>CM042242.1:67400034-67425034 GCA_023566225.1 Romanogobio albipinnatus | reverse complement strand
GTTTGTGTCGCAGGAGATCCGCCGCTTGTACCAGTACGTGAAGTTCGCCATGGAGGACGTGAATGGCGTTTTGGACGTGGAGTGGGAGATGCACTTGGAGAAGAAGAAGAAGCAGAGGTGAGCGGCCGTCGTTATTCTGGCTCAGCCAATCACCTGTATAACGCACTCAATAACGCTCGATGGAAACGGCAAGAAGATATGACAAACTACGGCGGACACACATTTACTGAATAAATTTCTCAGCAGAGGCTGTGATTGGATAACTGTCCTAATCAGCGGACCAATGGCGTCGCAGCATCTCAAATGTTGGTTTGGTGGCCTGAGTCAAAGTCTGTGATCAGAATGATTTGGTTTAATTCCTCCAGAAAGTGTGTGTGTGTGTGTGTGTTTCGCCTGACGCTCTGAGACAACACTCATTTATGATGAGTGTGTGTGTGTGTGTGTTTCGCCTGACGCTCTGTGACAACACTCATTTATGATGTGTGTGTGTGTTTCGCCTGACGCTCTTGAGACGACGCTCATTTACGATGTGTGTGTTTGTGTGTGTGCGTGTTTCCCCTGATGCTCTGAGACGACACTCATTTATGATGTGTGTGTGTGTGTGTGTGTGTTTCGCCTGACGCTCTGAGACGACACTCCTTTATGGTGTGTGTGTGTGTGTGTGTGTGTGTGTTTCGCCTGACGCTCTGAGACGACACTCCTTTATGGTGTGTGTGTTTCGCCTGACGCTCTGAGACGACACTCCTTTATGGTGTGTGTGTGTGTTTCGCCTGACGCTCTGAGACGACACTCCTTTATTGTGTGTGTGTGTTTCACCTGACGCTCTGAGACGACACTCCTTTATTGTGTGTGTGTGTGTGTGTGTGTGTGTGTGTTTCGCCTGACGCTCTGAGACGACACTCCTTTATTGTGTGTGTGTGTGTGTGTGTTTCGCCTGGCGCTCTGAGACGACACTCCTTTATGATAGACTTAGTTTATTACTGATATTTTGCACCAGTCTCCCATGAAGTGCTGATGTTGTTCTCTTGAGCACGTGGGACGGAATCGCTGCTAAAGTTAAATTCTCAGCTTTGAATGGAAACCCAGCTCGTGTTTTCTCCCGCAGGCACATGATCGTCCCTGAGAGAGAGGCTCTGTTCGCAGCGCTGGCCAATAACCTGGACATCATCAACCAGCAGAAGCAGCGTCTGGACCGGCTGACCGATGACCTGCACAAGCTGAGACTCTACAGAGGGACGTCAGTGAGGAGCCACGCCAGCCGGACGCCCTCCACACCCTCAGAACAGAGGTGAGACCGCGCAACGGTGAACAACAGCTACAATACACATCACACACCGCTGGTGTTCCCGTCTCATGCTGCAATATTCCATAAAAAAACAAGAGTTGTCCGTTTGGATTTCATGGTGACATTAAGAGCAGTAGAGGAGCGCTGTGTGTAGTGATCGACCGATATTGATGTTTTTAGAACCGATACCGATAATTTGTTTTTATGTGCCCTATAACCAATATTTAGGGGCTGAGCACTGAAGGTGCGGAGGCTCCCATTGAAACTGTTAGGATTTCTTATTATTATTATTATTCCGCCATTGAAGTCTATGGCAGCCCATAGAACCGTTTGCGGGAAAGGTTTGAAATTTTTCACACAGATAGAGGACTGGCCAAACATTAACCACACCAATTTTGGAGTCTCTAACTCAATCCCTCTAGCGCCACCACCTGTCCAAAGTTTCACTCATGTTAATAACTTTTGAACCCTAAGGGATAGAAACACAATTCTATTTTTAGTCATAATAATTTTCCCGCCATTTTTAATTAACCGAAAAAACTACTTTTGCAAACTCCTCGTAGGCCGTTGCTCTGATTTTTATGAAAATTTAACCAGATCATCTTCAGCCTGTGCTGACAAAAAGTTATGGAATTCAAGATGATTAGTCAAATCGTTTTCGATAAACGCGCCAACAAATTTTACGTAGCGGTTTCGAAATACACTTAAGGCTATATCACCACAACGCTTTATCGTATTCAAACCAAACTTGTTACATGTCATCACAAGCATGATCTGAGGCAACAAGCAGCGTTTCGCCGCAGCGCCACCTACAGGTCGGGAGAAAAATGCCTATTTTTGCTTATAACTTCTGAACCGTTTGTCCAAAAATCATAAGTCAATTTTAGCATATCGGCCATTTTGGCTGTCGGCCATTTTAGATTGTGCTAAAATGCTCCATTTTATGAACACATGAACGGATTGTTACGAAACTCGGTATGGGTCATCATCACTATGCCCTGAAGGAGCCTGAGAAGTTTCTAAACAGCGCCACCTAGTGGATAATTTTTCTCCCCAAATGCTTATAACTTTGGGTGGGGTTGACTTATTTTCATGGGAAATGAAATTTTTTTTTTGTCTCCTGAATCCTTGCCGAGTCCAACGATACCATACTTGATAGGTTTCGGCATATGGTTTGTGCAGCGCTGTAATTTAGCGCTTAAAAAACGTTAGCTGCTATCTTCGAAACCGCTAGTCCGATCGAGACGAAACCAGCGCCAGAAAATCGGAAACATAAGTCGATAGCTGTACGCTTATGCCCAAATGTTAAAATATTGATAGTAAGGGAGTAACATCCAATCAAAGTCAGGTGTCAGTCATTTTTTTATGTGTGTTTACATATAAATGTCTATAACTCCAAAACAAAATGAGATATTTTCACCAAAATTGGTGCACGCATGTATGGGCTCACTCCGAGGACACATAAAAAATGTGTAAGATTGTGCCTCTTGGTGGCGCTATAATTAAACAAAACATGACATTCCCATAGACTACAATGCATTTTTTGCCTATTCCTCCTTTCAGTCATCTTTAAAAAAAGTGTTGAAAATTAGTAGTCTTTCATGTTAATTTTAATCTTCATGTTACAAAAATAATTGTATTTATAAAAAGCATCAGCAGCAACACTAATGTTAACAATAAGCAAAATAAATGTAGAATGTGTAATGTTTTCAAATGGAGAAAATTAATTAAAGACAGGAGTCATATCAACTTTGCAGAAATGTAATACTTTTAATAATGTTAAACTACAGTTTTAGTAGATTTATAAACTGTTTAATAGGTTAAAGAATGAAGAATAATGTTAAATAACTGAATAATATTGGAATATAACAAACAAAACATTGTATTTTATTGCATTTCTCAAACGGTATGTAAAGTTATATCAGAATTATTAATGTTTTTGTCGTTCTATATTATGAAATATCTGCTGACAAACTGATGTTTATCTATGCATTTACACAGAACTACTCAAACTGTGATCGTTCGCAAAGATAATAAATAATTAATATCCATAGAGTTGTTTACTTCGATGTTTATTCGCGAATTAATGGTTATATAATTAATAAGATTCACTTGTTTAAAACACCGTAATTAAAGTTATATTATGCAGTGGCCGTGGAGCATTTCCTGAGCATCAACCCGAAATACAGACGACTTCACGAGACTAATGATGAGCATAGACAACAGAGAGAGAATTAAATTTAGCGCTTTTATTTCCAACATGTGCTCATTCATGGCTGTATTATTTAATTCATGCAAAGTTGCATCTGTATTTGGACAGGACTTGACCGATTATTCACTCTAAGAGAGACGAGCTCACAAAGGCATGTAAAATAATCCGTCAAATCCTGAATAAACTAGCAAGATTTCAGGCATTTATGTAACATCTAATTTGTGTATTATGTTAAATAAAGTTGACTAATTACAGCAAAGCAGGCAAGTGTACTTTACCTGTGCACGCCGGTGTCTCGTCTCCACACGTCTCGCCTCGGATCCTGCGCGCAATTCTCAAAACGCCCACAAGATGGCGCTGCTTATTGGTAAATCCGATATTACAAAACCGATATCCGATTATGATAAAATGCTTAAATATCGTGGAAAATATCGGTAAATCGATATATCGGTCGTGTGTGTTCTCTCGTCTCATGGTTCACATGCTTCTGTGTTTTACAGTCTGGACAGTGAGCTGGAGAGTTTGAAGGACGCTCTTCTGAAGGCCAGTCTGGAAATGGCTCCCAAAGCTCTGGACAAATCACCATGTGAGAGCTGCAGACCTTCACCTCATGTCTGATCCAAAGTTAATTTTGACAGCAAGTTTTGATTTAGTTTTAGTCATATTTTAGTCGCCTGAATTGTTTTTAGTTTTAGTCTAGTTTTAGTCTCCTAAAATCTAATGAGTTTAGTTCAATTGTAATACATTAAGCATTTAAGCATCACATAACCGACTGACACTTGAACGGACACTTAGTTTTTGACATTAAAAATACACGAAAGAGCTCAGGTCACTTTTTTGTTTGTTTTTTAAAAACATCTATATAGTTTTTATAACTTTGTATTTCTGTTTTAGTCAGTAGGCCATATCAGGTTAAGCTAGAGCTTCAAATTCAATTCTTTTAATTTATTTAATTTCAAGTAATGAAGATTTTTGTAATGGTTTTATTGAACTATTATACTTTATTGAATATGTGTCATATACTGGTCTTTCCTCCTGAATATAAATTAAAAGGGAATTAAATTAAACACAGTTCATTGTGTAAGCAAAAATTAATATATAATGCGTGACTTTTAATGATAAACAAGCTGGAAATACACCGGGACTCTTATTTTGAAATGTATGCGCCTCTATTGCAGTTGCAGGAGCTCATTCAAGTTCAGATGATGGAGATCAAATATGCGTTGTTACAACCGTCTAAAACACATTACTATATAAACATCATAAAGTAAACATTGTCATTATTCATCAGCATTAGTTCATAAACAATTGTCTGGCATAAGTGTGTGTTATTGACTGATTGAGCCGCTCTGGAGCGCTGGATTGGGGATGAGTGAGCCTGTAGATCAGCACATTCAGATCAAATGTGCGCATCTGTGACACAGGACATCAGTTCTGACCCGATCTCTTCCCTAATCGACCCTCCCTAACATTTTCGTCTTTTTATTTGTTGACGAAAATGACAGTTGATTTTCCTCATAGTTTTTGTCATCCAACACTAGTTTTTATTTAGTTATCGTCTCGTTTTCATCAGTGAAAAAAGGCAGTTGACGAAAAGTATTCGTCAACGAAATTAACACTGGTCTGAACATCTGAATTATCCATGCCATGATGTGGTGAGATGTTGATCTGTGTTTGCAGCTAAAATGACCCCGGCCAAACAGTCTCAGCTGAGGAACTTCCTGTCAAAGAGACAGACTCCACCGGTGCGCTCCACAGCTCCAGGTACGTCACACGCGTGTGCTCCAGAACTCTGCATGTGTCACGTGTGCGGTGCTGATCATGACTAGTTGCTATTTTACTGACTACTTATTATTCTCCCCGTGTTTCAGCCAACCTGTCGCGGTCAGCCTTCCTGTCTCCTCAGTTCTACGAGGATCTGGATGAGGTGAGCTCCAGCTCGTCTCTGTCTCAGCCTCTGGAGCCCGAGGACTCGCTGGCGGTGGCCGAGGAGGAGGACGAGCCGACGCCCATCCCGGTGCTGACACCCGCCGTCCCGCGACACCCCACCGTGGTCCGAACGCCCTCCATACAGCCGGGCTTCGGCATGCAGTCCAGTCTGTTCAGCAGAGTCCAGACCGGCCCGGGACCCGTCATGAGTGGCGGTGAGGCTCGTGGCCAATCAAAACACACCTAATATACGTTTTCTTCGTCGTTTATGGTCCTGTTGAATGTGTTGCAGCTCCGAAGATAAACATGGACAGTGCTGACAGCACAGCGCTAGCCACAAAAACAGTGAAGCACGGAGCTCCGCCCACGCCTACTACAGTCCCCGCCCCTCAGGCTGCAGGAAGAGCCGCCCTCAGCAGACACATGACCAGCCAGAAACCAGGTACACTCAGCGGTGTTAGAATACACACTCCTGCTTTAATCTGATCAGACGTCTGTGTTAGTGTAAGCGCTGTGTGTCTGTTTACACCAGGGGGCGACAGACGCCATATATCAGAAACCGACATGTTTTCTCTCAATTTATAGTTATAATACACTCCAGATTTTATGTTTGATCAAATTTAACATGTCCTTAATTGTGTTTAAGGACACAACTGTGTTCATCACTGATAATAATCATAAATGTGTGTTGATCATCAGATCCTCATATGAGAATGATTAGTGAAGGGTCATGTGACACTGAAGACTGGAGTAATGATGATTTGATCACAGGAATAAATCACACTTTACTGTATATTCACACAGACAACAGCTGATCTACACTGGAGGAATATTTCACTGTTTTACTGGAGTTATGATTTAATAAACACACCTTTGGGAGCAGAAAGGATTTTAAACATTAAAAAACATTTAATGCAAGCTCATAAAATCGGTTTAGTAAAACACCATCTGAGCTGTTGTATCCTCATCATTTGGGACACTAGATGTATTACATCAGTGAAACGATGTGACATACACTATATTGCCAAAAGTGTTGTGCCGCCCCTCCACATCCCTGAGTTCAGGTGTTCAGTCCCTTCATGGCCACAGGTGTGTAACTCAAGCTCTAGGCCTGCAGATGCTTCTACACACATTAGTGAGAGAATGGGCCGCTCTCAGGAGCTCATTGAACTAGGGCTGCAACAAATGATTATTTTGATAATCGATTAATCTAACGATTATTCAAACGATTGATCGACTAATCATCGATTATTGTAGTTTGCCTCGACGATCAGTACATTTTGAACGATTATTCAGCTTTTTCAATTAGTTAAAACATTGAGTTATCCATATTCCAACTAGAATATATAAATAAGAAAGTCACTTCAGCTTTTGAAATGGTTGTTTTAATGAACTTTGAGCCAAGTTCTCAGAACTCAAATCACACACAAACGCTCTCTAAGCATTGTTTAAATATTCTGTTCGCTTTCAATTGAAAAAATAAACAAAAATTAGCTGCATTACAGACAAAAAACAATAGATGTTTGAATGTAAACATCTCTTGGCAGTTTAATTTGGGAAACAGTAACAGGCCCACTGCTTTTCTTAGACCTGAAACAGAAAAAGAGGACATTTACTTCAGGACACAAAGAATGGTAAAATATTAATCTGCAAATGACATTGCAGACAAAATGGCAATATTAATCTCTTGCATGACATTTGAGCTGCCAGATTCTCATTAATAATATGAAAAAGTAACTGACATGATATTCTTCCTACCATCGCCTCTTGTGAGTCTTCATGCATATGAACAAAATACAGGCAAGTAATGAGACTATAATACCTAATAGTGTTATAATAATAAAAACAGTCCTGACTCCAAGCTCCATCAAACTTTATTCTATGCTAAATAAATCATCACATTACTGTAATTATTAGTAGTATTGCATTCTCTAATAAAGAGATGTACCGCTAGTAAGTTAATTGTTTCCGCTTTAAGTGCTCCAACATGCACGTTGTGCTCCTGTGAAAAGTTTGGCCTTGCGCGTCTCAATCAGCTCCTGGTTCAGTAGATCAGGACACTGATCAGGACAAGAGTCAATGGGCTGATCCCTGATCAGTGCCCTGACCACTGAACCAGGAGCTGATTGAGACGCAGCCTTAGTTTGAAGTTTTGTGAAACTTTCCCACATCTTGCTAGTTGGGATTAGTTTGCACTCCGTCATTCGCGCTGTGTTTTCTTCCAACCTAACATTTGTAAGGGCTGCATTACACTCTAGCGCTACAGCGGCGTAGCGGTCAAATCGCCATATTGCAGGCCCTTACATTAGGTCACATGAGGTCAAACGACTACATGCGTATTCGTGATCCGAAAAATGTCACACACCGAGAACTTGCACACTGAGTCCGATGCGTATTAATGAATGCGCTACGGAAAAAAAACGCAAAAAAAATACAAAATGCCTTCTTCAAGTAGTTAGGATGATTTATTTATTTTTCTTAAAAAAGAGAAAAAGAAAGAGGAAATAATCGGTCCATCCACTCCTGCGATCGCGTAGAGAGGAAGGAGAGTTCCAGATTATCAAGACCGGTTCAAGGTTTACTTTAGACTGTCAGTGGCTCAGTTTGATGCTTTGCTAGCGATACTGGAGCCACATATTAAAAAGAAGACCACCAATCTCCATGAATCAGACATACTGCCAGTCTCTGTTCAGGATCAATTAAGGGATCCGACATACACACACACGATTTTCAGGGACTTGGTGTGCTATAATTATAGCTGTGATATAATAATATTTGTATACACTCACCTAAAGGATTATTAGGAGCAGCATACTAATACTATGTTTGACCCCCTTTGGCCTTCAGAACTGCCTTAATTCTACGTGGCATTGATTCAACAAGGAGCTGAAAGCATTCTTTAGAAATGTTGGCCCATATTGATAGGATAGCATCTTACAGTTGATGGAGATTTGTGGGATGCACATCCAGGGCACGAAGCTCCCGTTCCACCACATCCCAAAGATGCTCTATTGGGTTGAGATCTGGGGACTGTGGGGGCCATTTTAGTCCAGTGAACTCATTGTCATGTTCAAGAAACCAATTTGAAATGATTGGAGCTTTGTGACATGGGGCATTATCCTGCTGGAAGTAGCCATCAGAGGATGGGTACATGGTGGTCATAAAGGGATGGACATGGTCAGAAACAATGCTCAGGTAGGCCGTGGCATTTAAACCATGCCCAATTGGCACTAAGGGGCCTAAAGTGTGCCAAGAAAACATCCCCCACACCATTACACCACCACCAGCAGCCTGCACATTGGTAACAAGGCATGATGGATCCATGTTCTCATTCTGTTTACGCCAAATTCTGACTCTACCATCTGAATGTCTCAACAGAAATCCAGACTCATCAGACCAGGCAACATTTTTCCAGTCTTCAACTGTCCAATTTTGGTGAGCTGGTGCAAATTGTAGCCTCTTTTTCCTATTTGTAGTGGAGATGAGTGGTACCCGGTGGGGTCTTCTGCTGTTGTAGCCCATCCGCCTCAAGGTTGTGCGTGTTGTGGCTTCACAAATGCTTTGCTGCATACCTCGGTTGTAACGAGTGGTTATTTCAGTCAAAGTTGCTCTTCTATCAGCTTGAATCAGTCGGCCCATTCTCCTCTGACCTCTAGCATCAGCAAGGCATTTTGGCCCACAGGACTGCCGCATACTGGATGTTTTTCCCTTTTCACACCATTCTTTGTAAACCCTAGAAATGGTTGTGCGTGAAAATCCCAGTAACTGAGCAGATTGTGAAATACTCAGACCGGCCCGTCTGGCATCAACAACCATGCCACGCTCAAAATTGCTTAAATCCCCTTTCTTTCCCATTCTGACATTCAGTTTGGAGTTCAGGAGATTGTCTTGACCAGGACCACACCCCTAAATGCATTGAAGCAACTGCCATGTGATTGGTTGATTAGATAATTGCATTAATGAGAAATTGAACAGGTGTTCCTAATAATCCTTTAGGTGAGTGTATATAATTGTAGGTATCTGAGCACTGGCGATTCATTCACCAGCATTGCCAGCAGTTTTAGGTTGGGCATCAGCACTGTAGACGGGAAAAACAGATGCGAAAAACGCAGAAAATTGAAACCTGTTCCGAATTATTATTTTTTTGACAGACGGAAGTTTCGGAGGCAGTGTGCAAGCGTGATTGACATAACATGAGGTCGAATTTATTTTTTGACGTGCGAAAATTTTGCATGCGAATTTCGGACTGAGTGTGCAAAGGCCTTTAGTGGGATTATAACAAAGTGGAAGTGATTGGGAACAACAGCAACTCAGCCACAAACTGAAATCACAGAGTGGGGTCAGCGCATGCTGAGGGTCACAGAAGTCACCAACTTTCTGCAGAGGCAAGAGCTCCAGACCTCCAAACTCCTGTGTCCTTCAGATGAGCTCAAGAACAGTGTGTAGAGCTTCATGGAATGGGTTTCCATGGCCGAGCAGCTCATCCAAGCCTTACATCACCAAGTGCAATGCAAAGCGTGGGATGCAGTGGGGTAAAGCGTGCCGCCACTGGACTCTAGAGCAGGGGAGACGTGTTCTCTGAGTGACCAATCACGCTTCTCTGTTTTTGGTGGAGGGGGGATTATGGGGTGGGGTTGTTTTTCAGGGGTTAGTTCCAGTGAAAGGAACTCTTAATGCTTCACCAAGACATTTTGGACAATTTCATGCTCCCAACTTTGTGGGACCAGTTTGGGGACGGCCCCTTCCTGTCCCAGCATGACTGCGCTCCAGTGCACAAAGCATCGCTCCATAAAGACATGGATGAGCGAGTTTGCTGAGGAGGAACTTGAGTCCTGACCTCAACCCGATAGAACACCTTTGGGATGAATTAGAGCGGAGACTGAGAGCCAGGCCTTCTCGTCCATCTTCACAAATGCGCTTCTAGAAGATTTCCCATAAACACACTCCTAAACCTTGAAGAAAGCCTTCCCAGAAGAGCTGAAGCTGTTAGAGCTGCGACTCCATATTAAACCCTACGGATTGAGAATGGGATGGCATTAAAGCTCATGTGCACAACACTTTTGGCAATATAGTGTCTTTCTATTAACACAAGCTATCAATCTCTGATGTTACCCAGTGCGATGTATCCTCCTCATTTGGGGGGCTCGATGTGTTGCATCATTGACACGGTGTGAGCATTACATAATAATTGGTAAATTAAGTTGTTATTGACTGTTCCTGCGCTCACATTGCAGGCTGTGAAACACGTGCACACACAGTTGATCAGAAATGTGACCGTATTCGTTTAACATCAGTGTGTCCCTTCACGAGCACATCTGATCTGCAGCGCCTGAAGTGTGTTTCTGTCGTTTCCAGGGGCGTCTTTGACCGAGTCCACGCTCAAGACGGTTCCTCAGGTGGTGAACGTGCAGGAGCTGAAGGATAAAGGGCCGCCCATACCGGTGTCCACCGTCATCAGGTGAGAGAGGGGGATTATGGGACAGTTTTATTGTCTTCTCACTATGCTTCCCACAGTAACATATTCAGTATTCAGTCCTTGAATGAATGCCGATTTGCCGCTCTTTAATGTGGCGTTCACTGAGTGAATGGGATCGTCATAGTCACAGAATAAACATGAATGAACATCTGATGGTATGTGAGGAGACATTACAACTGGAAGTATTTTATACTGGTTATAAACACTGGCTATGTTTCCATCTAAAGTTGCAAATGCAAAATTGGAGAATCGCATAAAACATTTGCAAATAAAGCAGCCTTTCCATCCCACGCTTCCTGGGAAATGTGTGCAAAATATCAGTAATAAACTAGAAGTTGCTGTTTGTTTTCCTCCATCATCAATGAGTGTCGTCTCAGAGCACCAGGAGACACACACTCTCTCTCTCACACACACACACACACACACACACACTCAGAGCATCAGGCGAAACAAACACACACTCAGAGCATCAGGCGAAACACACACACACATCATAAATGAGTGTCGTCTCAGACCGTCAGGTGAAACACACACTCACTCACACACACACACACACACACACACACACACACACACACACACACACACACACACACACACACACACACTCAGAGCATCAGGTGAAACAAACACACACACACACACACACACATCATAAATGAGTGTCGTCTCAGACCGTCAGGTGAAACACACACACGCACACACACATATCAAAAATGAGTGTCGTCTCAGACCCTCAGGTGAAACACACACACACACACACACACACACACACACACACACACACACACTCAGAGCATCAGGTGAAACACACACACACTCAGAGCATCAGGCGAAACACACACACACATCATAAATGAGTGTCGTCTCAGACCGTCAGGTGAAACACGCACACACACACATCATAAATGAGTGTCGTCTCAGAGCATCAGGTGAAACACGCACACACACACATCATAAATGAGTGTCGTCTCAGACCATCAGGTGAAACACGCACACACACACATCATAAATGAGTGTCGTCTCAGAGCATCAGGTGAAACACGCACACACACACATCATAAATGAGTGTCGTCTCAGACCATCAGGTGAAACACACACACACACACACACACACACTCAGAGCATCAGAGAAACACACACACACACACATCATAAATGAGTGTCGTCTCAGACCGTCAGGTGAAACACACACACACACACACACACACACACACATGTTCACACACACATGTTCATCGCTGTGTGTGTGTGCGCTCTGTGATGCTCTTTGGACTGTGAAATCCTCTGAAATGAGGTCATGTTTGTGTGTGTGTGTGTGTGTGTGTCCTGCTTTAACCTTTCACATGAGATCATGTGCCCTCGGGTGTGTTCAGACGGCGAGTGTGAGCGCGATCAGACCCTCTCATCTGATGAATGACACGTGTCCACCTATAGGACCATCAAACTGGACTGGACGGTCACATGACCACACACTGAACATCTGTCCATCACAGCAGATCAGTGTTGGCTTCATTTACAGTATGAAGTTACTGTCGTCACTGCCTCTGAATCATAGGCTGCTGTGAGTGTCATGTGACTGGTTTGAGCAATGCTGATTCATTGAGGATCGATAAAACAACTATAGCCATAACGACACGGGAACGATAAACCACTGGAATCACTTTCAGAACGCTTTTTTCCAGATGATGAACGATAAAATACACACACACACACACACACACACACACACACACACACACACACACACGTGCATGCAGTCACGCATGCACACAGTCTCTCACACACAAACACACGCACACTCAAACGCACATGCACATACACACACATATACACTCACACACGCGCGCGCACACGCATACATGCACAGTCACACACATACTCACACAAACACACGCATACACTCACACATATACACTCACACACAAACACACACACACTCACGCGCATGTGCACACACACGCATGCACACACACAAACACACGCATACACTCACACATATACACACACACTCACACACACGCATGCATGCACACTGCACAGCCTCACACAAACACACGCATACACTCACACATACTCACACACACGCACACTCAACTAACACACAAACTCACACACTCGCGCACAAACACGCATAGACTCACATATGCACGCGCACACACGCATACATGCACACTCACACACATACTCACACAAACTCACACGCATACACTCACACATATACACTCACACACACGCGCATACACTCACACACACACACTCACGCGCATGTGTGCACACATGCATTCATGCGCAGTCTCACACATACTCACATACTCTCACACACACACACACAAACACATGCATACACTCACACATATACACTCACACACAAACACACACTCATGCACATGTGCGCGCACACACACATTCACTCAAACGCACATGCACACAGTCACACACACAAACACACTCTCACACACACACTCAAACACGCAAACACACACACGAACACACACACACATATACACTCAAACACGCTCGCGCGCACGCACACACACACACACACACACACACACACACACACATTGTTATAGTTAACACAGTTTTTGTCGTTATTGTTCTGGTTGTTGGTGTGGACTGCAGTATGTGAGAGTTTGTGGTGATGTGACATCACTTCCTGCCCTGAAGGCCTGACTCATGCTGTCTGAGCTCAGTGTGTGTGTGTGTTTCTGGGCATTGTGTTACACGTGAGACGCCTCATCTGTGTATGAATGCTCAAGACAGTGTATCCCATGCAACTTTAACCCAGACACATGCATTATTAACGCTCGAGCTGCTCGGCCTGAGACAGCCACACACACACACACACACACACACACTATCTGTGTGTGTTTCTTCCTATCTGTATTGATCATAATGATGCAGAAAGAGTGTTCGTTTGGTTTGTTGGCTGTGCAGAGGTCAGGTGATCATTGTAATGAGGTCACTGCTGTTAATAGAGCACATCCCTCCTCTTCCTCTGCTCCAGTTACCGCTCTTCTTCATCATCATCATCACATGACTGCTGGCCGCTCTGCCTGCTCTTCTGTGTGTCTGACTGGCGCTGCGCTGGCTGATATTTGTCCTAAACAGCCCGCAGGACTGCATCACACACTCCGTCTCAGACGCGACCGCAGAACATCAGACCTCAGCCGTTCCTCAGATGTATCCCAGCATTCCCAACACAGAGACATTCATCTGTGAACATGGGCTTTACACACACACATGGGTGGGCTATATTAGGGAGCAAGTGAACATGTTGTCCTCAGAGTTGATGTGTTAGGAGCAGGAGAAATGGGCAAGCGTGAGGATTTGAGCAAGTTTGACGAGAGCCAGATTGTGACGGCTAGACGACTGGGTCAGAACATCTCCAGAACTGCAGCTCTTGTGGGGTGTTCCCGGTCTGCAGTGGTCAGTCTCTATCAAAAGTGCTCCAAGGAAGGACCAGTGGAGAACCGGCCACAGGGTCATGGGCGGCCGAGGCTCATTGTTGCACGTGGGGAGCGAAGGCTGGCCCGTGTGGGCCGATCAAACAGACGAGCTACTGGAGCTCAAACTGCTCCAGAAGTTAATGCTGGTTCTGATAGAAAGGGCTCAGAATACACACACTGCAAAAAATGCTTTTCTTACTTAGTATTTTTATCTTGTTTCTGGTCCAAACATCTAAAAATTCTCAAAACAAGAAGCATTTACTAGCCAAATAAAAATTGTCTTGTTTTGGGGGGAAATAACTTTAAGTGAGTTTTTGCTTAAAATAAGCAAAATAATCTGCCAATGGGGTAAGAAAAATAATCTTAATTCAAACAGAAAACAAGATTATTTTGCTTACCCCATTGGCAGATTATTTTGCCTTATTTTAAGCAAAAACTCAAACGCTATATAAATAAAGTTGACTTGACACGTGCCCATCGGAGTAAAGCTCCTGTTGTGTGTGTCCGCAGCGCGTCTGTTCCAGCACCAGCGGCTCAGGTGGTCCAGCAGGTTCTGGCTACAGTGGAGGCCAATAAAGTGAGTCCCACATGATCAGCACTGAAGGAAAGTGTGTTTAACAGACTGTGGTTTGGTGTAACCCTTGTTTTCACTTGCAGACTTCCTTTCAGGGAGCGCTAAAGATCCCAGCACCGCTGGCCGGTCCGGCCCAGACCACGTCATCCAGCTTTGTGTTTGGTAGGTGTGAGTTCACATTCACTCGTTATAAAATGTCGCTTTTGATCAGTTTAACTCAATTACATCATTACACAGGTGGAGCATCTAAACCGGATGCGTCTTCATCTGTCAGTGAGAAGAACTCAAAGGGCTTCTCGTTTTCTGCAGGGTGAGTTATTACACATCCTCCACCTCTATCTTCCTGTTATTAGTCTTGACTGAAGTGTCTCTTCAGCAACACTGATGTCATGCCATTTATAGTTTATTGTTTATAAACATGAGCACCGTTTCACAGGTCAGCCGGGTTCAGTTTCTCACCTCAATCCCAGGACACCAACAGCACTCAAGGTATCGTCTATATGCCATATGCGTCTCGTCTCATTGAGAGATGCAAACATTTGGTTTTACACACTTTAGATTTGTAATGGTCAATTTTAGTAGTATTCCAGTGGTCAGGAGTCAGCCGGAGCCCACTAGGGGGCCTTAGCGTTTTTCCGAAAGAGCCTTTAAGATGACTTAAAATAAGACAAAACAAGCATTGAAATAAGATAAATCAACAATCAAATTAGTCACACTTTAGATTAGGGTACAATTCTCTATTAACTAGATGAGTAAAGTTTGACAAACTCTGAAGTTGGCTTGAAAGTCTAGCCAGAAAGTTTGAGTGGATGGGTGGGTGAATGAATGAATGAATGGAGTGATGGGTGGGTGAATGAATGAATGGAGTGATGGGTGGGTGAATGGATGGATAAGTGAGTTGGATGGGTGGGTGGGTGGGTGAATGAATGAATGGATGGGTGGGTGAATGGATGGATAAGTGAGTGGGTGGGTGGGTGAATGAATGGATGGATGAGTGAATGGGTGGGTGAATGGATGGATAAGTGAGTTGGATGGGTGGGTGAATGGATGGATAAGTGAGTTGGATGGGTGGGTGGGTGAATGGATGGATGGATGGATGAGTGGGTGGATGAATGGATGAGTGGATGGGTGAATGAATGAACGGATGGATGGGTGGGTGGATGGATGGATGAGTGAGCGGGCGGGTGAATGGATGGGTGGGTGAATGAAAGAATGAATGGAGTGATGGATAAGTGAGTTGAGTGGATGGGTGGGTGAATGAATGGATGGATCAGTGAATGGGTGGGTGAATGGATGAATGGATTGATAAGTGATTGGGTGGGTGGGTGGGTGGGTGAATGAATCGATAGTTGAGTAAATGGATGGGTGGGGGGATGGATGAGTGAGTGGATGGATGGATGAGTGGGTGGGTGGGTGTGTTTATGGATGGATGGGTGGGTGGATGTATGGATGGATGGGTGGGTGGATGGATGGGTGGGTGTGTGTATGGATGGGTGGGTGGGTGGGTGTGTGGATGGGTGGGTGGATGTGTGGATGGGTGGGTGGGTGTGTGTTGATGGGTGGGTGTATGGATGGGTGGGTGGATGTATGGATGCGTGGGTGGGATTGGTGGGTGGATGTATGGATGGGTGGGTGGGTACTACCTTACTTAAAAAGGAAGATTAAAAATCATAAAAAGCCCATAGACTAACATTGTGGGAGTCAAAACTTTAATACAGTATCTCTAATGTAAGTCTATGGGCTTTTTATGATTTTTAATCTTCATTTTTAAGTACGGTAGTAAAGTATAGGGTAGGGCTAAGGATGTAGAATATAGTCTGCAGAAAAAGGCATTAATATGTGCTTTATAAGTACTAATAAACAGACTAGGCTAGTAATGTGCATGCTAATAAGCGACTAGTTAGAGTGAGGATTGGACCCTAAACTGAAGTGTTACCGATTGTTTCGTCTTTGAACTTTCTGCAGATTCTGGATCTGCCAATTGGTCACACCTTTCTTACTAAATTTCTATTTTTTTCTCTTCTAATTCTGCAAATAGCGAAGAGTTCTGGCCCGCCAGGCAAGTTCTCTTTTGCAAGCAGTGCAGGACCAAAGATGCCATTTGGCCCTGTGGGGTCCGAGGAGCCGTTCTCCTTCGCTCCAAAGCTGTCCTCTCCGTCTCCGAGCGCGAGCTCCTCTACACCTCCACCCGAACCCCCGAAACCCTCTCAAGCTCCCAAAGCCCCAGGCAGTGCTGGAGAAACTCTTGGATGCTTTTCTGGCCTGAGAGTGGGCCAAAGCGAAGAAGTCAAGGACGCGCCTAAGACCGCCCTGAGTTTCCCCTTCGGACCGTCTGGCAATGGATCAACAGGATTCACGTTCGCGTCTGCGCAAAAGCCTGCAGAAACCGTAGGGCCGACGGAATTACCAAGCTCCACCACAGAGCCTCAGAAGACGGCTACACCTCAAGGGCTCGTTAAACCACAGGAGGGAGCGACTTCCTCAACAAACCCGGCATTCGGTATTCCAGCAACGACATCTTTGTCCCCAGTCGCCCCGTCTTTCGACAGTCTTTTGCGCACACCTCTACAAGAGACTCCGACTCTTCCGGCAAAGCCCCTCCAGCCCGAGACAGTGCCCGAGTCAGCGGATAGTGACCCTCCAGAACCCAGTCCTAAACCAAGTGCTCCAGTCGTATCGATCACTAACGCCCCTGCTCCCGATTCCAGCAAGCCTCCAACTCTCCCAACTCTCGAGGTCTCGCCCACACCTCCTCCATCAGTTATCCCACCATCCGAGACACCAACCCCGGTCTCCGAGACGCCGACCCCTGTCTCCGAGACGCCGACCCCGGTCTCCGAGCCTCCCGCGGCGGACCCCGCCTCTGATCCGGCCCTCGAGACCTCCAGCACTCCCACAGCTGCTCCTGCACCCCAGGAGACTCCAGCAACTTCAGCCCCAACGTCCGACAATCCAGGCTCAATCTTTGCCCCTCCATCTGCCAGCATTGGAGTGGTCAGTTTCGCCACAGCTGTCACTACGGCCTCATCCACCACATCCGCAGCCGCCATCACCAGCGCAGCTCCTCCCCCGGCCTTCGGACAACCCCCGTCCGCCGCTCCGCCCACAGCGTTCGGATCGGCCGCATTTGGCGCCAGCTCTACCCCCTCTGGCTTCGGCAAACTTGCCTTCGGACAGAGTGCGAGTCCTGGAGCTGGATTCGGCCAGCCTGCCGCTGGCTCTGGCTCTGCTAGCAGCTTCTCTTTTGGTCAGGCGGCGTTTGGTATGGGTTCTGGGTTTGGCCAGCCGGCTGCGACCACCACCACGCCGGCGGCCAGCGGCGGAGGAGGAGGGCTGTTCGGAGCCGCTAACGGCAACAGTGCCAGTTCCTTCTCCTTCGCAGCCAGCGACCCCAGCTCCGCAGCCAGTACTGGCACCGGGCTCTTTGCCCAAAGCACTGCTCCTGCTTTCGGACAGCCCAGCTCAGGCTTTGGCCAGGGATCCATGTTCGGTAGCAACACCACCACGGCGTCCTCTGGGTTCGGTTTTGGACAACAGTCAGGTGGGTTTTTACAACATACACTGGCCAGTGTGTGCACAAATCTGGATAAAAGATCGCTAGACCCTTTTTTACTGGTGCACAAGTTTAATGATATTCAACTGGTAGGCCGCGGTCCAGATGAATAAAAACGAGATGAAAATATTAGGGAGGGACAATTAGGAGATCCAGTATCTCTGGCATCTAAAATTTTGGTTGCTTATTTACTATAATACAATGTTACATGGGTCAAAAATAAGTATTAATAGGGGTGTAACGGTACACAAAACTGACGGTTCGGAAGGTAAACCAATGTGCGGGGGGGAGGGGTGGGGGGATTATTTGGGGTTGGTGATTGGCACAAATATTGATTTCGATCTGTTTTTTTATTTATTTATTTATTTTTTGGACAAAAAACAGCAAAATACAAAACTCTCGTAGGGGAAAGAGAATATACACATACATGTAATTACAAATGTTGTCAAAGTACAAAAGTTAATAACTAAACAGAAAACAACAACAAAACAAAAACAGCAACAACAAAAAAACAAACAAACAACAAAAAAAAACTTTTTTTTTTTTCCTTCTTCTTTTCCCCTTTGACCTTATACACACAATTCTGCTATTTATTTTTAGGTATAATAATCAACACTCAAATAACACAGTACGCAAACATGTAAACTTCACATAAGGCAGTTTTTGCATTAACTTCTAAATCTAAATCTAATTATAAAAAAAAAAAAAATTATTCGTTGTTGAAATAATATAATAATTTATACATAATGTCTGTCAAATTCATATAATGAATATAGCGGCTAATATAATGAATATAACGGCTAATATAATGAATATAACGGCTAATATAATGAATATAACGGCTAATATAATGAATATAGCGGCTAATATAATGAATATAACGGCTAATATAATGAATATAACGGCTAATATAATGAATATAACGGCTAATATAATGAATATAACGGCTAATATAATGAATATAACGGCTAATATAATGAATATAACGGCTAATATAATGAATATAACGGCTAATATAATGAATATAACGGCTAATATAATGAATATAGCGGCTAATATAATGAATATAACGGCTAATATAATGAATATAGTGGCTAATATAATGAATATAACGGCTAATATAATGAATATAACGGCTAATATAATGACTATAACGGCTAATATAATGAATATAACGGCTAATATAATGAATATAACGGCTAATATAATGAATATAACGGCTAATATAATGAATATAACGGCTAATATAATGAATATAGCGGCTAATATAATGAATATAACGGCTAATATAATGAATATAACGGCTAATATAATGAATATAACGGCTAATATAATGAATATAACGGCTAATATAATGAATATAGTGGCTAATATAATGAATATAACGGCTAATATAATGAATATAACGGCTAATATAATGACTATAACGGCTAATATAATGAATATAACAGCTAATATAATGAATATAACGGCTAATATAATGAATATAACGGCTAATATAATGAACATAACGGCTAATATAATGAATATAACGGCTAATATAATGAATATAACGGCTAATATAATGAATATAACGGCTAATATAATGAATATAACGGCTAATATAATGAACATAACGGCTAATATAATGAACATAACGGCTAATATAATGACTATAACGGCTAATATAATGAATATAACGGCTAATATAATGAATATAACGGCTAATATAATGAATATAACGGCTAATATAATGAATATAACGGCTAATATAATGAATATAACGGCTAATATAATGAATATAAGGGCTAATATAATGAATATAAGGGCTAATATAATGACTATAACGGCTAATATAATGAATATAACGGCTAATATAATGAATATAACGGCTAATATAATGAATATAACGGCTAATATAATGAATATAACGGCTAATATAATGAATATAACGGCTAATATAATGAATATAACGGCTAATATAATGAACATAACGGCTAATATAATGAACATAACGGCTAATATAATGACTATAACGGCTAATATAATGAATATAACGGCTAATATAATGAATATAACGGCTAATATAATGAATATAACGGCTAATATAATGAATATAACGGCTAATATAATGAATATAACGGCTAATATAATGAATATAGCGGCTAATATAATGAATATAACGGCTAATATAATGAATATAGCGGCTAATATAATGAATATAAGGGCTAATATAATGAATATAACGGCTAATATAATGAATATAACGGCTAATATAATGACTATAACGGCTAATATAATGAATATAACGGCTAATATAATGAATATAACGGCTAATATAATGAATATAGCGGCTAATATAATGAATATAACGGCTAATATAATGAATATAACGGCTAATATAATGAATATAACGGCTAATATAATGAATATAACGGCTAATATAATGAATATAACGGCTAATATAATGACTATAACGGCTAATATAATGACTATAACGGCTAATATAATGAATATAACGGCTAATATAATGAATATAACGGCTAATATAATGAATATAACGGCTAATATAATGAATATAACGGCTAATATAATGAATATAACGGCTAATATAATGAATATAACGGCTAATATAATGAATATAACGGCTAATATAATGACTATAACGGCTAATATAATGACTATAACGGCTAATATAATGAATATAACGGCTAATATAATGAATATAACGGCTAATATAATGAATATAACGGCTAATATAATGAATATAACGGCTAATATAATGAATATAACGGCTAATATAATGACTATAACGGCTAATATAATGAATATAACGCCTAATATAATGAATATAACGGCTAATATAATGAATATAACGGCTAATATAATGAATATAACGGCTAATATAATGAATATAACGGCTAATATAATGAATATAACGGCTAATATAATGAATATAACGGCTAATATAATGAATATAACGGCTAATATAATGAATATAACTGCTAATATAATGAATATAACGGCTAATATAATGAATATAACGGCTAATATAATGAATATAACGGCTAATATAATGAATATAACGGCTAATATAATGAATATAACGGCTAATATAATGACTATAGCGGCTAATATAATGAATATAACGGCTAATATAATGAATATAACGGCTAATATAATGAATATAACGGCTAATATAATGAATATAACGGCTAATATAATGAATATAACGGCTAATATAATGAATATAACGGCTAATATAATGAATATAACTGCTAATATAATGAATATAACGGCTAATATAATGAATATAACGGCTAATATAATGAATATAACGGCTAATATAATGACTATAGCGGCTAATATAATGAATATAACGGCTAATATAATGAATATAACGGCTAATATAATGAATATAACGGCTAATATAATGAATATAACGGCTAATATAATGAATATAACGGCTAATATAATGAATATAACGGCTAATATAATGACTATAGCGGCTAATATAATGAATATAACGGCTAATATAATGAATATAACGGCTAATATAATGAATATAACGGCTAATATAATGAATATAGCGGCTAATATAATGAATATAACGGCTAATATAATGAATATAGCGGCTAATATAATGAATATAAGGGCTAATATAATGAATATAACGGCTAATATAATGAATATAACGGCTAATATAATGAATATAACGGCTAATATAATGAATATAACGGCTAATATAATGAATATAACGGCTAATATAATGAATATAACGGCTAATATAATGAATATAACGGCTAATATAATGAATATAACGGCTAATATAATGAATATAACGGCTAATATAATGAATATAACGGCTAATATAATGAATATAACGGCTAATATAATGAATATAACGGCTAATATAATGAATATAACTGCTAATATAATGAATATAACGGCTAATATAATGAATATAACGGCTAATATAATGAATATAACGGCTAATATAATGAATATAACGGCTAATATAATGAATATAACGGCTAATATAATGAATATAACTGCTAATATAATGAATATAACGGCTAATATAATGAATATAGCGGCTAATATAATGAATATAACGGCTAATATAATGAATATAACGGCTAATATAATGAATTTAACGGCTAATATAATGAATATAACGGCTAATATAATGAATATAACGGCTAATATAATGAATATAACGGCTAATATAATGAATATAACGGCTAATATAATGAATATAACGGCTAATATAATGAATATAACGGCTAATATAATGAATATAACGGCTAATATAATGAATATAGCGGCTAATATAATGAATATAACGGCTAATATAATGAATATAACGGCTAATATAATGAATATAACGGCTAATATAATTAATATAGCGGCTAATATAATGAATATAGCGGCTAATATAATGAATTTAACGGCTAATATAATGAACATAACGGCTAATATAATGACTATAACGGCTAATATAATGAATATAACGGCTAATATAATGAATATAACGGCTAATATAATGAATATAACGGCTAATATAATGAATATAACGGCTAATATAATGAATATAACGGCTAATATAATGAATATAACGGCTAATATAATGAATTTAACGGCTAATATAATGAATATAACGGCTAATATAATGAATATAGCGGCTAATATAATGAATTTAACGGCTAATATAATGAATATAGCGGCTAATATAATGAATATAACGGCTAATATAATGAATATAACGGCTAATATAATGAATTTAACGGCTAATATAATGAATATAGCGGCTAATATAATGAATATAACCTCCGTCAAAATAAAAGTCCTGCTTCTAACACATCGGCCAATCAGAAAGATGTATCGACCAATACCGATATTTAAAAATGCCAAATATATTGCCGATTATATCGGTCGACCACTACTTTTAATCTAATCGGTCTGAAGCGAAGTCGTACTTTATACGGCAGAACGCAATGCTAGCGCTGCAGATGCGCTCATCTAGCGTGTGTGTTTACAGGATGAAGTGTTGGGCGTGTCATGAGCATGGGCTGTAGTTGTGGGTCAGAGGAATGTGCAGCAGTCTCGGGTGTGTCTTCAGGGCGGGATTGCTCCCATTCCTGTGAGGTCCTGTGACTTCCATATTATAAACAGCTGAGTCACTGACCCCTGACCCCCTGTTCACACCTGTCTATGCTCTGCTGTTTAGAGCCACTAAAGAATGTGCTGATTGAAATTATACAAATGGGTTGATCAGGTTCACCTTAAGGGATAGTTCAGCCAAAAATGAAGATTAGCCCATGATTTACTCTCCCTCAGCTCATCCTGTGCGTGTATGACACTCTTCTCTCAGACGAACACAATCAGAGTTATATTAATACATGCCCTGACTCTTCACAGCTTTATAATGGCAGTGAACAACTTTCTCTGTTTTAAAGTCCATAAAAGTGCATCTGTCCATCATAAAAGTGCATCCGTCCATCATAAAAGTGCATCTATCCATCATAAAAGTGCATCTGTCCATCATAAAAGTGCATCTATCCATCATAAAAGTGGATCTGTCCATCATAAAAGTGCATCTATCCATCATAAAAGTGCATCAGTCCATCATAAAAGTGCATCAGTCCATCATAAAAGTGCATCAGTCCATCATAAAAGTGCATCAGTCCATCATAAAAGTGCATCAGTCCATCATAAAAGTGCATCAGACCATCATAAAAGTGCATCCGTCCATCATAAAAGTGCATCCGTCCATCATAAAAGTGCATCCGTCCATCATAAAAGTGCATCCGTCCATCATAAAAGTGCATCCGTCCATCATAAAAGTGCATCCGTCCATCATAATAGTGCATCTATCCATCATAAAAGTGCATCTGTCCATCATAAAAGTGCATCTGTCCATCATAAAAGTGCATCAGTCCATCAGAAAAGTGCATCCATCCATCAGAAAAGTGCATCCGTCCATCATAATAGTGCATCTATCCATCATAAAAGTGCATCTGTCCATCATAAAAGTGCATCCGTCCATCATAAAAGTGCATCCGTCCATCATAAAAGTGCATCCGTCCATCATAAAAGTGCATCTGTCCATCATAAAAGTGCATCCGTCCATCATAAAAGTGCATCCGTCCATCATAAAAGTGCATCTATCCATCATAATAGTGCATCTGTCCATCATAAAAGTGCATCCGTCCATCATAAAAGTGCATCTGTCCATCATAAAAGTGCATCTATCCATCATAAAAGTGCATCTGTCCATCATAAAAGTGCATCCGTCCATCATAAAAGTGCATCCATCCATCATAAAAGTGCATCTGTCCATCATAAAAGTGCATCTGTCCATCATAAAAGTGCATCCATCCATCATAAAAGTGCATCCGTCCATCATAAAAGTGCATCTGTCCATCATAAAAGTGCATCTATCCATCATAAAAGTGCATCAGTCCATCATAAGACACTGTTTGATTTGTTGATGTGTTTTGGTCAGGGTTCGGCAGCAACACCTCCAGCTCGTCTGTG
>CM042242.1:67387534-67395034 GCA_023566225.1 Romanogobio albipinnatus | reverse complement strand
TCATACCGTTATCATCTTTGTGTAAAACTTCAGAAAATCTGCACGCAAGCATCACGTGTTCAGTCTATAGGCAAGAGCGTTTGAGTGTGTGTGCACAGGACAGGTATGGGGGTAGATTTGTTGCGTTATTCCAAACAAATAGATTATTATCCACAAATAAATGTAAAGAGATTCACAAAAATTAAATAAATTCACAAATAAATAGAATGAGATCCACAAATATATGCAGGAGTTTCACAAAAATGAATTAGATTCACAAATAAATACAACGACATTTGCGAATTAAAAAAATATCCACACAATGTTTTTATGTCACAAACACAACTCTGCTTTGCATTCATTGGTCAATCGCTTCCTCTGCATTGGTGGATCTCTTCTTGCACATTTGTAAATCGCAGCACAGCGTGTGGATTTTGAAACATTTCTAGCTTCACACAAATCCACAGATAGGTGGACTCCACCCACCGTCTACTTTAGCCAATCAGATAACGGCCATATTGTGCCGACTAGAGCCACAGAGCTCTCAATAGTTCTAAACAACTCCGCGCTGTCAATCTGTTTGAATAGGATTAAGCAGGATAGACAGCATTTTCACTGTATTTGCAGCGATTTCTGGCAAATATTAACACATGTGCATTGACTTCGATTAGGCTTTACAGTAGCATTTTATTCTGGGGAGAGATAAAGAAAAGACAACGTTAATCTCTTTTTTTTTTTTTTGAGTGATCTGGTCATTTTTATTTGGGTCACGTGATTTTACAGCGTTGAGTATTGTAGTCAATCACGGGCATTTCTGTTGAAAATAATAACCAATCAATCACAGTGGTTCCCACTAGGGGTGGCACGGTTCACAAAACCCACGGTTCGGTTCGTATCACGGTTTTAGGGTCACGGTTTTCGGTTCTGTACGGTTCTTGTTTTTTTTTTTTATCGTTAACACTCCAGAAATTTACTTCAGCATATGGTATATATGGCTTAATCATCCACAATTTAGGATACAGTATTAAAAATTGTTATATCAAGTTTTTTCCTAACTGGCTGTCTACCGAGTCCAACACATTGGCGTAACATTTTTCATGTTAATCATATCAATTTTGATCAGAACAATGCACTGTGGCTTTAATTCAGCTGACCTGATTAACACATTTCACCATGAAGTGTCCCGTGTGTTTCACAATCACCATATGACATCCAGCGCTGTGAAAAAATAACATAAAATACACGAAAACACAACACTGCCAGAAGTTTTTGCCCAAACTTCAAAGGCATGTTTAAATTATTAGAACTAGAAACATATCTTAACTTTTAAATGTTACATTTATCATGTGAACTACTTATATACAGCATGTTATATGCATGTGTGTGTGAGACAGAGGGGAACAGGTCACATTTGCAGCAGATATATGCTGCCCATCATAAATCAAAGCACGAGACAGACAGGGGTCGGAGGAGACCACCGGAAAATGTAACAGAATGGACAATATTTGCCTGTATTTGCAATCCACGAGCCGCGGTTCAGCTGCGCGAGACACACACTGGCAGTGTGTGTATGCGCAATGGGCACGCGCGGCGGTCTCGCTCTCGCACTGCATCTGCCCTGCTATACAATGCTAGCGCATCCTCCAACTCCGGGCAGCCTTCCTTATCTCTCCCACTTTCATTTCTACACGTGACGTGACCTGCAGCACTCCACTTTTACTTTACTGTATGTCCACACACACCTCTTATTTCGCGCGAAAAGGACACCCACTGTCTGAGGTAACATACGGGCACGAGGATACATTGCGCATGCGCGAACCGTGCGACGCACACACTCCGAACCGAGACAAGCGAACCGAACGGTTCAGTTTTTTTCCATGTACCGTGCCACCCCTAGTTCCCACACATAGACTCATTTTTTTAACGCTATTTAAAACGTTCAGCTGCATTTCCTTTCCCTGCTCTCCCTCCGTCTCTGTCACTCACGCGCGTCTCTCGCAAATTACCAAACCTGCTTTTGATATGAAACAAAGTCTAAGCGTTTACATTTTTTCAAGTTTTAATACGAAATTCAAACAATAAATAGCGTTGTGGCACTAATGTGTAACAGTTAAAGCCAGAGGCGTTGAAAAGCAGAGGTGCGAGCTGCTCTCATCTCCCGGGCGCGTGCGGTCACGTGGAGCGCTCATAGAAACGCTTTTGACAGAAAGATCTCAGAGAATCTAAACTGTTGAAATGACAGACAGCATCTGGATATAGTAGCTGATGCAGCAGAGTCTAACGATATATTATATAACGTGCTTCATAAAATACATCTTCTATCAATATTCCTGAGAGGTCAACTAATGCCATAAAATCTCAAAATATGCAGTAATTTCGTCAATTTGCCAGGAGTGTGCTTGAGATAGCCTACACTGAAATGAATGGGGTTCAATGCTGGAACTATTGGTCACTCCATGACACGCTTTACTTACGCATTAAGTCTATGGGAGTGGTTTTTCAACGTCTCTGGCCAAAACGTGATTGGTTGGAGCGAGAATGTGCTACGATTGGTCAGCACAATATGGCCGTTATCTGATTTGCGTGCGTGCGCGTTTTAGCTAATCGAGGGACACAGAAACACACACAATCACACACTCGCAATCACACACGCACTCTGACACACACACACACACACACACACACTTGGCGCACAGACAGGCGTCAGTCTCCTGCTCACATCGCATTCTCTTTTGCTCATGAACAAACAATAACAACAACACAGAATATTGAGTTCTCATATTAGGAGTCTTAAATGAGTTAAATAACGTCTTAAATGAACTTAAAGAGTTGTGAGATGAGATGCGCGTCTGATCTGCGTCATGTTCGTCAGCGGCCGTTCTTAAAGTGACAGGAGCACTGATGATGCCTGTCATTAATGTTCATCAAAGAACAACGGGAACAGAGAACAGTGTAGCTTTAATGATGATTAATCTATATTTCATTTATTATTTATGCAGTTAAGAAAGGTGTTGATAACTATTACATTGCTGTATATGTCTAACAGGGAAGGCCATGGGTAAAAATAACATTTATTATAATGGGGTTATGTAAAGATTGTTTTAAATTCACTTAAATTAAAAGTTGTTTTTTTAACACCTAATAAATGTTGAGATTAGGAGCTTTCAGTTATACTGTAATGTAACATCATTAATGTTTTATAGAGACATTAGTATCAGTGATACTGGCCTTCATTCATAAAAACATACAACACATATTTAAAATATGCTGTCAATAAATTGTTTCTACATTAATTTGGGGAGTAACTAAATTATTACAATATCAAAATAGTAAAAACTTGCGATTAATCACGATTAATTACAGAAAAAATGCAATTAATTAGTATAAAATAAAATAAAAATAATTGATTCCCAGCACTAATTTAAATATAAATATTAAACTAAATACTTTTTCTTAATGGCTACAACAAGTATAGTATCCTCCAGTGCAGAGAAATGTCATGTCGGACTGGGATTTGAGAAAATGTCATTTTACGCGCGAGTGGCCGGAAATGCAGAAATAAGCCTTAATTTTACATTACATTTCATAAAATTACATTGCTACTAGTAATGTTAATACTAATAAAACGACTAAAAGTGTTTAGTCCGACAGAGTGTGTCTGCTTCCCGAACAATGCTAGGAAGTTTAGAGAGTGCAGTAGACGTGATGGAGTATAATGTGTTAAGAGCTCGCTCAAGTACTGGAGATAAACCATTTAGTGCTTTGTAAGTAATAAGCAAGATTTTAAAATGTATGCGATGTTTAATAGGCAGCCAGTGCAGTGTTGACAGAACTCGGCTAATATGGTCATATAACAATAAAACAATGAACAATAACAATGAAAACTAACGCCATGGTTCCTGATATCTCCCAGTAGTAGCATGTACAGGGTGAAGAGCAGTGGTCCTAGCACTGAGCCCTGTGGTACTCCATACTGAACATGTGATCGGTGTGACATCTCTTCATTTAGGATATGAAGATAGGAACTCACTCCACTCCCTTTTCCCATCAAATATCAGACCGGAAAGGCATTTATTTTCAATAAAAATGAAGAAAGTGTTATCGGTTAGGTGTATGTGTAAGGAGGGCTTTATTGTCCCAATAAGTCGGCATCCATTTAATAATTTTACTAAATATAATCATTGTCATTACATACTGTTTAATATACAACAACACTGGGGCGCAAATAGTATCTGTCGCTATTTATAAGTATAAATAGCATCCAACTACTATTTTATTAGCAACTAGTAACTATAAATAGCATCCAACTACTATTTTATTAGCAATTAGTTACTATAAATAGCATCTAACTACTATTTTAGTAGCAACTAGTAACTATAAATAGTATCTAACAACTATTTTATTAGCAACTAGTAACCATAAATAGCATCTAACTACTATTTTATTAACAACTAGTTATTATAAATAGCATCTAACTACTATTTTATTAGCAACTAGTTACTATAAATAGCATCCAACTACAATGTATTAGCAACTAGTTACTATAAATAGCATCCAACTACTATTTTATTAGCAACTAGTTACTATAAATAGCATCCAACTACTATTTTATTAGCAACTAGTTACTATAAATAGCATCCAACTACAATGTATTAGCAACTAGTTACTATAAATAGCATCCAACTACAATGTATTAGCAACTAGTTACTATAAATAGCATCCAACTACTATTTTATTAGCAACTAGTTACTATAAATAGCATCCAACTACTATTTTATTAGCAACTAGTTACTATGAATAGCATCTAACTACTATTTTATTAGCAACTAGTTACTATAAATAGCATCCAACTACAATGTATTAGCAACTAGTTACTATAAATAGCATCCAACTACTATTTTATTAACAACTAGTTATTATAAATAGTATCCAACTACTATTTTATTAGCAACTAGTAACTATAAATAGCATCTAACTACTATTTTATTAACAACTAGTTACTATAAATAGCATCCAACTACTATTTTATTAACAACTAGTAACTATAAATAGCATCCAACTACTATTTTATTAACAACTAGTTACTATAAATAGCATCTAACTACTATTTTATTAACAACTAGTTACTATAAATAGCATCCAACTACTATTTTATTAACAACTAGTTACTATAAATAGCATCCAACTACTATTTTATTAACAACTAGTAACTATAAATAGCATCCAACTACTATTTTATTAGCAATTAGTTACTATAAATAGCATCTAACTACTATTTTATTAGCAACTAGTAACTATAAATAGCATCTAACTACTATTTTAGTAGCAACTAGTAACTATAAATAGTATCTAACAACTATTTTATTAGCAACTAGTAACCATAAATAGCATCTAACTACTATTTTATTAACAACTAGTTACTATAAATAGCATCTAACTACTATTTTATTAGCAACTAGTTACTATAAATAGCATCCAACTACTATTTTATTAGCAACTAGTTACTATGAATAGCATCCAACTACTATTTTATTAACAACTAGTTATTATAAATAGTATCCAACTACTATTTTATTAGCAACTAGTTACTATAAATAGCATCTAACTACTATTTTATTAGCAACTAGTAACTATAAATAGCATCTAACTACTATTTTAGTAGCAACTAGTAACCATAAATAGCATCTAACTACTATTTTATTAGCAACTAGTTACTATAAATAGCATCCAACTACTATTTTATTAGCAACTAGTTACTATGAATAGCATCCAACTACTATTTTATTAACAACTAGTTATTATAAATAGTATCCAACTACTATTTTATTAGCAACTAGTTACTATAAATAGCATCTAACTACTATTTTATTAGCAACTAGTAACTATAAATAGCATCTAACTACTATTTTAGTAGCAACTAGTAACCATAAATAGCATCTAACTACTATTTTATTAACAACTAGTTACTATAAATAGCATCTAACTACTATTTTATTAGCAACTAGTTACTATAAATAGCATCCAACTACTATTTTATTAGCAACTAGTTACTATAAATAGCATCCAACTACTATTTTATTAGCAACTAGTTACTATGAATAGCATCCAACTACTATTTTATTAACAACTAGTTATTATAAATAGCATCCAACTACTATTTTATTAACAACTAGTTACTATAAATAGCATCCAACTACTATTTTATTAACAACTAGTTACTATAAATAGCATCTAACTACTATTTTATTAACAACTAGTTACTATAAATAGCATCCAACTACTATTTTATTAACAACTAGTAACTATAAATAGCATCTAACTACTATTTTATTAACAACTAGTTACTATAAATAGCATCCAACTACTATTTTAATAGCAACTAGTAACTATAAATAGCATCTAACTACTATTTTATTAACAACTAGTAACTATAAATAGCATCTAACTACTATTTTATTAACAACTAGTTACTATAAATAGCATCTAACTACTATTTTATTAACAACTAGTTACTATAAATAGCATCCAACTACTATTTTATTAACAACTAGTTACTATAAATAGCATCCAACTACTATTTTATTAACAACTAGTAACTATAAATAGCATCCAACTACTATTTTATTAACAACTAGTTACTATAAATAGCATCTAACTACTATTTTATTAACAACTAGTTACTATAAATAGCATCCAACTACTATTTTATTAACAACTAGTAACTATAAATAGCATCTAACTACTATTTTATTAACAACTAGTTACTATAAATAGCATCCAACTACTATTTTATTAACAACTAGTAACTATAAATAGCATCTAACTACTATTTTATTAACAACTAGTTACTATAAATAGCATCTAACTACTATTTTATTAACAACTAGTAACTATAAATAGCATCTAACTACTATTTTATTAACAACTAGTTACTATAGATAGCATCTAACTACTATTTTAATAGCAACTAGTAACTATAAATAGCATCCAACTACTATTTTATTAACAACTAGTTACTATAAATAGCATCCAACTACTATATTTTATTAACAACTAGTTACTATAAATAGCATCCAACTACTATTTTATTAACAACTAGTTACTATAAATAGCATCCAACTACTATTTTATTAGCAACTAGTTACTATAAATAGCATCTAACTACTATTTTATTAGCAACTAGTTACTATAGATAGCATCTAACTACTATTTTAATAGCAACTAGTAACTATAAATAGCATCTAACTACTATTTTATTAACAACTAGTTACTATAAATAGCATCCAACTACTATATTTTATTAACAACTAGTTACTATAAATAGCATCCAACTACTATTTTATTAACAACTAGTTACTATAAATAGCATCCAACTACTATTTTATTAACAACTAGTTACTATAAATAGCATCCAACTACTATTTTATTAGCAACTAGTTACTATAAATAGCATCCAACTACTATTTTATTAACAACTAGTTACTATAAATAGCATCCAACTACTATTTTATTAACAACTAG
>CM042242.1:67362534-67380034 GCA_023566225.1 Romanogobio albipinnatus | reverse complement strand
GTTGTTTTAACTCAGCGGTTGGGTTAAATGTTTGCTTAAAACAACCCAATCGCTGAGTTAAAACAACCCATTCGCTGAGTTAAAACAACCCAATCGCTGAGTTAAAACAACCCATTCGCTGAGTTAAAACAACCCAATCACTGGGTTATAACCCAATCACTGAGTTATAACAACCCAATCGCTGAGTTAAAACAACCCAATCGCTGGGTTAAAACAACCCAATCCCTGAGTTAAAACAACCCAATCACTGGGTTAAAACAACCCATTCGCTGAGTTAAAACAACCCAATCACTGAGTTAAAACAACCCAATCGCTGAGTTGTAACAACCCAATCACTGAGTTAAAACAACCCAATCGCTGAGTTAAAACAACCCAATCGCTGAGTTAAAACAACCCATTCGCTGAGTTAAAACAACCCAATCGCTGAGTTAAAACAACCCAATCACTGGGTTAAAACAACCCAATCACTGGGTTAAAACAACCCAATCCCTGAGTTAAAACAACCCAATCCCTGAGTTAAAACAACCCAATCGCTGAGTTAAAACAACCCAATCACTGGGTTAAAACAACCCAATCCCTGAGTTAAAACAACCCAATCACTGGGTTAAAACAACCCAATCCCTGAGTTATAACAACCCAATCACTGAGTTATAACAACCCAATCACTGGGTTATAACAACCCAATCACTGAGTTAAAACAACCCATTCGCTGAGTTAAAACAACCCATTCGCTGAGTTAAAACAACCCAATCGCTGAGTTAAAACAACCCATTCGCTGAGTTAAAACAACCCAATCACTGGGTTATAACCCAATCACTGAGTTATAACAACCCAATCGCTGAGTTAAAACAACCCAATCGCTGGGTTAAAACAACCCAATCCCTGAGTTAAAACAACCCAATCACTGGGTTAAAACAACCCATTCGCTGAGTTAAAACAACCCAATCACTGAGTTAAAACAACCCAATCGCTGAGTTGTAACAACCCAATCACTGAGTTAAAACAACCCAATCGCTGAGTTAAAACAACCCAATCGCTGAGTTAAAACAACCCATTCGCTGAGTTAAAACAACCCAATCGCTGAGTTAAAACAACCCAATCACTGGGTTAAAACAACCCAATCACTGGGTTAAAACAACCCAATCCCTGAGTTAAAACAACCCAATCCCTGAGTTAAAACAACCCAATCGCTGAGTTAAAACAACCCAATCACTGGGTTAAAACAACCCAATCACTGGGTTAAAACAACCCAATCCCTGAGTTATAACAACCCAATCACTGAGTTATAACAACCCAATCACTGGGTTATAACAACCCAATCACTGAGTTAAAACAACCCATTCGCTGAGTTAAAACAACCCAATCCCTGAGTTATAACAACCCAATCACTGAGTTATAACAACCCAATCACTGAGTTATAACAACCCAATCACTGAGTTATAACAACCCATTCGCTGAGTTAAAACAACCCAATCACTGGGTTATAACAACCCAATCACTGAGTTATAACAACCCAATCACTGAGTTATAACAACCCAATCACTGAGTTAAAACAACCCAATCACTGGGTTAAAACACCCCAATCACTGAGTTAAAACAACCCAATCACTGGGTTAAAACACCCCAATCACTGGGTTATAACAACCCAATCACTGAGTTATAACAACCCAATCACTGAGTTAAAACAACCCATTCGCTGAGTTAAAACAACCCAATCACTGGGTTAAAACAACCCAATCACTGGGTTAAAACACCCCAATCACTGAGTTAAAACAACCCAATCACTGGGTTAGTCCATTTTCAATCCAACTTGGGTTATTTTTAACCCAGCATTTTTTAGAGTGTAGTGTCTTCTCTACTGGAGTTCATAATCGGGTGTTCACGAGTCTTCATGGAAGGTTTATTTGGGAGCGTTTGATGTGTGGCTCAGAGATGAACCGCTCCATTATTAGCATCACTGATGTTGGAGATTATGTGGCTGTATGCGGGGACAGATGCACGAGAGCCGCCTGTAAATATATCCGTGAATGCAGACGCGCCTGCAGCTCTGAGAGCGACTGCGCAGATCCAGCTCCTCTCGGTCAGTGAGCACATTATAAAGCTTTGGCTTAATGTTGACGTCCTTATATAAAGGTCACCGCTCGGATGTGCTTTATTCTCCATCTTGTTCGTGGATGATCAGAGTCATGTAGAGATCAATCCCATCATGCCGTGCCTGCGCTCTGGGATCGAGTCTCGGCTGCTTTAGTTTAAGCCTCTTCCTCATCCGTGGATCATATGCTTCATTCTCCTGCATTGTTAATCCTGGTCATACTGATGATGACTATAATGTACAGTGTTGACATTCATTATGAACGCAGAACAGACTTTAATCACGTCACAAACTCACGCATGGAGTCAAATCCATGCCACACACACACTATTTCGCCAAAAGTGTTGTGACGCCTGCCTTCACACACACATGAGCTTTAATGCCATCCCATTCTCAATCCGTAGGGTTTAATATGGAGTCGGCCACGCTTTGCAGCTCTAACAGCTTCAGCTCTTCTGGGAACTAACCTCTGAAAAACAACCCCTACCCCATAAACCCCCCTCCACCAAACTTTACACTTGGCACAATCAGTGATGGGAATAACGGCTTTACTAACGGAATAATTTTTTCCAGTAACGAGTAATCAAACTGGAAGTATAAGCGCTACTTTTCCCTCGGTGAGGTGAAAGGTAAGAATGTTTTTGTAACGTTCAACTTATACCTAGGAAGAAAGAGTCTCTCCACGTCTGTGGCCAGTAATTCTAATCTAATGAAGCCTCACATCATCACATGCCGCAACAAAATGAGTGGCTAAAAATCCAGGTGATAACATGAGCTCCACTACCAAAGGAGTAGTAGAGTACTGATAATATTTACACTATAGTAGGCCTACTGATAATATTTACACTATAGTAGGTCTACTGATAATATTTAAACAATATTTACATTATAGTAGGCTACTGATAATATTTACACTATAGTAGGTCTACTGATAATATTTACACAATATTTACACTATAGTAGGTCTACTGATAATATTTACACAATATTTACACTATAGTAGGCTACTGATAATATTTACACAATATTTACACTATAGTAGGTTTACTGATAATATTTACACAATATTTACACTATAGTAGGCCTACTGATAATATTTACACTATAGTAGGTCTACTGATAATATTTACACAATATTTACACTATAGTAGGCTACTGATAATATTTACACAATATTTACACTATAGTAGGCTACTGATAATATTTACACAATATTTACACTATAGTAGGTCTACTGATAATATTTACACAATATTTACACTATAGTAGGCTACTGATAATATTTACACAATATTTACACTATAGTAGGCCTACTGATAATATTTACACTATAGTAGGCTACTGATAATATTTACACAATATTTACACTATAGTAGGCCTACTGATAATATTTACACAATATTTACACTATAGTAGGCCTACTGATAATATTTACACTATAGTAGGCTACTGATAATATTTACACAATATTTACACTATAGTAGGCCTACTGATAATATTTACACTATAGTAGGTCTACTGATAATATTTACACAATATTTACACTATAGTAGGCCTACTGATAATATTTACACAATATTTACACTATAGTAGGCCTACTGATAATATTTACACAATATTTACACTATAGTAGGCCTACTGATAATATTTACACTATAGTAGGCTACTGATAATATTTACACAATATTTACACTATAGTAGGCCTACTGATAATATTTACACTATAGTAGGTCTACTGATAATATTTACACAATATTTACACTATAGTAGGCTACTGATAATATTTACACAATATTTACACTATAGTAGGTCTACTGATAATATTTACACAATATTTACACTATAGTAGGCTACTGATAATATTTACACAATATTTACACTATAGTAGGCCTACTGATAATATTTACACTATAGTAGGCTACTGATAATATTTACACAATATTTACACTATAGTAGGCCTACTGATAATATTTACACTATAGTAGGTCTACTGATAATATTTACACAATATTTACATTATAGTAGGCTACTGATAATATTTACACAATATTTACACTATAGTAGGCTACTGATAATATTTACACAATATTTACACTATAGTAGGCTACTGATAATATTTACACAATATGTACACTATAGTAGGCTACTGATAATATTTACACTATAGTAGGCCTACTGATAATATTTACACAATATTTACACTATAGTAGGCCTACTGATAATATTTACACTATAGTAGGCTACTGATAATATTTACACTATAGTAGGTCTACTGATAATATTTACACAATATTTACACTATAGTAGGCCTACTGATAATATTTACACAATATTTACACTATAGTAGGCTACTGATAACATTTACACAATATTTACACTATAGTAGGCTACTGATAATATTTACACAATATTTACACTATAGTAGGTCTACTGATAATATTTACACAATATTTACACTATAGTAGGCTACTGATAATATTTACACAATATTTACACTATAGTAGGTCTACTGATAATATTTACACAATATTTACACTATAGTAGGCTACTGATAATATTTACACAATATTTACACTATAGTAGGTCTACTGATAATATTTACACAATATTTACACTATAGTAGGCCTACTGATAATATTTACACTATAGTAGGCTACTGATAATATTTACACAATATTTACACTATAGTAGGCTACTGATCATATTTACACAATATTTACACTATAGTAGGCTACTGATAATATTTACACAATATTTACACTATAGTAGGCTACTGATAATATTTACACAATATGTACACTATAGTAGGCTACTGATAATATTTACACTATAGTAGGCTACTGATAATATTTACACAATATTTACATTATAGTAGGCTACTGATAATATTTACACAATATTTACACTATAGTAGGCTACTGATAATATTTACACAATATTTACACAATAGTAGGCTACTGATAATATTTACACAATATGTACACTATAGTAGGCTACTGATAATATTTACACTATAGTAGGCCTACTGATAATATTTACACAATATTTACACTATAGTAGGCCTACTGATAATATTTACACTATAGTAGGCTACTGATAATATTTACACTATAGTAGGCCTACTGATAATATTTACACAATATTTACACTATAGTAGGCCTACTGAATTTTTACACAATATTTACATTATAGTAGGCTACTGATAATATTTACACAATATTTACACTATAGTAGGTCTACTGATAATATTTACACAATATTTACACTATAGTAGGTCTACTGATAATATTTACACAATATTTACACTATAGTAGGCTACTGATAATATTTACACAATATTTACACTATAGTAGGTCTACTGATAATATTTACACAATATTTACACTATAGTAGGCCTACTGATAATATTTACACTATAGTAGGTCTACTGATAATATTTACACAATATTTACACTATAGTAGGCTACTGATAATATTTACACAATATTTACACTATAGTAGGTCTACTGATAATATTTACACAACATTTACACTATAGTAGGCTACTGATAATATTTACACAATATTTACACTATAGTAGGTCTACTGATAATATTTACACAATATTTACACTATAGTAGGCCTACTGATAATATTTACACTATAGTAGGCTACTTATAATATTTACACAATATTTACACTATAGTAGGCCTACTGATAATATTTACACAATATTTACACTATAGTAGGCCTACTGATAATATTTACACTATAGTAGGCCTACTGATAATATTTACACTATAGTAGGTCTACTGATAATATTTACTATATATATTTACACTATAGTAGGCTACTGATAACATTTACACAATATTTACACTATAGTAGGCCTACTGATAATATTTACACTATAGTAGGCCTACTGATAATATTTACACTATAGTAGGTCTACTGATAATATTTACACAATATTTACACTATAGTAGGCTACTGATAACATTTACACAAAATTTACACTATAGTAGGCTACTGATAATATTTACACAATATTTACACTATAGTAGGCTACTGATAATATTTACACTATAGTAGGTCTACTGATAATATTTACACACTATTTACATCATAGTAGGCCTACTGATAATATTTACACAATATTAACACTATAGTAGGCCTACTGATAATATTTACACTATAGTAGGCTACTGATAATATTTACACAATATTTACACTCTAGTAGGTCTACTGATAATATTTACACAATATTTACACTATAGTAGGCCTACTGATAATATTTACACTATAGTAGGCTACTGATAATATTTACACAATATTTACACTATAGTTGGTCTACTGATAATATTTACACAATATTTACACTATAGTAGGTCTACTGATAATATTTACACTATAGTAGGCTACTGATAACATTTACACAATATTTACACTATAGTAGGCTACTGATAATATTTACACAATATTTACACTATAGTAGGCATACTGATAATATTTACACAATATTTACACTATAGTAGGTCTACTGATAATATTTACACAATATTTACACTATAGTAGGCTACTGATAACATTTACACAATATTTACACTATAGTAGGCTACTGATAATATTTACACAATATTTACACTATAGTAGGCTACTGATAGTATTTACACAATATTTACACTATAGTAGGTCTACTGATAATATTTACACAATATTTACACTATAGTAGGCTACTGATAACATTTACACAATATTTACACTATAGTAGGCTACTGATAATATTTACACAATATTTACACTATAGTAGGCATTTGATAATATTTACACAATATTTACACTATAGTAGGTCTACTGATAATATTTACACAATATTTACACTATAGTAGGCTACTGATAACATTTACACAATATTTACACTATAGTAGGCTACTGATAATATTTACACTATAGTAGGCCTACTGATAATATTTACACAATATTTACACTATAGTAGGCCTACTGATAATATTTACATTATAGTAGGCCTACTGATAATATTTACACAATATTTACACTATAGTAGGCCTACTGATAATATTTACATTATAGTAGGCCTACTGATAATATTTACACTATATTTACACTATAGTAGGTCTACTGATAATATTTACACAATATTTACACTATAGTAGGCTACTGATAACATTTACACAATATTTACACTATAGTAGGCTACTGATAATATTTACACTATAGTAGGCCTACTGATAATATTTACACAATATTTACACTATAGTAGGCCTACTGATAATATTTACAGTATAGTAGGCCTACTGATAATATTTACACAATATTTACACTATAGTAGGCCTACTGATAATATTTACATTATAGTAGGCCTACTGATAATATTTACACTATATTTACACTATAGTAGGTCTACTGATAATATTTACACAATATTTACACTATAGTAGGCTACTGATAATATTTACATTATAGTAGGCCTACTGATAATATTTACACAATATTTACACTATAGTAGGCCTACTGATAATATTTACACTATAGTAGGCCTACTGATAATATTTACACTATAGTAGGCCTACTGATAATATTTACACTATAGTAGGTCTACTGATAATATTTACACAATATTTACACTATAGTAGGCTACTGATAATATTTACACAATATTTACACTATAGTAGGCCTACTGATAATATTTACACAATATTTACACTATAGTAGGCCTACTGATAATATTTACACTATAGTAGGCCTACTGATAATATTTACACAATATTTACACTATAGTAGGCCTACTGATAATATTTACACTATAGTAGGCCTACTGATAATATTTACACTATAGTAGGCCTACTGATAATATTTACACAATATTTACACTATAGTAGGCCTACTGATAATATTTACACTATAGTAGGCTACTGATAATATTTACACAATATTTACACTATAGTAGGCCTACTGATAATATTTACACAATATTTACACTATAGTAGGCCTACTGATAATATTTACACTATAGTAGGCCTACTGATAATATTTACACTATAGTAGGCCTACTGATAATATTTACACAATATTTACACTATAGTAGGTCTACTGATAATATTTACACTATAGTAGGCCTACTGATAATATTTACACTATAGTAGGCCTACTGATAATATTTACACTATAGTAGGCCTACTGATAATATTTACACAATATTTACACTATAGTAGGCCTACTGATAATATTTACACTATAGTAGGCCTACTGATAATATTTACACAATATGTACACTATAGTAGGCTACTGATAATATTTACACAATATTTACACTATAGTAGGCCTACTGATAATATTTACACAATATTTACACTATAGTAGGCTACTGATAATATTTACACAATATTTACACTATAGTAGGCTACTGATAATATTTACACAATATTTACACTATAGTAGGTCTACTGATAATATTTACACAATATTTACACTATAGTAGGCCTACTGATAATATTTACACTATAGTAGGCCTACTGATAATATTTACACAATATTTACACTATAGTAGGCCTACTGATAATATTTACACTATAGTAGGCCTACTGATAATATTTACACTATAGTAGGCCTACTGATAATATTTACACAATATTTACACTATAGTAGGCCTACTGATAATATTTACACTATAGTAGGCCTACTGATAATATTTACACAATATTTACACTATAGTAGGTCTACTGATAATATTTACACTATAGTAGGCCTACTGATAATATTTACACAATATTTACACTATAGTAGGCCTACTGATAATATTTACACTATAGTAGGCCTACTGATAATATTTACACAATATTTACACTATAGTAGGCCTACTGATAATATTTACACTATATTTACACTATAGTAGGTCTACTGATAATATTTACACAATATTTACACTATAGTAGGCCTACTGATAATATTTACACTATAGTAGGCCTACTGATAATATTTACACTATAGTAGGCCTACTGATAATATTTACACAATATGTACACTATAGTAGGCTACTGATAATATTTACACAATATTTACACTATAGTAGGCATACTGATAATATTTACACAATATTTACACTATAGTAGGCCTACTGATAATATTTACACTATAGTAGGCCTACTGATAATATTTACACTATAGTAGGCCTACTGATAATATTTACACTATAGTTACACTATAGTAGGCCTACTGATAATATTTACACTATAGTTACACTATAGTAGGCCTACTGATAATATTTACACTATAGTAGGCTACTGATAATATTTACACAATATTTACACTATAGTAGGCCTACTGATAATATTTACACAATATTTACACTATAGTAGGCCTACTGATAATATTTACACAATATTTACACTATAGTAGGCCTACTGATAATATTTACACTATAGTAGGCTACTGATAATATTTACACAATATTTACACTATAGTAGGCCTACTGATAATATTTACACAATATTTACACTATAGTAGGCCTACTGATAATATTTACACAATATTTACACTATAGTAGGCCTACTGATAATATTTACACTATAGTAGGCTACTGATAATATTTACACAATATTTACACTATAGTAGGCCTACTGATAATATTTACACAATATTTACACTATAGTAGGCCTACTGATAATATTTACACTATAGTAGGCTACTGATAATATTTACACAATATTTACACTATAGTAGGCTACTGATAATATTTACAGTAATGTATTGAATTTGATAGGTGTCTCTCACATTGTCCCACAGCAACATTATAATAGTGTACATTAATGTACAATGTTTTATAATAATAATTTATTCTATTTAGTGTCCAATTCATTAATTTTACATATTTAATATTGGGGGCATCCAAGTTATTTGACATATTTGAACATTTGAAAAAATAAAAGAAGTAACACAGCTTTCCCTGGTAATTTGTTACTTTTATAATGATGTAACTCAGGTACTAACTCAGGTACTATTTGTAAGAAGTAACTAGTAACTATAACTAATTACTTTTTTAAAGAAACGTGCCCAACACTCAGCACAATGCAGTCAGGTGAGTCCCGTTCTCCTGGCAACCGCCAAACCCAGACTCGTCCATGGGATTGTCAGACAGAGAAGCGTGATTGGTCACTCAGAGAACACGTCTCCACTGCTCTAGAGTCCAGTGGTGGCGCGCTTTACCCCACTGCATCCCACACTTTGCATTGCTCTTGGTGATGTAAGGCTTGGATGAGCTGCTCAGCCATGGAAACCCATTCCATGAAGCTCTACACACTGTTCTTGAGCTCATCTGAAGGACACAGGAGTTTGGAGGTCTGGAGCTCTTGCCTCTGCAGAAAGTTGGCGACTTCTGTGACCCTCAGCATGCGCTGACCCCGCTCTGTGATTGGCTGAGTTGCTGTTGTTCCCAATCGCTTCCACTTTGTTATAATCCCACTAACAGTTGAGGGTGGAATATTTTGTATAATATTTGGACTTATTGCACAGGTGTCCACGCTTGAGTTCTCTGAGCTCCTGAGAGCGGCCCATTCTCTCACTGATGTGTGTAGAAGCGTCTGCAGGCCTAGAGCTTGAGTTATACAGGGATTGAACACCTGAACTCAGGGATGTGGAGGGGCGGCACAACACTTTTCAGTAATGATTTCCCAACATATTTTCCATGGCATGCAACTTAAAATGTATTTGATCCCATACTCTCGCCAGTTTCACCAAAGTATTAATCTGCCATCTTTAAGCAAAACAAACACTGCAGCGATGGAATGACAAGAAAGACAAGAGACCGTGTTGAATTTCACAGTTTTATTCTTCATGAAAAATTCAGCTGTCTTTGAATGTTTTGTGTTCGCAGTGAGGATCTTCACAGTTTGATGAATGTTTCCCGCTTATGTTTTTCAAGTATTATCAAAGCTATAAAACAAGCGAAACACCATCGCTCCTTCTGAAAGGAGGAAGAAAGGGTCTGAGGTTACACTCACGCACTCACACACACACACACACACATTCTCTCTCACACACACAGCATAAATGTGCAGCTAATCGAGCTGAAGCAATTCAACGTTATAATTTCATATCCAAAACTCACAGATTGATGGATATATTGTCTGTTGTGACTCTGAATGTTCTCGAAACGAGTCGTAACATAAAAAAAAAAAAGTTTGATGAACTATCATGTTTTTGTGCTTACATTATTAAAGACCAGATAACGTTGAACAAACGTTCTATTAACGTTACTGGAAGAACGTTTGTTAATAATGTCGAGAGAACGTTTTATTAACATTACAGGAAGAACGTTTGTTCGTAACATTGAGAGAACATTCTATTAACGTTACAGGAAGAACGTTTGTTCGTAACGTCGAGAGAACGTTCTATTAACATTACTGGAAGAACGTTTGTTCGTAACGTTGAGAGAACGTTCTATTAACGTTACTGGAAGAACGTTTGTTCATAACATTGAGAGAACGTTCTATTAACGTTACTGGAAGAACGTTTGTTCGTAACGTCGAGAGAACGTTCTATTAACATTACTGGAAGAACGTTTGTTCGTAACGTTGAGAGAACGTTCTATTAACGTTACTGGAAGAACGTTTGTTCATAACATTGAGAGAACATTCTATTAACGTTACTGGAAGAACGTTTGTTCGTAATGTCGAGAGAACGTTTTATTAACATTACAGGAAGAACGTTTCTTCGTAATGTCGAGAGAACGTTTTATTAATGTTACTGGAAGAATGTTTGTTCATAATGTCGAGAGAACGTTTTATTAACATTACAGGAAGAATGTTTGTTCGTAATGTCGAGAGAACGTTTTATTAACATTACAGGAAGAACGTTTCTTCGTAATGTCGAGAGAATGTTCTGTTAACGCTACAGGAAGAACGTTTGTTCGTAACGTCGAGAGAACGTTCTATTAACGTTACAGGAAGAACGTTTGTTCGTAACATCGAGAGAACGTTCTGTTAACGCTACAGGAAGAACGTTTGTTCGTAATGTCGAGAGAATGTTCTGTTAACGCTACAGGAAGAACGTTTGTTCGTAACGTCGAGAGAACGTTCTATTAACGTTACAGGAAGAACGTTTGTTCGTAACATCGAGAGAACGTTTTATTAACATTACAGGAAGAACGTTTGTTTTGTAACGTCGAGAGAACGTTCTGTTAACGCTACAGGAAGAACGTTTGTTCGTAATGTCGAGAGAATGTTCTGTTAACGCTACAGGAAGAACGTTTGTTCGTAACGTCGAGAGAACGTTCTATTAACGTTACAGGAAGAACGTTTGTTCGTAACATCGAGAGAACGTTCTGTTAACGCTACAGGAAGAACGTTTGTTCGTAATGTCGAGAGAACGTTCTATTAACATTAGAGGAAGAACGTTTGTTCGTAACATCGAGAGAACGTTCTATTAACGTTACAGGAAGATCGTTTGTTCGTAACATCGAGAGAACGTTCTATTAACGTTACAGGAAGAACGTTTGTTCGTAATGTCGAGAGAACTTTCTATTAACGTTACAGGAAGAACATTTGTTCGTAACATCGAGAGAACGTTCTGTTAACGCTACAGGAAGAACGTTTGTTCGTAATGTCGAGAGAACGTTCTATTAACGTTACAGGAAGAACGTTTGTTCGTAACATCGAGAGAACGTTCTGTTAACGCTACAGGAAGAACGTTTGTTTGTAACGTCGAAAGAACGTTCTATTAACGTTACAGGAAGAACGTTTGTTCGTAACATCGAGTGAACGTTCTATTAACATTACAGGAAGAACGTTTGTTCGTAATGTCGAGAGAACGTTCTATTAACGTTACAGGAAGAACGTTTGTTTGTAACGTCGAGAGAACATTCTATTAACGTTACAGGAAGAACGTTTGTTCGTAATGTTGAGAGAACGTTCTGTTAACGCTACAGGAAGATCGTTTGTTCGTAACGTCGAGAGAACGTTCTATTAACGTTACAGGAAGAACGTTTGTTCGTAACGTCGAGAGAACGTTCTATTAATGCTACAGGAAGATCGTTTGTTCGTAACGTCGAGAGAGCGTTCTATTAACGCTACAGGAAGAATGTTTGTTTGTAATGTTGAGAGAACGTTCCCTGTGGTCCATCCGCATGCATCCTAAAATTTTAAAGCCATTTATTTAATTTCATGTAATTCCCAATTTATATTGTGGAAAAATGTACATTATATTATCTGGAAAATGATTAGAAAAACTTCTCTACTCATTATAGCACTGTTCTCTTTAGATGCATTATTTTTCTTTATTATTTTTAATCAAATTTTTATTTACCTATTTTTATCTCATTTGTATGTATTAATAAACTATTTATTATTATTAATTTAGAAATGTTTGCACTGCTTGGAAAACCCCTGCAGGAATCATGAACAAGAACGTTTAATAATGATGGGTAAAATATCAGAAATCTGAAATATAATCCTTCAGTCATGTTGTCTATAAGCCCACACACACACACACACCATCCAGAAGCGTTTGTGAAAGGACAGATGATGGCTGAGGAGGTTGAGATGAGCTCAGTGTCTCTAACGTCATCAAACATCCGTCCTGACGAGTGTCTCAACACCATCACATCTCAGCGGGATAAGGCCTTCGCTGGGATCACATGAGGAAGCACTCTACACACACAATTGCCATCTTTATGAATATTAAGCGAATTTGCCCTCAAATTCTCAGCACTGCAATGCAAAAAATAGATTATTTAAAAGTTAAACGATACACTATCAGTCCAAAATTCTGGAGTAATTCATTATTTTTGAAAAAAAAACAAATAGTACAAATATTGACAATTTCTTCCAGTGTAAATCATCTGTTCTCTATGTGAATGTATAGCAAAGTGTCATTTATTCCTGTGATTTTCAGCATCATTAGATCCTTCAGATGCCCATCATTAACGCTTCATAAGCTCATCAATGCTGATTTCACTGAACATCGCTGTATGACAGCAAAGAGAAGAGGAAAAACTGTAGTTCTGATTTCAGCAGATCAATGAAGCCGCGTCCTTCCTTCAAACGCCAGGAGAACCCAATGTTCGTTCATTAATTGATTGGCCACGACGTCTTGACACAGCGATGGCTGACAACTCACATGTAGTAGAAAATATATATTTCTGGACTCTTGTAAAACACAGCAGAAGGGCATCAGTGGCTGGTCGACGGCTGCTTTGGAAGCAAAAACACTGAAGCTCCTGTTGGAAACACTGAATGCATAATAGCGGCGTCCCGCTCCGGTTTGGTGTCCTGGTTTGGTTCGTCCCCTCAGACGGAGGACTAACTGGGACACGATCGGTCTACGATCTGACAGGTAGGATGTGCGAGGTTTACTGCATTGCACTTGATTTAAGGCGGAAAGTTTGCAGTGAAAGCAATGTAAACTTAAGGCAGCGTGAATCGAGCAGTCGGGTGCGTCTCAATCAGCTCTCGCTCCCTAAACACTGGCACACTGACCACATCCAGCATCCTGGAGTTCATTCATCAGCACAGATTTATTCTGACGTTATTTTTGTAATGCTGTTTAAAGTACATTATGATAAATACATATTTCATCTGTAAATGAGTTCTAAATAGCAGCGGGATTATGTTCAACGCTATAGAAACAAAGCCGACTGGATTTGATCAAATATATATTTTTAGAAATCACGAGTCACGATTGTGTGTAAGAAGCCCATAAACTGACATGATGATGGAGGAAAAATATGAGATGGGCAATAAATATTACGTGTCAGTGCTTTTGAGTTCGCTCACAAAACTGTTGAATTCTTCGCAAGCGAACACAAAGCTTAGTGCGGGAATGCAGACATTTTGTGTGAGAATGCAAACTTTTTTGGAGGCGAATGCAAAGTTTCTCTGGGAAATGCAAAAATTTGGGAAAGTTTCTCTGGGAAACGCGAAAGTTTCGGAAAAAAAAGTTTGGGAGAGTTTCTCTGGGAAACGCAAAGGTTTCGGGAAAATAAACCTTTGGAAAAGTTTCTCTGGGAAACGGAAAAGTTTAAGAAAAAAACATTTGGAAAAGTTTCTCTGGGACACGCGAAATTTTTGGAAAAAAACTTTTAGGAGAGTTTCTCTGGTAAACGCAAAAGTTTTGGAAAAAAAGTTTCTCTGGGAAACAAAAGTTTTGGAAGCGTACGCAAAGTTTCTCTGGGAAACGCGAAAGTTTCGGAAAAAAAAGTTTGGAAAAGTTTCTCTGGGAAATGCGAAAGTTTCGAAAATACAACATTTGGAAAAGTTTCTCTTGGAAACGTGAAAGTTTTGGGAAAAAAAAGTTTGGGAAAGTTTCACTTGGAAATGCAAAAGTTTTGGAAAAAAGTTTGGAAAAAATTATCTTGGAACGTTGGGAACGTTTCTCTGGGAAAAGCGAAAGTTTTGGAAATTAAAAGTTTGGAAAAGTTTCTCTGGGAAACGCGAAAGTTTCGTAAAAAAAAACATTTGGAAAAGTTTCTCTTGGAAACGCGAAAGTTTTGGGAAAAAAAGTTTGGGAACGTTTCTCTGGGAAAAGCGAAAGTTTCGAAAATAAAACATTTGGAAAAGTTTCTCTTGGAAACGCGAAAGTTTCGTAAAAAAAAACATTTGGAAAAGTTTCTCTTGGAAACGCGAAAGTTTTGGGAAAAAAAGTTTGGGAACGTTTCTCTGGGAAAAGCGAAAGTTTCGAAAATAAAACATTTGGAAAAGTTTCTCTTGGAAACGCGAAAGTTTTGGAAATTAAAAGTTTGGAAAAGTTTCTCTTGGAAACGCGAAAGTTTCGGGAAAAAACGTTTGGAAAAGTTTCTCTGGGAAACGCGAAAGTTTTGAAAATAAAACATTTGGAAAAGTTTCTCTGGGAAACGAGAAAGTTTTGGAAATTAAAAGTTTGGAAAAGTTTCTCTGGGAAACGCGAAAGTTTCGTAAAAAAAAACATTTGGAAAAGTTTCTCTTGGAAACGCGAAAGTTTTGGGAAAAAAAGTTTGGAAAAGTTTCTCTGGGAAACGCGAAAGTTTCGGAAATAAAAGTTTGGGAAAGTTTCACTTGGAAACGAAAAAAGTTTGGAAAAAAGTTTGGAAAAAAATCTCTTGGAAATGCAAAAGTTTCAGGAAAAAAAGTTTGGAAAAGTTTCTCTGGGAAACGCAAAAGTTTCGGGGAAAGTTTCTCTGGGAAACGCAAAAGTTTTGGAAGCGAACGCAAAGTTTCTTATGTAAACGCAAAAGATTTGGAAAAAAGTTTCTCTTCGAAACGGAAAAATCTTTTCCTCCCGTCTTATATTTCTCCATCACCACGTCCCTTCAGGGGCTCCGTTGTATTGAGTTGACTCGCGCTTCAGAACTTTCGCTAAGGGAACATACTGAGCATCGATGCTCCCTGGTTTTTGCAGTGCATTGTGGGACAGGGAGCGAGCGTTTCAGTGCACTGGAAGGATTTGCAATCGGATCAGTCAACTAGGGCGTGATTGAGACGGACCCTCTTTCCATTCGTCAGAGACGTCGCTTCCCGCAGGTTTAGCACAGTGATTCCCGACCCGTTTCGCAGGCAGAAGCTCATCCCGATCTCAGTGTTTGGGAGGGATGACCACCACCGGCTCGCCCGCCCGCGGCCGCCACATCAGCACCTGCGCGTCGTTGGCGTTGGGCTTGACCATGGCGTTGGGCGGGATGGCTTCGTTCTTCCCCAGCACCTGCGGCTGCTCCTGCGCGATCGGCTCGCGGAGCTCGGCTCTCTGTCCCAGCGGCTTGTCCGGATCCACCTCGATGTGCAGTCGCATGCGCCAGCGCACCGTCTGCAGAACCAGGACCTCGCCGGACGCCTGGCTGATGGCCACCAGCCACGTGGTGAAGCTCTGGTCCCTCCAGATGCTGCTGAGCATGGGGACGCTGCTGTCGCTCACCGGGATGCCCCAGGTCACGCTGGGGTAGAAGTTATCGTTCATGCTGACCGTGAACCTGGTGTCCTTCTTGGTCGGGCCCACGATGGTGCACGTCTCGGTGGTGTTGCCGTACCACGGGTAGTTGACGCCGTCCGAGTCGCTGATGGCCTGGATTTTTCCGTCTCTGAGATCCGGAAGCTCCCAGCTGGACCTGTGGGAGACACCAGAGGATGAGGACACGAGAGACACGAGGGAACTGGGCCGAATGAAGCGCACAGACTCTAGAGAACACTCGTCGCCGAGGGCAAGAGATGCTTTTGATTCCAGCATTTAGAGGAAGTTAAACATAGAACAGGGAGTCTGAACAAAAGAGAGCGTTCATAAGGAAGCCAGCGGCCCATCACAGGCGGACTCTGGTCGCTGTCTCTTTAAGAGCCGCTCTCCATGACCTTCAGCGCTCAGCAGAATCAGCACTCGGGGACGGCAGGACGGGCGAGAGCCATCGATTCCCTGATGCAGGAAAACCATGACCTTTCTCCCAGAACTCACACA
>CM042242.1:67300034-67357534 GCA_023566225.1 Romanogobio albipinnatus | reverse complement strand
CATATCTTTCTATCCATATTTGATGTGAAACTCGTGTGGAGTTACACTTACTCTTATTTTAAGGTGTCATTGTTACACTGTAATTATATATTTAAGTACTGAGTAATATTTAGTAACTACATGTACTTACTATAGAGTTAGGGTTTGGTTGAGGGTTAGTTGCATGTTTTTATGCATAATTTATAGTTATTCCTATAGTAACTACATGTAACATATGTAACAATGACACTAAAGTGTAACCCTTTATTTTAAGGTGTCATGTACTTACTATAGGGTTAGGGGAGTTTGGTTGAGGGTTAGTTGCATGTAATTGTGCTGTTACTACTATGGTAAGTACATGTAATGTGTAACAAGGACATTGTACAGATAAAGTGTTACCATTGAACTATTGTAACAGCCCTTTTTTACTTACATCCCTTTCGATCCGTATTTGTTGTAAAACTCCATGTGGTTGCACGCCTGAATCCAGCCGACCGTCCAGCTCTCTTTCCCGGCCACCGGCGGCACGATGACCCGGGCGGACGCGCGGAAGTGCGGCGTGCGGTAGCGCAGCACCACGCCGGAGGACTCGTCGATGCTGGTGGGGTTCGGGTCGATGGAGGAGTTGACCTCCAGAACCATGACACTATCGCGGAAACTCTTGGGTTTGCATCTGATACTCTGAATACAGCCCATCACAAGCAGCACGAGCGGCCAGCAGAACATCAACCCTCAGAATAACGCACACTACGCGCGGTCCCTTGGATAACGCTCTCGGAATGCGCAAACGACGCGTCGCAGTGTCGCGTCAGGGCGATTATTTACAAACGACAAAAGAAAAGAAAATAAATAAAAACAATGTTCGTCAACTGTGCATCATTGGCGGAAGGTTAAATAATATAATAATAATGTTCTCCAATCATCATCAAATGTGCATTTCTGCGTCATAACGCTCGGTTCCAGATTAAAACAAATAGGTTAAACCCATCGGCTCAGAAGACTGTTGGCATGTTGCATGCAGAGAAATTATTAATGATTGCTATAGTGTGTTTGGGTATCAAATAGGACGCTGGAAAAGTCATTCTTTGGGTTGAGTATTTGGATGAATGAGTTTGCCCTTGAGGTCCAGCTGGAGGAAGCTCACTTTCCTGTGCACTAATGAGTGAACGATCCGCGGCATCCAGGTGATGAATCACCATGAGAGATGAATGCATCAGTCCCGCTGTCACGAACGCAACCCCATCATTGTCCCGTGTCTCTTCATCGGTTATGATCCATCCTCATCCTCGCGCCGGTGCCGGTGCCGCGCTCCGCTCCGCTCAGCCTCCGTCCCGCAGCGCTGTGAGTGTCCCCGCATCAGCTGCAGCTGCTCGACTCCGAGCGCCCTGGCGTCCCTTCCGCAGCCCGACGCGCGCATCATGGGGCGTGTAGTTCTGCTGAACATTGTAGTTCTACATCAATTATCTTTTTCAACATCAACATCTCAACATCTTACCTTGACGACTGTTCTTTATTGAGATTCCACCAGAAGTCAGTGGAAAACAGTCTACAACGTTTGATACAACTGACATGTATTTTGCTTTGTGTATATGATATTATAGTAGTATTTATTTAATAGCTATTTTTATTAAATTATTTTATGAAAAAAATTATAACAGGGTGGACAAAATAATAACAGGGTTGACAAAATGATAACAGAGCGGACAAAATAATAACAGGGTTGACAAAATAATAACAGGGTGGACAAAATAATAACAGGGTGGACACAATAATAAGAGGGTTGACAAAATGATAACAGGGTTGACAAAGTGATAACAGGGTTGACAAAATAATAACAGGGTTGACAAAGTGATAACAGAGTGGAGTGGACAAAGTGATAGAGTGGAGTGGACAAAGTGATAACAGGGTTGACAAAGTGATAACAGGGTTGACAAAGTGATAACAGGGTTGACAAAATAACAGGGTTGACAAAGTGGTAACAGAGTGGAGTGGACAAAGTAATAACAGGGCTGACAAAGTGAAAACAGAGTGGAGTGGACAAAGTAATAACAGGGCTGACAAAGTGAAAACAGAGTGGAGTGGACAAAGTGATAACAGGGTTGACAAAGTGAAAACAGAGTGGAGTGGACAAAGTAATAACAGGGCTGACAAAGTGAAAACAGAGTGGAGTGGACAAAGTAATAACAGGGCTGACAAAGTGAAAACAGAGTGGAGTGGACAAAGTGATAACAGGGCTGACAAAGTGATAACAGGGTTGACAAAGTGATAACAGAGTGGAGTGGACAAAGTGATAACAGGGTTGACAAAGTGAAAACAGAGTGGAGTGGACAACGTGATAACAGGGTTGACAAAGTGGTAACAGAGCGGACAAAATGATAACAGGGTTGACAAAGTGATAACAGGGTTGACAAAGTGCTAACAGGGTTGAGTGGAAAAGTGTTAACAGGGTTGACAAAGTGATAACAGAGTGGAGTGGACAAAGTGAGAACAGGGTTGACAAAGTGATAACAGGGTTGACAAAATAATAACAGGGTTGACAACGCGATAACAGGGTTGACAACATGATAACAGAGCGGACAAAATAATAACAGGGATGACAAAAGAATAACAGGGATGACAAAATAATAACAGGGTTGACAATGCAATAACAGGGTTGAAAACATGATAACAGAGTGGACAAAGTGATAACAGGGTTGAGTGGACAAGTGGAGTGGACAAAGTGATAACAGGGTTGACAAAGTGATAACAGAGTGGAGTGGACAAAGTGATAACAGGGTTGACAAAGTGATAACAGAGTGGAGTGGACAAAGTGAGAACAGGGTTGACAAAGTGATAACAGGGTTGACAAAATAATAACAAGTTTGACAAAGTGATAACAGAGCGGACAAAGTGATAACAGGGTTAACAAAGTGATAACAGAGCGGACAAAATAATAACAGGGTTGACAAAGTGATAACAGGGTTGACAAAATAATAACAGGGTTGACAAAATGATAACAGAGTGGACAAAGTGATAACGGTTGACAAAATAATAACAGGGTTGACAAAGTGATAACAGAGTGGAGTGGATAAAATGATAACAGGGTTGACTAAATGATAACAGGGTTGACAAAGTGATAACAGAGTGGAGTGGACAAAGTGATAACAGGGTTGACAAAGTGAAAACAGGGTGGACAAAATAATAACAGGGTTGACAACGCGATAACAGGGTTGAAAAAATGATAACAGAGTGGACAAAGTGATAACAGAGTGGACAAAATAATAACAGGGTTGACAATGTGATAACGGTTGACAAAATAATAACAGGGTTGACAAAATAATAACAGGGTGGACAAAATGATAACAGAGTGGAAAAAGTGATAACAGGGTTGACAAAATAATAACAGAGTGGACAAAGTGATAACAGAGTTGATAAAATAATAACAGGGTTGACAAAGTGATAACAGGGTTGACAAAATAATAACAGACTGGACAAAATAACAACAGAGTGGACAAAGTGATAACAGGGTGGAAAAAATAATAACAGAGTGGACAAAATAACAACAGAGTGGACAAAGTGATAACAGGGTGGACAAAATAATAACAGAGTGGACAAAATAATAACAGAGTGGACAAAATAATAACAGAGTGGACAAAGTGATAACAGAGTGGACAAAATAATAACAGAGGGGACAAAATAATAACAGAGTGGACAAAATAATAACAGGGTGGACAAAATAATAACAGGGTGGACAAAATAATAACAGGGTGGACAAAATAATAACAGAGTGGACAAAGTGACAACAGAGCGGACAAAGTGACAACAGAGATAACAAAATAATAACAGAGCGGACCAAATAATAACAGAGTGGACAAAATAATAAAAGAGCGGACCAAATAATAACAGAGTTGACAAAATAATAACAGAGTGGACAAAGTGATAACAGAGCGGACAAAATAATAACAGAGCGGACAAAATAATAACAGAGCGGACCAAATAATAACAGAGTGGACAAAATAATAACAGAGGGGACAAAATAATAACAGAGCGGACAAAATAATAACAGAGTGGACAAAGTGATAACAGAGTGGACAAAATAATAATAGAGCGGACAACATAATAACAGAGCGGATCAAATAATAACAGAGTGGACAAAGTGACAACAGAGTGGACAAAGTGACAACAGAGTTAACAAAATAATAACAGAGCGGACCAAATAATAACAGAGTGGACAAAATAATAACAGAGCGGACCAAATAATAACAGAGTTGACAAAATAATAACAGAGCGGACCAAATAATAACAGAGTGGACAAAATAATAACAGAGCGGACCAAATAATAACAGAGTTGACAAAATAATAACAGAGTGGACAAAGTGATAACAGAGCGGACAAAATAATAACAGAGCGGACCAAATAATGACAGAGTGGACAAAATAATAACAGAGCGGATCAAATAATAACAGAGTGGACAAAGTGACAACAGAGCGGACAAAGTGACAACAGAGCGGACAAAGTGACAACAGAGCGGACAAAATAATAACAGAGTGGACAAAATAATAATAGAGTGGACAAAATAATAACAGAGTGGACAAAATAATAATAGAGTGGACAAAATAATAACAGAGCGGATCAAATAATAACAGAGTGGACAAAGTGACAACAGAGCGGACAAAATAATAACAGAGCGGACCAAATAATAACAGTGGACAAAATAATAACAGAGTGGACAAAATAATAACAGAGTGGACAAAGTGATAACAGAGCGGATCAAATAATAACAGAGTGGACAAAATAATAACAGAGTGGACAAAATAATAACAGAGCGGACAAAGTGATAACAGAGCGGACAATATAATAACAGAGTGGACAAAATAATAACAGAGCGGAAAAAAATAATAACAGAGGGGACAATATAATAACAGAGTGGACAAAATAATAACAGAGCGGAACAAATAATAACAGAGGGGACAAAATAATAACAGAGCGGACAAAATAATAACAGAGTGGACAAAGTGATAACAGAGCGGACAAAATAATAACAGAGTGGACAAAGTGACAACAGAGCGGACAAAATAATAACAGAGCGGACCAAATAATAACAGTGGACAAAATAATAACAGAGTGGACAAAATAATAACAGAGCGGACCAAATAATAACAGAGTGGACAAAGTGATAACAGAGCGGATCAAATAATAACAGAGTGGACAAAATAATAACAGAGCGGACAAAATAATAACAGAGCGGACAAAGTGATAACAGAGCGGACAATATAATAACAGAGTGGACAAAATAATAACAGAGCGGAACAAATAATAACAGAGGGGACAATATAATAACAGAGTGGACAAAATAATAACAGAGCGGAACAAATAATAACAGAGGGGACAAAATAATAACAGAGCGGACAAAATAATAACAGAGTGGACAAAGTGATAACAGAGCGGACAAAATAATAACAGAGTGGACAAAGTGATAACAGAGCGGACAAAATAATAACAGAGCAGACAAAATAATAACAGAGTGGACAAAGTGATAACAGAGTGGACAAAATAATAATAGAGCGGACAAAATAATAACAGAGCGGATCAAATAATAACAGAGTGGACAAAGTGACAACAGAGCGGACAAAGTGACAACAGAGTTAACAAAATAATAACAGAGCGGACCAAATAATAACAGAGTGGACAAAATAATAACAGAGCGGACCAAATAATAACAGAGTTGACAAAATAATAACAGAGCGGACCAAATAATAACAGAGTGGACAAAATAATAACAGAGCGGACCAAATAATAACAGAGTTGACAAAATAATAACAGAGTGGACAAAGTGATAACAGAGCGGACAAAATAATAACAGAGCGGACCAAATAATAACAGAGTGGACAAAATAATAACAGAGTGGACAAAATAACAGAGCGGATCAAATAATAACAGAGTGGACAAAGTGACAACAGAGCGGACAAAGTGACAACAGAGCGGACAAAATAATAACAGAGTGGACAAAATAATAATAGAGTGGACAAAATAATAACAGAGTGGACAAAATAATAATAGAGTGGACAAAATAATAACAGAGCGGATCAAATAATAACAGAGTGGACAAAGTGACAACAGAGCGGACAAAATAATAACAGAGCGGACCAAATAATAATAGTGGACAAAAAAATAACAGAGTGGACAAAATAATAACAGAGCAGACAAAATAATAACAGAGTGGACAAAGTGATAACAGAGCGGACAATATAATAACAGAGTGGACAAAATAATAACAGAGCGGATCAAATAATAACAGAGTGGACAAAATAATAACAGAGCGGACAAAATAATAACAGAGTGGACAAAGTGATAACAGAGTGGACAAAATAATAACAGAGTGGACAAAATAATAACAGAGCGGATCAAATAATAACAGAGTGGACAAAATAATAACAGAGCGGACAAAATAATAACAGAGTGGACAAAGTGATAACAGAGCGGATCAAATAATAACAGAGTGGACAAAATAATAACAGAGCGGACAAAATAATAACAGAGTGGACAATATAATAACAGAGTGGACAAAATAATAACAGAGCGGATCAAATAATAACAGAGTGGACAAAATAATAACAGAGCGGACAAAATAATAACAGAGTGGACAAAGTGATAACAGAGCGGATCAAATAATAACAGAGTGGACAAAATAATAACAGAGCGGACAAAATAATAACAGAGCGGACAAAGTGATAACAGAGCGGAACAAATAATAACAGAGTGGACAAAATAATAACAGAGCGGATCAAATAATAATAGAGTGGACAAAGTGACAACAGAGTGGACAAAATAATAACAGAGCGGACCAAATAATAACAGTGGACAAAATAATAACAGAGTGGACAAAATAATAACAGAGCGGACAAAATAATAACAGAGTGGACAAAGTGATAACAGAGCGGATCAAATAATAACAGAGTGGACAAAATAATAACAGAGCGGACAAAATAATAACAGAGTGGACAAAGTGATAACAGAGTGGACAAAATAATAACAGAGCGGACAAAGTGATAACAGAGCGGATCAAATAATAACAGAGTGGACAAAATAATAACAGAGCGGACAAAATATTAACAGAGCGGACAAAGTGATAACAGAGCGGACAATATAATAACAGAGTGGACAAAATAATAACAGAGCGGAACAAATAATAACAGAGGGGACAATATAATAACAGAGCGGACAAAATAATAACAGAGTGGACAAAGTGATAACAGAGCGGACAAAATAATAACAGAGTGGACAAAGTGATAACAGAGCGGACAAAATAATAACAGAGCAGACAAAATAATAACAGAGTGGACAAAGTGATAACAGAGTGGACAAAATAATAATAGAGCGGACAAAATAATAACAGAGCGGATCAAATAATAACAGAGTGGACAAAGTGACAACAGAGCGGACAAAGTGACAACAGAGTTAACAAAATAATAACAGAGCGGACCAAATAATAACAGAGTGGACAAAATAATAACAGAGCGGACCAAATAATAACAGAGTTGACAAAATAATAACAGAGCGGACCAAATAATAACAGAGTGGACAAAATAATAACAGAGCGGACCAAATAATAACAGAGTTGACAAAATAATAACAGAGTGGACAAAGTGATAACAGAGCGGACAAAATAATAACAGAGCGGACCAAATAATAACAGAGTGGACAAAATAATAACAGAGTGGACAAAATAACAGAGCGGATCAAATAATAACAGAGTGGACAAAGTGACAACAGAGCGGACAAAGTGACAACAGAGCGGACAAAATAATAACAGAGTGGACAAAATAATAATAGAGTGGACAAAATAATAACAGAGTGGACAAAATAATAATAGAGTGGACAAAATAATAACAGAGCGGATCAAATAATAACAGAGTGGACAAAGTGACAACAGAGCGGACAAAATAATAACAGAGCGGACCAAATAATAATAGTGGACAAAATAATAACAGAGTGGACAAAATAATAACAGAGCAGACAAAATAATAACAGAGTGGACAAAGTGATAACAGAGCGGACAATATAATAACAGAGTGGACAAAATAATAACAGAGCGGATCAAATAATAACAGAGTGGACAAAATAATAACAGAGCGGACAAAATAATAACAGAGTGGACAAAGTGATAACAGAGTGGACAAAATAATAACAGAGTGGACAAAATAATAACAGAGCGGATCAAATAATAACAGAGTGGACAAAATAATAACAGAGCGGACAAAATAATAACAGAGTGGACAAAGTGATAACAGAGCGGATCAAATAATAACAGAGTGGACAAAATAATAACAGAGTGGACAATATAATAACAGAGTGGACAAAATAATAACAGAGCGGATCAAATAATAACAGAGTGGACAAAATAATAACAGAGCGGACAAAATAATAACAGAGTGGACAAAATAATAACAGAGGGGACAAAATAATAACAGAGCGGACAAAATAATAACAGAGTGGACAAAGTGATAACAGAGCGGACAAAATAATAACAGAGTGGACAAAATAATAACAGAGCGGACAAAATAATAACAGAGTGGACAAAGTGATAACAGAGTGGACAAAATAATAATAGAGCGGACAACATAATAACAGAGCGGATCAAATAATAACAGAGTGGACAAAGTGACAACAGAGTGGACAAAGTGACAACAGAGTTAACAAAATAATAACAGAGCGGACCAAATAATAACAGAGTGGACAAAATAATAACAGAGCGGACCAAATAATAACAGAGTTGACAAAATAATAACAGAGCGGACCAAATAATAACAGAGTGGACAAAATAATAACAGAGCGGACCAAATAATAACAGAGTTGACAAAATAATAACAGAGTGGACAAAGTGATAACAGAGCGGACAAAATAATAACAGAGCGGACCAAATAATGACAGAGTGGACAAAATAATAACAGAGCGGATCAAATAATAACAGAGTGGACAAAGTGACAACAGAGCGGACAAAGTGACAACAGAGCGGACAAAGTGACAACAGAGCGGACAAAATAATAACAGAGTGGACAAAATAATAATAGAGTGGACAAAATAATAACAGAGTGGACAAAATAATAATAGAGTGGACAAAATAATAACAGAGCGGATCAAATAATAACAGAGTGGACAAAGTGACAACAGAGCGGACAAAATAATAACAGAGCGGACCAAATAATAACAGTGGACAAAATAATAACAGAGTGGACAAAATAATAACAGAGTGGACAAAGTGATAACAGAGCGGATCAAATAATAACAGAGTGGACAAAATAATAACAGAGTGGACAAAATAATAACAGAGCGGACAAAGTGATAACAGAGCGGACAATATAATAACAGAGTGGACAAAATAATAACAGAGCGGAAAAAAATAATAACAGAGGGGACAATATAATAACAGAGTGGACAAAATAATAACAGAGCGGAACAAATAATAACAGAGGGGACAAAATAATAACAGAGCGGACAAAATAATAACAGAGTGGACAAAGTGATAACAGAGCGGACAAAATAATAACAGAGTGGACAAAGTGACAACAGAGCGGACAAAATAATAACAGAGCGGACCAAATAATAACAGTGGACAAAATAATAACAGAGTGGACAAAATAATAACAGAGCGGACCAAATAATAACAGAGTGGACAAAATAATAACAGAGCGGACAAAATAATAACAGAGCGGACAAAGTGATAACAGAGCGGACAATATAATAACAGAGTGGACAAAATAATAACAGAGCGGAACAAATAATAACAGAGGGGACAATATAATAACAGAGTGGACAAAATAATAACAGAGCGGAACAAATAATAACAGAGGGGACAAAATAATAACAGAGCGGACAAAATAATAACAGAGTGGACAAAGTGATAACAGAGCGGACAAAATAATAACAGAGTGGACAAAGTGATAACAGAGCGGACAAAATAATAACAGAGCAGACAAAATAATAACAGAGTGGACAAAGTGATAACAGAGTGGACAAAATAATAATAGAGCGGACAAAATAATAACAGAGCGGATCAAATAATAACAGAGTGGACAAAGTGACAACAGAGCGGACAAAGTGACAACAGAGTTAACAAAATAATAACAGAGCGGACCAAATAATAACAGAGTGGACAAAATAATAACAGAGCGGACCAAATAATAACAGAGTTGACAAAATAATAACAGAGCGGACCAAATAATAACAGAGTGGACAAAATAATAACAGAGCGGACCAAATAATAACAGAGTTGACAAAATAATAACAGAGTGGACAAAGTGATAACAGAGCGGACAAAATAATAACAGAGCGGACCAAATAATAACAGAGTGGACAAAATAATAACAGAGTGGACAAAATAACAGAGCGGATCTAATAAAAACAGAGTGGACAAAGTGACAACAGAGCGGACAAAGTGACAACAGAGCGGACAAAATAATAACAGAGTGGACAAAATAATAATAGAGTGGACAAAATAATAACAGAGTGGACAAAATAATAATAGAGTGGACAAAATAATAACAGAGCGGATCAAATAATAACAGAGTGGACAAAGTGACAACAGAGCGGACAAAATAATAACAGAGCGGACCAAATAATAATAGTGGACAAAAAAATAACAGAGTGGACAAAATAATAACAGAGCAGACAAAATAATAACAGAGTGGACAAAGTGATAACAGAGCGGACAATATAATAACAGAGTGGACAAAATAATAACAGAGCGGACAAAATAATAACAGAGTGGACAAAGTGATAACAGAGTGGACAAAATAATAACAGAGTGGACAAAGTGATAACAGAGTGGACAAAATAATAACAGAGTGGACAAAATAATAACAGAGCGGATCAAATAATAACAGAGTGGACAAAGTGATAACAGAGCGGATCAAATAATAACAGAGCGGACAAAATAATAACAGAGCGGACAAAATAATAACAGAGTGGACAAAATAATAACAGAGCGGATCAAATAATAACAGAGTGGACAAAATAATAACAGAGCGGACAAAATAATAACAGAGTGGACAAAGTGATAACAGAGCGGATCAAATAATAACAGAGTGGACAAAATAATAACAGAGCGGACAAAATAATAACAGAGCGGACAAAGTGATAACAGAGCGGAACAAATAATAACAGAGTGGACAAAATAATAACAGAGCGGATCAAATAATAATAGAGTGGACAAAGTGACAACAGAGTGGACAAAATAATAACAGAGCGGACCAAATAATAACAGTGGACAAAATAATAACAGAGTGGACAAAATAATAACAGAGCGGACAAAATAATAACAGAGTGGACAAAGTGATAACAGAGCGGATCAAATAATAACAGAGTGGACAAAATAATAACAGAGCGGACAAAATAATAACAGAGTGGACAAAGTGATAACAGAGTGGACAAAATAATAACAGAGCGGACAAAGTGATAACAGAGCGGATCAAATAATAACAGAGTGGACAAAATAATAACAGAGCGGACAAAATATTAACAGAGCGGACAAAGTGATAACAGAGCGGACAATATAATAACAGAGTGGACAAAATAATAACAGAGCGGAACAAATAATAACAGAGGGGACAATATAATAACAGAGTGGACAAAATAATAACAGAGCGGAACAAATAATAACAGAGGGGACAAAATAATAACAGAGCGGACAAAATAATAACAGAGTGGACAAAGTGATAACAGAGCGGACAAAATAATAACAGAGTGGACAAAGTGATAACAGAGCGGACAAAATAATAACAGAGCAGACAAAATAATAACAGAGTGGACAAAGTGATAACAGAGTGGACAAAATAATAATAGAGCGGACAAAATAATAACAGAGCGGATCAAATAATAACAGAGTGGACAAAGTGACAACAGAGCGGACAAAGTGACAACAGAGTTAACAAAATAATAACAGAGCGGACCAAATAATAACAGAGTGGACAAAATAATAACAGAGCGGACCAAATAATAACAGAGTTGACAAAATAATAACAGAGCGGACCAAATAATAACAGAGTGGACAAAATAATAACAGAGCGGACCAAATAATAACAGAGTTGACAAAATAATAACAGAGTGGACAAAGTGATAACAGAGCGGACAAAATAATAACAGAGCGGACCAAATAATAACAGAGTGGACAAAATAATAACAGAGTGGACAAAATAACAGAGCGGATCAAATAATAACAGAGTGGACAAAGTGACAACAGAGCGGACAAAGTGACAACAGAGCGGACAAAATAATAACAGAGTGGACAAAATAATAATAGAGTGGACAAAATAATAACAGAGTGGACAAAATAATAATAGAGTGGACAAAATAATAACAGAGCGGATCAAATAATAACAGAGTGGACAAAGTGACAACAGAGCGGACAAAATAATAACAGAGCGGACCAAATAATAATAGTGGACAAAATAATAACAGAGTGGACAAAATAATAACAGAGCAGACAAAATAATAACAGAGTGGACAAAGTGATAACAGAGCGGACAATATAATAACAGAGTGGACAAAATAATAACAGAGCGGATCAAATAATAACAGAGTGGACAAAATAATAACAGAGCGGACAAAATAATAACAGAGTGGACAATATAATAACAGAGTGGACAAAATAATAACAGAGCGGATCAAATAATAACAGAGTGGACAAAATAATAACAGAGCGGACAAAATAATAACAGAGTGGACAAAGTGATAACAGAGCGGATCAAATAATAACAGAGTGGACAAAATAATAACAGAGCGGACAAAATAATAACAGAGCGGACAAAGTGATAACAGAGCGGAACAAATAATAACAGAGTGGACAAAATAATAACAGAGCGGATCAAATAATAATAGAGTGGACAAAGTGACAACAGAGTGGACAAAATAATAACAGAGCGGACCAAATAATAACAGTGGACAAAATAATAACAGAGTGGACAAAATAATAACAGAGCGGACAAAATAATAACAGAGTGGACAAAGTGATAACAGAGCGGATCAAATAATAACAGAGTGGACAAAATAATAACAGAGCGGACAAAATAATAACAGAGTGGACAAAGTGATAACAGAGTGGACAAAATAATAACAGAGCGGACAAAGTGATAACAGAGCGGACAATATAATAACAGAGTGGACAAAATAATAACAGAGCGGATCAAATAATAACAGAGTGGACAAAGTAATAAAACATTTATTATGACCATTTAAATAAATTTATGATTGAAGAAAGAAAATACTCTATATAGAGAAAATGATAACAGAGTGAGCAAAATAATAACAGAATGGACCAAATAATAACAGAGCAGACAAAATAATAACAGAGCGGACAAAATAATAACAGAGCAGACAAAATAATAACAGAGTGGACAAAATAATAACAGGGTGGATGTATTGAGGTTGACCACATCAAATTTCAAGATAAAATTAGTCAAAACAGGCCATTAATATAATAGAGGATCTCACTCACTTTCCCAAGGGGCTTTTGCTCCAAAGAAGTGATGATTGCTTTATATGATGATGTCATTCATCATTCATTTTAGTGACGATAACTTGAGGGACATGCTAAAACATTTATTATAACCATTTAAATAAATGTAATAATTGAAAACCCCCCCTCTATATAGACAAAGTGATAACAGAGTGGACAAAATAAACTCTATATAGAGAGAATCATACTGATATACCCAACAATGTAAATAATCACATACAGTAAGTGTTTTATTTATCATGAAATTGGGATATGCAAACCTGGAGAAATAGGAAAAATGCTGTAATAATGTCTCAAATTGTCATCTTTTGAAATTAACTTCAACATATTAAGAGTTCAAATGGTGTGACTCTTTACAGAAACAACATAATGGCGGGGGAAAAAACCTTTTTTGAATTTAATATTGATTTATTAGTCTAAAGTGAGTTTCTTTGACTTTATTGTGGATTACATGTAGTATCTGACCACAGTTTCTGTGAAAAGAGAGAAAGATAATCCTTTTCCACTTTTCAACTAAACAAACCTTCCTATAAGTTCCTTAGCAGATTTATACACCTTTTGAATTTTAATAAGATTTAAAAAAAGTAAAAAACGAAACGAGTTTGTTGATCCAAATTTGGTTTATTTATATATTCTGAAGGGATTTCAGGCATCAAAAGAGTAAAATGCTTCGTTTAAGCACCTTGGAGAGCGCCAAGTGAACACAAAGATCAGAGCTCATTAATATGTATTATCATGTGACATTTTACGAGCCGGAGCTTCATTCGCCAGCTGTGTGCCTTGCAGCCAATCAGCATGGCTTGTGGGCTTTCCTCATTAATAATAAACAGGCAACCCTTCCCTATAGTAGTGTTTGTGATTCTGCGGAGCGTGATGGATGCTGGAGCAGTGCTGACAGATTCACTCATATGATCTGTAAAGATGTTTTCCAAAACCACGGAGTCTTACGACGCCTGATGCGACTGTGAGGAGGATCATAATAAACCCGATCTGAGCTGAGGTAGGCCAGCTGAGGGGTTTACATGTGGTTTTGGACTGAACCAGCATCTGATTAAAACAATACGAGATGGCTGCTGGTAGTAATTGTTTATTGTTTGTTGTTTTTTATAATGGACGCTCATTGTTTCTCTGACATATTCACCATTTGGACAGCAGAGTTCAGCCATAAACACCAAATGCTCCATTGAGATTGTGTTTGTGTGTGGACACATTGGGAGCTACATCTGATAAAACCTTCCTTATTTGTAAAAACGATATAAAAAGCAAGTATGTTTAAAATGGCAAAAATGCAGAAAGTTTTTGGTCAGGGTTACAGTATTTATAATAACTAGCTGTATACTAGAAAAATAATGCTGTGGGATTTATCAAACAATTTTAATTTTTAATTGCAAGTAACTTAAATAATTACAAGACATGTAGCCCTGAAATGTTATTTTATTGTACTCCAATAATCTTTATAAAATGCATTTTTTACAGTGACAGAAACAAAAACAATGTATTGAATGATAGCGAAGATAGTTTTGTAAACGTGAATCTGAAATTATGACTAATTCATAATTATAAGAATAAAAAGATGGAGTTATGCAATCATCAGTCACTCTTTCTGCAGGTTTCATTGTTACACCAGTAGGTGGCGTCTTTATGAGTGAGTCATTGAATCATTCACTCAAGAGATTCACTCAAAAACACTGATTCACCTAGTAATGAAACAAGTGAAGTCTTTATGAGTGAGTCATTGAATCATTCACTCACGAGATTCGCTCAAAAACACTGATTCATCCAGTAATGAAACAAGTGAAGTCTTTATGAGTGAGTCATTGAATCATTCACTCAAGAGATTCGCTCAAAAACACTGATTCACCTAGTAATGAAACAAGTGAAGTCTTTATGAGTGAGTCATTGAATCATTCACTCACGAGATTCGCTCAAAAACACTGATTCATCCAGTAATGAAACAAGTGAAGTCTTTATGAGTGAGTCATTGAATCATTCACTCAAGAGATTCGCTCAGAAACACTGATTCATCCAGTAATGAAACAAGTGAAGTCTTTATGAGTGAGTCATTGAATCATTCACTCAAGAGATTCGCTCAAAAACACTGATTCACCTAGTAATGAAACAAGTGAAGTCTTTATGAGTGAGTCATTGAATCATTCACTCACGAGATTCGCTCGAAAACACTTATTCATCCAGTAATGAAACAAGTGATGTCTTTATGAGTGAGTCATTGAATCATTCACTCAAGAGATTCGCTCGAAAACACTGATTCATCCAGTAATGAAACAAGTGATGTCTTTATGAGTGAGTCATTGAATCATTCACTCAAGAGATTTGCTCAAAAACACTGATTCATCCATTAATGAAACAAGTGAAGTCTTTATGAGTGAGTCATTGAATCATTCACTCAAGAGATTCGCTCAAAAACACTGATTCACCTAGTAATGAAACAAGTGAAGTCTTTATGAGTGAGTCATTGAATCATTCACTCACGAGATTCGCTCGAAAACACTGATTCATCCAGTAATGAAACAAGTGATGTCTTTATGAGTGAGTCATTGAATCATTCACTCAAGAGATTCGCTCGAAAACACTGATTCATCCAGTAATGAAACAAGTGATGTCTTTATGAGTGAGTCATTGAATCATTCACTCAAGAGATTTGCTCAAAAACACTGATTCATCCAGTAATGAAACAAGTGAAGTCTTTATGAGTGAGTCATTGAATCATTCACTCAAGAGATTCGCTCAGAAACACTGATTCATCCAGTAATGAAACAAGTGAAGTCTTTATGAGTGAGTCATTGAATCATTCACTCAAGAGATTCGCTCAAAAACACTGATTCATCCAGTAATGAAACAAGTGATGTCTTTATGAGTGAGTCATTGAATCATTCACTCAAGAGATTTGCTCAAAAACACTGATTCATCCAGTAATGAAACAAGTGAAGTCTTTATGAGTGAGTCATTGAATCATTCACTCAAGAGATTCGCTCAGAAACACTGATTCATCCAGTAATGAAACAAGTGAAGTCTTTATGAGTGAGTCATTGAATCATTCACTCAAGAGATTCGCTCAAAAACACTGATTCATCCAGTAATGAAACAAGTGAAGTCTTTATGAGTGAGTCATTGAATCATTCACTCAAGAGATTCGCTCAAAAACACTGATTCACCCAGTAATGAAACAAGTGAAGTCTTTATGAGTGAATCATTGAATCATTCACTCAAGAGATTCGCTCAAAAACACTGATTCACCCAGTAATGAAACAAGTGAAGTCTTTATGAGTGAATCATTGAATCATTCACTCACGAGATTCGCTCAGAAACACTGATTCACCCAGTAATGAAACAAGTGATGTCTTTATGAGTGAGTCATTGAATCATTCACTCAAGAGATTCGCTCGAAAACACTGATTCATCCAGTAATGAAACAAGTGAAGTCTTTATGAGTGAATCATTGAATCATTCACTCAAGAGATTCGCTCGAAAACACTGATTCATCCAGTAATGAAACAAGTGAAGTCTTTATGAGTGAATCATTGAATCATTCACTCAAGAGATTTGCTCGAAAACACTGATTCATCCAGTAATGAAACAAGTGAAGTCTTTATGAGTGAGTCATTGAATCATTCACTCAAGAGATTCGCTCAAAAACACTGATTCATCCAGTAATGAAACAAGTGAAGTCTTTATGAGTGAGTCATTGAATCATTCACTCAAGAGATTCGCTCAAAAACACTGATTCATCCAGTAATGAAACAAGTGAAGTCTTTATGAGTGAGTCATTGAATCATTCACTCAAGAGATTCGCTCAAAACACTGATTCATCCAGTAATGAAACAAGTGAAGTCTTTATGAGTGAGTCATTGAATCATTCACTCAAGAGATTCGCTCGAAAACACTGATTCATCCAGTAATGAAACAAGTGAAGTCTTTATGAGTGAGTCATTGAATCATTCACTCAAGAGATTCGCTCGAAAACACTGATTCATCCAGTAATGAAACAAGTGAAGTCTTTATGAGTGAATTATTGAATCATTCACTCAAGAGATTTGCTCGAAACACTGATTCATCCAGTAATGAAACAAGTGAAGTCTTTATGAGTGAGTCATTGAATCATTCACTCAAGAGATTCGCTCGAAAACACTGATTCATCCAGTAATGAAACAAGTGAAGTCTTTATGAGTGAGTCATTGAATCATTCACTCAAGAGATTCGCTCGAAAACACTGATTCATCCAGTAATGAAACAAGTGAAGTCTTTATGAGTGAGTCATTGAATCATTCACTCAAGAGATTCGCTCAAAACACTGATTCATCCAGTAATGAAACAAGTGAAGTCTTTATGAGTGAGTCATTGAATCATTCACTCAAGAGATTCGCTCGAAAACACTGATTCATCCAGTAATGAAACAAGTGAAGTCTTTATGAGTGAGTCATTGAATCATTCACTCAAGAGATTCGCTCAGAAACACTGATTCATCCAGTAATGAAACAAGTGAAGTCTTTATGAGTGAATTATTGAATCATTCACTCAAGAGATTTGCTCGAAAACACTGATTCATCCAGTAATGAAACAAGTGAAGTCTTTATGAGTGAGTCATTGAATCATTCACTCAAGAGATTTGCTCAAAAACACTGATTCATCCAGTAATGAAACAAGTGAAGTCTTTATGAGTGAGTCATTGAATCATTCACTCAAGAGATTCGCTCGAAAACACTGATTCATCCAGTAATGAAACAAGTGAAGTCTTTATGAGTGAGTCATTGAATCATTCACTCACGAGATTCGCTCAGAAACACTGATTCACCCAGTAATGAAACAAGTGATGTCTTTATGAGTGAGTCATTGAATCATTCACTCAAGAGATTCGCTCGAAAACACTGATTCATCCAGTAATGAAACAAGTGAAGTCTTTATGAGTGAATCATTGAATCATTCACTCAAGAGATTTGCTCGAAAACACTGATTCATCCAGTAATGAAACAAGTGAAGTCTTTATGAGTGAGTCATTGAATCATTCACTCAAGAGATTTGCTCAAAAACACTGATTCATCCAGTAATGAAACAAGTGAAGTCTTTATGAGTGAGTCATTGAATCATTCACTTAAGAGATTCGCTCAGAAACACTGATTCGTCCAGTAATGGAACAAGTGAAGTCTTTATGAGTGAGTCATTGAATCATTCACTCAAGAGATTCGCTCAAAAACACTGATTCATCCAGTAATGAAACAAGTGAAGTCTTTATGAGTGAGTCATTGAATCATTCACTCAAGAGATTTGCTCAAAAACACTGATTCATCCAGTAATGAAACAAGTGAAGTCTTTATGAGTGAGTCATTGAATCATTCACTCACGAGATTCGCTCAGAAACACTGATTCATCCAGTAATGAAACAAGTGATGTCTTTATGAGTGAGTCATTGAATCATTCACTCAAGAGATTCGCTCGAAAACACTGATTCATCCAGTAATGAAACAAGTGATGTCTTTATGAGTGAGTCATTGAATCATTCACTCAAGAGATTTGCTCAAAAACACTGATTCATCCAGTAATGAAACAAGTGAAGTCTTTATGATTGAGTCATTGAATCATTCACTCAAGAGATTCGCTCAAAAACACTGATTCATCCAGTAATGAAACAAGTGAAGTCTTTATGAGTGAGTCATTGAATCATTCACTCACGAGATTCGCTCAGAAACACTGATTCATCCAGTAATGAAACAAGTGAAGTCTTTATGAGTGAGTCATTGAATCATTCACTCAAGAGATTCGCTCAAAAACACTGATTCATCCAGTAATGAAACAAGTGAAGTCTTTATGAGTGAGTCATTGAATCATTCACTCAAGAGATTCGCTCAGAAACACTGATTCATCCAGTAATGAAACAAGTGAAGTCTTTATGAGTGAGTCATTGAATCATTCACTCAAGAGATTCGCTCGAAAACACTGATTCATCCAGTAATGAAACAAGTGAAGTCTTTATGAGTGAGTCATTGAATCATTCACTCAAGAGATTCGCTCAAAAACACTGATTCGTTATATCTGACACTGTTTTCACAGCCTGCTTTGAATCTGAAGTCTGTCTGAACCGCGCAATGCCTTTGAACCCGAGTCGCTCCAGAGCCAAAGACCGGAGCAGCAGTGTTCTGGGCCGGCCCGAGTTTCTGTCCCTGAACGTGCCGCCGCGAAGCAACAGCAGAGCGTGGAGAAGAGCCGGCCCGTCCAAGAGCCAGCAGAACCCGTCGAGCGAGAGCCCCGCGGATCCGCCGGACGAAGACTGCATGCTGCTCAACCCGTCCTTCAAAGGCATCGCCATCAACTCTCTGCTGGCCATCGACATCTGCCTGTCCAAGCGTCTGGGCGTGTGCGTCCACAGCTCGTCCTCGTGGGGCAGCATCCGCTCGGCGGTCGCCCTGCTGGCTCTGACGGGTCACGGGGTCACGTGGGTCTGCGGGACTCTGCTGTGTCTGAGCCAGAGCGACACGCCAGCGGGACAGGAGCTGCTCGTCAACCTGCTGATCGGTGAGACACACACACACACTCCGCACACTCACACACACTCCTCACAGCCCACACACTCCTCACAGACACACACACTCCTCACACTCACACACACTCCTCACACTCACACACACTCCTCACACTCACACACACTCCTCACTGCCACACACACTCCTCACACTCACACACACTCCTCACACTCACACACACTCCTCACACTCACATACACTCCTCACAGCCACACACACTCCTCACAGCCACACACACTCCTCACACTCACACACATTCCTCACACTCACACACACTCCTCACACTTACACACACTCCTCACTGCCACACACACTCCTCACTTTCACACACACTCCTCACACACACTCCTCACACTCACACACACTCCTCACACACACACACTCCTCACATTCACACACACTCCTCACTGCCACACACACTCCTCACACTCACACACACTCCTCACTGCCACACACACTCCTCACAGCCACACACATTCCTCACACTCACACACACTCCTCACAGCCACATACACTCCTCACACTCACACACACTCCTCACTGCCACACACACTCCTCACAGCCACACACACTCCTCACAGCCATACATATTCCTCACACTCACACACACTCCTCACAGCCACACACACTCCTCACAGCCCACACACTTCTCACAGACACACACACTCCTCACACACACTCCTCACACACACACTCCTCACAGCCACACACACTCCTCACACTCACACACACTCCTCACAGCCACACACACTCCTCACACTCACACACATTCCTCACACTCACACACACTCCTCACTGCCACACACACTCCTCACAGCCACACACACTCCTCACACTCACACACACTCCTCACAGACACAGACACATACACACTCCGCACAGCCACACACATTCCTCACAGACACACACACTCCTCACAGACACACACACTCCTCACAGCCACACACACTCCTCACAGACACACACACTCCTCACACTCACACACACACTCCTCACAGCCACACTCACTCCTCACACTCACACACACTCCTCACACTCACACACACTCCTCACTGCCACACTCACTCCTCACACTCACACACACTCCTCACACTCACACACACTCCTCACAGCCACACACACTCCTCACACTCACACACACTCCTCACAGCCACACACACTCCTCACACTCACACACATTCCTCACACTCACACACACTCCTCACACTCACACACACTCCTCACAGCCACACTCACTCCTCACACTCACACACACTCCTCACAGCCACACACACTCCTCACACTCACACACACTCCTCACAGCCACACTCACTCCTCACACTCACACACACACTCCTCACACTCACACACATTGCTCACACTCACACACACTCCTCACACTCACACACACTCCTCACAGCCACACACACTCCTCACACTCACACACACTCCTCACACTCACACACACTCCTCACACACACACACACACACACTCCTCACTGCCACACTCACTCCTCACAGCCACACACTCCTCACACTCACACACACTCCTCACACTCACACACACTCCTCACACACACACACACACACACACTCCTCACTGCCACACTCACTCCTCACACTCACACACATTGCTCACACTCACACACACTCCTCACACTCACACACACTCCTCACAGCCACACACACTCCTCACACACACTCCTCACAGCCACACTCACTCCTCACACTCACACACACACACACACTCCTCACACTCACACACATTGCTCACACTCACACACACTCCTCACACTCACACACACTCCTCACAGCCACACACACTCCTCACACTCACACACACTCCTCACAGCCACACTCACTCCTCACACTCACACACATTGCTCACACTCACACACACTCCGCACACTCACACACACTCCTCACAGCCACACACACTCCTCACACTCACACACACTTCTCACAGACACACACACTCCTTACAGACACACACACTCCTCACAGCCACACACACTCCTCACACTCACACTCACACACACTCCTCACAGCCACACTCACTCCTCACACTTACACACACTCCTCACAGCCACACACACTCCTCACTGCCACACTCACTCCTCACACTCACACACACTCCTCACAGCCACATACACTCCTCACACTCACACTCACACACACTCCTCACAGCCACACTCACTCCTCACACTTACACACACTCCTCACAGCCCCACACACTCCTTACTGCCACACTCACTCCTCACACTCACACACACTCCTCACAGCCACACACACTCCTCACAGCCACACACACTCCTCACAGCCACACTCACTCCTCACACTCACACACACTCCTCACAGCCACACACACTCCTCACTGCCACACTCACTCCTCACACTCACACACACTCCTCACGCTCACACACACTCCTCACAGCCACACACACTCCTCACAGCCACACTCCTCACACTCACACACACTCCTCACAGCCACACACACTCCTCACTGCCACACACTCCTCACTGCCACACTCACTCCTCACACTCACACACACTCCTCACACACACTCCTCACACTCACACACACTCCTCACAGCCACACACACTCCTCACAGCCACACTCCTCACACTCACACACACTCCTCACAGCCACACACACTCCTCACAGCCACACACACTCCTCACACTCACACACACTCCTCACACTCACACACACTCCTCACTGCCACACTCACTCCTCACACTCACACACACTCCTCACAGCCACACACACTCCTCACAGCCACACACACTCCTCACAGCCACACACACTCCTCACTGCCACACTCACTCCTCACACTCACACACACTCCTCACACTCACACACACTCCTCACACTCACACACACTCCTCACAGCCACACACACTCCTCACTGCCACACTCACTCCTCACACTCACACACACTCCTCACACTCACACTCACTCCTCACACTCACACACACTCCTCACACTCACACACACTCCTCACACTCACACACACTCCTCACAGCCACACTCACTCCTCACACTCACACACACTCCTCACAGACACACACACTCATCACTGCCACACACACTCCTCACAGACACACACACTCCTCACAGCCACACACACTCCTCACAGCCACACTCCTCACACTCACACACTCCTCACAGTCACACACACTCCTCACAGCCACACTCACTCCTCACACTCACACACACTCCTCACAGCCACACACACTCCTCACTGCCACACTCACTCCTCACACTCACACACACTCCTCACACTCACACACACTCCTCACAGCCACACACACTCCTCACAGCCACACTCCTCACACTCACACACACTCCTCACAGCCACACACACTCCTCACAGCCACACACACTCCTCACAGCCACACTCCTCACACTCACACACACTCCTCACAGCCACACACACTCCTCACTGCCACACTCACTCCTCAAACTCACACACACTCCTCACAGCCACACACACTCCTCACAGACACACACACTCCTCACACTCACACACACTCCTCACACTCACACACACTCCTCTCACACACACACACACACACACACACACTCCTCACTGCCACACTCACTCCTCACACACACTCCTCACAGCCACACACACTCCTCACTGCCACACTCACTCCTCACACTCACACACACTCCTCATACTCACACACACTCCTCACACACACACACACACACACACACACACTCCTCACTGCCACACTCACTCCTCACACTCACACACACTCCTCACAGCCACACACACTCCTCACTGCCACACTCACTCCTCACACTCACACACACTCCTCACAGCCACACACACTCCTCACAGACACACACACTCCTCACACTCACACACACTCCTCACACTCACTCCTCACGCACACTCCTCACACTCACACACACTCCTCACACACACACACACACACACACACACACACACACACACACACACACACACACACACACACTCCTCACTGCCACACTCACTCCTCACAGCCACACACACTCCTCACACTCACTCCTCACACTCACACACACTCCTCACAGCCACACACACTCCTCACAGCCACACACTCCTCACACTCACACACACTCCACACACACACACACACACACACACACTCCTCACTGCCACACTCACTCCTCACACTCACACACACTCCTCACACTCACACACACTCCTCACAGCCACACACACTCCTCACACTCACACACACACACACACTCCTCACAGCCACACACACTCCTCACAGCCACACACTCCTCACACTCACACACACTCCTCACACTCACACACACTCCTCACACTCACACACACACACACACACACACACCTCACTGCCACACTCAATCCTCACACTCACACACACTCCTCACAGCCACACACACTCCTCACACTCACACACACTCCTCTATATATTAAATGTCTATATATATATATATATATATATATATATATATATAATTTTGTTTTTAAATTCATTTAATTTTTATGTCAGATTCAGTTTTTATTTTATTCTAGTTCAAGTTTTAGTCATTTTTCAGTTTTAGTCATATTTAGTTGGTTAAATGTCTCCTGACAGAGTCATTTTTGTATTGTTTTTATTTTCATTTTAGTTAAAGTTAGTAATTTTCTTTTGTTTTTGTCATTTTAGTAGCTTTTTAAATATATTTCTAAATAGTTATTATATACATTTTATATTAGATTTAGTTTTAATTTTTGAATTTTAGCTCATTTTAGTTTTTTTTTTTCATTTTAAATATATTTCTAAATATTTATTTCAAATATTTTGGATATAATTGTTTGTTTTTTTTAGACCTGTCTAAATAGTTTTTATTATATTTATTAAAAATAAAAATAAAATTTCCATGTTCATTTTGAATTTTAGTTACAATTTTAGTCATTTTCTTGTGTTTTTGTCATTTTTAGTAGTTTTGTGTGTCTAATATCTATACACATCTTTATTTCTTTATACATTTATATTTTAAATGTCTAAATACTTTTAATTCATTTTTATTTCAGATTTATTTTTATTTGAAATGTTCTGCTTTTTTTTAGAATTTTCTTTTTTCTTGTGTTAAAAATGTCGACATATTTTTTTAAATTAATTTTCATTTCAGATTCAGTTTTTATTTTCATTCTAGTTCAAGTTTTAGTCATTTTGTTGTGCTTTAGTCATATTTAGTTGGTTAAATGTCCCTCTTTGGTTTGTCTTTCAGCGCTGATTCTGGACGTCCTGACTGTGGCGGGCGTTCAGAAACTGGTCCGGCGCAAAGGACCATGGGACATGAGTCCCGGCTTCCTGGACTGCGTGGCTCTGGACACGTACTCGTTCCCGGCGTCGCACGCCAGCCGAGCGGCCATGGTGTCCAAGTTCCTTCTGTCCCACCTGGTGCTGGCTGTCCCGCTGCGGGTCCTGCTGGTGCTGTGGGCCGTCCTAGTGGGCCTGTCGCGTGTCCTGCTGGGTCAGCACCACCTGACCGACATGGCGTGCGGCTTCGCTCTGGGCTTCCTTCACTTCGCTCTGATGGAGACGGTGTGGCTGTCGTCCGGCGCCTGTCAGACGCTCCTCTCCATCGGGACCTTCAGCTGGGGCTCCGCCCATTAAGTGGACACACCATCAAACACATTTTTTCACTTCTGGATTCTGCCGAACGGAGAGGAAGTTCAAATGTTTTTGATATAACAACTGACATTTTGTCTGGCTTGAGTTTCGGTCGTCTCACTTGGTGGAACAAAAGGAGAACAACTTAACAAAAGAACAAATCAACTTTTGTAATTTAATAACACATGCATTCAATGGTTATTTTAAGTGACATGAGTGTGCTGATGAATTTGATCAGGCGTATTTCTTCCGGTCTGGTTTTCTTTTTGTGTGCATGAATCGTTACTGATCCGGTCCTGTATTGACATGCAATATTCAAGGGATCCGTTTCCTTTGATTTGGTCAGAAAATGCCCTTCTGAAATGGTTCTGTACTGTACATATTTCTACTGTAACTATAAATAAATGAGCCACTCTTTGTTGAGATGAACTTGTTCTGATACGTGAACATCAGCCTCAGATTCACTCATGACTCTTCATGAGCTTTAATGCCATCCCATTCTCAATCCGTAGGGTTTAATATGGAGTCGCAGCTCTAACAGCTTCAGCTCTGCTTTCCTCAAGGTTTAGGAGTGTGTTTATGGGGATTCTTCTAGAAGCGCATTTGTGATGTTGGACGAGAAGGCCTGGCTCTCAGTCTCCGCTCTAATTCATCCCAAAGGTGTTCTATCGGGTTGAGGTCAGGACTCCAGTTCCTCCACACCAAACTCGCTCATCCATGTCTTTATGGAGCGATGCTTTGTGCACTGGAGCGCAGTCATGCTGGGACAGGAAGGGGCCGTCCCCAAACTGTTCCTACAAAGTTGGGAGCATGAAATTGTACAAAATGTCTTGGTGAAGCATTAAGAGTTCCTTTCACTGGAACTAACCCCTGAAAAACAACCCCACCCCATAATCCCCCCTCCACCAAACTTTACGCTTGGCACAATGCAGTCAGGCGAGTCCCGTTCTCCTGGCAACCGCCAAACCCAGACTCGTCCATGGGATTGTCAGACAGAGAAGCGTGATTGGTCACTCAGAGAACACGTCTCCCCTGCTCTAGAGTCCAGTGGCGGCACGCTTTACCCCACTGCATCCCACACTTTGCATTGCACTTGGTGATGTAAGGCTTGGATGAGCTGCTCGGCCATGGAAACCCATTCCATGAAGCTCTACACACTGTTCTTGAGCTCATCTGAAGGACACAGGAGTTTGGAGGTCTGGAGCTCTTGCCTCTGCAGAAAGTTGGCGACTTCTGTGACCCTCAGCATGCGCTGACCCCTCTCTTTGTGGCTGAGTTGCTGTTGTTCCCAATTGCTTCCACTTTGTTATAACACCACTAGCAGTTGAGCGTGGAATATTTAGTATAATATTTGGACTTATTGCACAGGTGTCCAGCGATCACGGCCCCACGCTTGAGTTCTCTGAGCTCCTGAGAGCGGCCCATTCTCTCACTGATGTGTGTAGAAGCGTCTGCAGGCCTAGAGCTTGAGTTATACAGGGATTGAACACCTGAACTCAGGGATGTGGAGGGGCGGCACAATAGTTTTGGCACTATAGTGTGTGTGCATGGATAATGGAGATGATTTTACATCACAGGATGCCTGATTTTTCCTGCCAAAGACTTGTGTATGTTTTACAATTGTGTTTGGAGTGAATCCTGACTCAAGAGTTTTTGTGGTCGTAAAAATAATATAAAGTTGTTCATTATGAAATTAATATGAAGAAGCCTCTTCTGCTGGAGTTATTGGTGTAAAAGTGAAGGGTTTATTATTGGGATGGTACATGCTTTCCTCAACGGTGAAGACAGGACGGATTGAAAACATTAGGAGTTATTTTGGGGAACGACCAGTTTCAAAAGAGAAACTGTGAGGCTCTGCTGGAGAATGTGTCTCTAAACGGCTGAAATGGAAATGGCTTTTACCACAGTTGTCCAATAGGAGGAGAGCTCTGGTGGTCAAAAACAGGACTATAGCTATGGAGCCACCCGAGGAACTTATTTCTAATATACAAAGGACATTTGATCATGTTTTCGGAGTGCACAGCTCTGGATCTGTGCGGCTGCACTTTATTTCCCAGCTCAAGAGGGCGGTCAAGGCTTGTGCATTTGAAGCGGGACTTGGGCTTGATAGAAAGCTGTTTTTAATGACATTAGAGGAAGTACGATTGTCAGCGCTAGCCTGGTCCTTTGTTCAGAGAGTCTGGCCACTCTCCATTGACAAGCGTTAACTTCCTTGAAGGCGGTACTCTGTTGAAGTTTAAAACTATTGGATCTGCCATAACCAGTCGCTAACTGTTGGTCGTGACGTATGTCATCTCAAACTAGCGCACAACATCAATGTCATCGTTCTCAGCCACGTCCTCTGTTCGCTGATTGGACCGGTTAAAATTTGACCTGAGAAAACCAGCGAATATACCGCAATCCCAGACGGAGTCCTGAAGGAAAATTAAAATTGAGCAGAAGTACGTAGTAGGGCTCAGGCTCGGCGGCCATCTTGGCCAAAGGAGGATCACCGACATTTGGCTCCGTTGTTTTTCAGCCCAATGATCCAGACTAGACTCCTGTCCTCTGTGAGTGTGAGGAGATGTTTAATGAGGAATAGCGTTCACACACTTGGTTCATGTTGCAAGTTTCATAGAGTAATAAAGTGCTTGTTAACCCCCCCCCACTCTCATTCTCAGAGGAAGTGCGCATCTCTGTCACATTCAACACTTCATGATAAACATGTAACAGGAAGGAAACACTCAAACCTCCTCTGGACACAGCGAGAGCTTCAGAAGAACTGAATCTCCGGACAACAGAGAAGATCCTTTAATAAGAGAGAAGAATGAAGATCATTTGGACTTTCACTCTCCTGATGATTCCTGGTAAGAGTCTGAACTCAGAAGAACCAGAACAGAGATTAAATAATGAACACAAGTCTTTATCCATAACTAATGACCTTTGACATGAATCTCCCTTCAGTGTGTATCAGTGTTGTGTTAAGATGCTGGTTTGTTGTAGGTGTCGTGAGCTCCATGAGAGTGACCGGATATTCAGGAGGCGGAGTCAAAATCTCATGCAAATATGATAAAGGAAATACAGAGAATGAAATGTATTTTTGTAAAGAAAAGTGCCCATGCCAAATCAAGACTAAAGAGAAAAATAAATGGGTTAATAATGATAGATTCTCTCTATATGACAACATAAGTTCAGCCGTCTTCAGAGTGACCATCAGAAATCTGAGTGAACAGGATTCTGGGATGTACTGTTGTGGAACTGGAAAGCTTGCACCGCATTGGTTCACTGAAGTGAATCTGAAGGTTATAACCGGTGAGTAACTGAGACAACATCACCATACTCAACACTGACTGGAATAACTCACGCCATCAATAACCTTTTTATCTCCTGATGGAAGAGTTACACTCTTTTACAGGCTTGAGTTCATAAATGTTGTAGCAAAATGACAAATAAATGTGTTTATATTGAGAACGAAATGACAAATGATCTTTGTTTGTGTTGAACAGATCAGCCAATCAGGACCATGAGAGGATATTCAGGAGGAAACGTCATTATAAACGTCAAATATGAGACGGAAGAAGAGACACCTTTGATAAAGATCTGTAAATCTGGAGAATGTTTTCCTGTAATAAACACTAACAGAACCGCAGAATGGAAACATGACAGACGATTCTCCGTTCATGAGGGCAGATCTGCAGGGCTCTTCCGTGTGTTTATCAGAGAGCTGAATGAGAACGACTCTGGAGTATATAAGATTACAGTCAAAGTTTCTGAAGACTACAGATTCTTCTCTGAGTTTAGCCTGAACATTGAGAAGGGTGAGCCACTTTCAGTCATTATGAGGTGAATCCATGAATATATCTGGTCATTTTAACATTACTGGCGCGCTTTATTTGCATCTGAAACAGATGATTGTGTGAAGAGCATCAGTCTATCAGCGGCTGCAGGAGGATCTGTGAACATCAGCTGCAAATACCCACAATCCCACAGCAGTGATGTGAAGTTTCTCTGCTGGAGATCTGGAGCTGATCTCTGTGCTGAAGAGACATCTGTGAATGAGAGCAGAAGATGGAGGCGTGAGGGAAAGATCCAGCTGTATGATGACAGAGAAGAGCGACTCCTGACGGGAAGCATCAGTCATGTGACTGAACAACATTCAGAATACTGGTGTGGAGTTCAGTCTGATGGAGGACACAAGAGCTTCATCACACGAGTCCTGATCAACCTCACAGGTGTGGATGCTTTTCTCACTGATATTAATCATAAGGTAGTATAACATCTCTTCAGCAGGTCTAGTGTGTTATTTATCAGGATGCTTGAAGCTGAATCTATAAGCAGGTTTAACCACAGGGTTATTTTTCATTTAGATGTTCTGTCTGTTTAACAGCAAAACCACAAACTGCAGTTCGTATGATTGTCATTCTACAGGACTGAGCTCTGGGTGCAGTTTTACCTGTAGTACAGGTGTGGTCATCTGGAAACAGTTTTTATCACTGATGATGTGAGTCCTTTTACCACACTTGTACTATAGTTAACTGCAGTTTAAGGGTGCTCGTCCAGTGACACTGCTAGACTGCATTATTCAGTTTGAAACCACAGGCGTTATTTACAGAAGCTCAAACAAACAGTTTCTGTGTCTTAGCAACTTGAATTCTGGGTAATGAATGTGTGAAAGCCATCAGTAACATGGGTATGAAAAAAAGCATAATTTAGAAATACATTTTTTTCACTTTCATATACAACATTTTCAGAGACATCATCATCATCAGCTTCTTCTACTTCACCGTCCACAAGTGTTTCCGGAACTTCTACATCACCACCGTCTCCAAACACACCTTCAGGTGATCTTGAACTGAAATACAAACATGTGATCATTGGGTGGAGCTTGTGAGGAGGCGTATATTACATTTAATTCATCTTAAATAGTTAATATGTATAAAAATAAACAGTAATAATAACCCAATCATTCTCAATTGCATACTGAGTTGAATCTGCATTTTGTGGGTACGTTATGGAATGCCAAAACTCCCGAAATAATAAATAAAGAAATAAAGAAATATAAAAAAGTAAAATACATAAATTGTAATGATTCCACTGAGGCGAGTATATATGAACCCAAGTGCAGTTTATTATTTAAACAAAACGTGAACAAATACAAAATAAAGACGAGATTGATCTTAAATAGAAACATGAAATAAACATAAACCTGGACTAAGCATGGACTCACCAACAGAGGTACAGGGAACTGGGAACCTTGGCCGGGAGTGTTATACCCCCCCAAAAAATTCTGGTGACTTAGCCATGGCGAATATGATGCATAGAGGCTCTGGTGTGGCGGCCGTAATGGCTGAGGGCTCAAACGTGGCAGCTGAGGTCTCTGACTCAGCGGCCATCTTGGCTGAGGACTCTAGCTCAGCGGCCATCTTGGCTAAGGACTCTGAATCAGCGGCCATCTTGGCCGAGGGCTCTGAATCAGCGGCCATCTTGGCAGAGGGCTCTGACTCAGTGGCCATCTTGGCTGAGGGCTCAGGCTCGGCGGCCATCTTGGCTGAGGACTCTGGCTCAGCGGCCATCTTGGCCGAGGGCTCTTGCTCAGTGGCCATCTTGGCTGAGGGCTCAGGCTCGGCGGCCATCTTGGCTGAGGACTCTGGCTCAGCGGCCATCTTGGCCGAGGGCTCTTGCTCAGTGGCCATCTTGGCTGAGGGCTCAGGTGTGGCGGCCATCTTGGGGGCTCTAGCTTGGTAGATACTTGCAAGGTCAATATATTCCACTAAGGAAAAATGGGTTTTCCCTCCAGGCATCTGGGAACGAATGGGTTCATACAAACCCAATTGAAAAATGTCTTTGAGCACCACATCATTAAAGTCCACAAAGTAACAGTCCACAAAAATCTTCTACATAATCCTCTGCAGTGCGATTGCCTTGACAGAGACGCAAGAAACGAACTGCTGGGGTCATTTAATCGCTCATGTATTCTGTAACGCTTCCTCTGAGGCGTGTTTATATGAACCCAAGTGCAGTTTATTATTTAAACAAAACGTGAACAAATACAAAATAAAGACTAGATTGATCTTAAATAGATACATGAAATAAACATAAACCTGGACTAAGCATGGACTCACCAACAGAGGTACAGGGAACAATACATGATGAACTGACAAGACAAACATGAGGACTAAAGCTGCGCTCACGCCATGTCGTAATTACCGAGCTTTGAGATGACAACACATGAATTTCTATTCAGAGCTGTTCACATCATCAGACTGGGAATTATGCGTTTCTATGGCAACACTATCAACATAAAACTACAGCGGTCACGGGGTACAAGTAGGAGCTCTAAAATTCCCATCTTACAAACTGTTATTATGAGCTCCACGAGGACGTGAACACTTTTTACAAGTTGAAATCTTGTAAGTACGGTAATTACAACATGGCATGAACACAGCATATTTTTACAGAGACTAGTGAAACACATGACTATGACAACCAATGAACAACCAGAACTCATAACCACATGACAAGACAATGAACCAATCAGAACATGACGGACCTGGGCCTTGGTGCACTGGTTTCTGGGCCATGGTTGGCATGGGATCTGCCTCCGTGACCGGGAGTGTTATACACCCCAAAAATTTCTGGTGACTTAGCCATGGCGAATATGACGCACAAAAGCTCTGGTGTGGCAGCCGTAATGGCTGAGGGCTCAAACGTGGCAGCCGAGGGCTCTGGCTCAGCGGCCATCTTGGCCAAGGGCTCAGGCTCGGCGGCCATCCTGGCTAAGGGCTCTGGCTCAGCGGCCATCTTGGCAGAGGGCTCAGGTGTGGCGGCAATCTTGGCAGAGGGCTCTAGCTTGGTAAATACTGGAAAATTGTGGGGTTCCTCTTCCACAGTCCCCACAGTAAAAGAGAATTCACTCAGTAATAATGCAAGGTTAATATATTCCACTAGGGAAAAATGGGTTTTCCCTCCAGGCATTTGGGAATGAATGGGTTCATCCAAACCCAATCGAAATATGTCTTTGAGCACCACATCATTAAAGGTGCCCTAGAATGAAAAATTGAATTAACCTTGCATAGTTAAACAACAGGAGTTCAGTACATGTAAATCACATACAGTGAGTCTCAAACACCATTGCCTCCTCCTTCATATGTAAATCTCGTTTGTGAAAAACACCACGGAAAAATAGGCGAATCTCAACATAACACCAGCAGTGATGCAATCGTCAGGATCATTAATATGTACGCCCCCAACATTTGCATATGCCAGCACATGTTCACTGTCAAGCCGTATCATCTCTGCAGGTAAACAAGCATCACACGAGGATAGCGAACATGGCAGATCATGGAAACAAATGTTATGTTCCAGGCTGTGCAGGGGATATGAAGACGTTTCATACTCTTCCCACAGATAAAACATGTCAACAGGCATGGTTGATGTTTATTTATAATCGGATACCGCAACAATTTAATTCAAAGTTGTTCGTTTGCTCAGCCCATTTCACCACGGACAGTTTTTCAAACCTGGGACAATATCAAGCCGGCTTTGCTCAGCGTCTGACACTGAAGAAAGGGGCAATTCCAACCATATTCCTGCAAGCAGCAAGTGATTTTATCCACTTCTTGACTGTCTAAACCATTTCTGATTAAATCGAAAGTTTCTTAGAGAGACAACATTAACGATAATATCCCTGTTGTTGTCTATATCCAACGCAAGATGCTATACAGTAAGAATAGGATAATCCAAGTGGCTTACATAACTAAATAATATGTCTAATGACAAAGGTTAATATTATTTCATGCCAGTGTTGTCATAAATTTGTAAATGCAACCATAGATACGTAACATACTATGTTAGTTTAGTTGCTTACACATAGCTCACTCGAGCTAACGCCACCACCATTTAAGTTGAAACGATAGTAATTTGATATTTATTTATTTATATTTTTGACAACTGAAGTATGATTATATACTGATTGATATATATAAGGTTGAATGCCTAATCTCTCCATCGTCAAGACGGTCAGTAAAGTTGTGCCTGCTATGATTGAGCCGCAGTGCAACAGCCAATCAAAGCAGAACTCTGCATTAATATTCATGACCCTTCCAAATAAGGCAAAAATAGACCATTTCATCCTGGGGAAGATTTCTAGAGTTGTAAATGGACCTGTAAAACCGTAGCTGGACAATTATTGACCTTAAATAAGCCATATACCCTCTATGTAGATACCAGAGAACAATTTCAAATGTTGTTTCAAATCATTCTAGGGCACCTTTAAAGTCCACCAAGTAACAGAGTCCACAAAAATCTTCTACATAATCCTCTGCGGTGCGATTGCCTAAGTGACTTAGCCATGGGGCCATCCCTGAAGATCCAGTACCATGTCTGGTCAGTCCTCCTCCAAACGTCCAGCTATGCCCATGATCTGATCTGATGTTTATCTCACAGTGATTAGACTCTGATTATTCATGCTCCCACTGAGCCAAATAATGAAAAATAACAAAATGGCTGACCACAGCTATGTTGACCACACCCAGATCTGCTGAGCCCTATCACCTAATGACTTCAGCCCCATTGACTCGCTATGTAAATGCATTGAAGAAGTTAACAGTTGGATGTCAAAAATCAAGTCAGGAATCTTGGTGTGATTTTGGAGTCAGACCTGAGTTTCAGTCGTCATGTCAAAGCAATAACTACAGGGAGTGCAGAATTATTAGGCAAGTTGTATTTTTGAGTATTAATTTTACAACATTAATAATTAAACAACAACCATGTTCTCAATGAACACAAAAAACTCATTAATATCAAAGCTGAATATTTTTGGAAGTGGTTTTTAGTTTTAGCTATTTTAGGGGGATATCTGTGTGTGCAGGTGACTATTACTGTGCATAATTATTAGGCAACTTAACAAAAAACAAATTTATACCCATTTCAATTATTTATTTTTACCAGTGAAACCAATACAACATCTCAACATTCACAAATATACATTTCTGACATTCAAAAACCAAACAAAAACAAATCAGTGACCAATATAGCCACCTTTCTTTGCAAGGACACTCAAAAGCCTGCCATCCATGGATTCTGTCAGTGTTTTGATCTGTTCACCATCAACATTGCGTGCAGCAGCAACCACAGCCTCCCAGACACTGTTCAGAGAGGTGTACTGTTTTCCCTCCTTGTAAATCGCACATTTGATGATGGACCACAGGTTCTCAATGGGGTTCAGATCAGGTGAACAAGGAGGCCATATCATTAGATTTTCTTCTTTTATACCCTTTCTTGCCAGCCACGCTGTGGAGTACTTGGACGCGTGTGATGGAGCATTGTCCTGCATGAAAATCATGTTTTTCTTGAAGGATGCAGACTTCTTCCTGTACCACTGCTTGAAGAAGGTGTCTTCCAGAAACTGGCAGTAGGACTGGGAGTTGAGCTCGACTCCATCCTCAACCCGAAAAGGCCCCACAAGCTCATCTTTGATGATACCAGCCCAAACCAGTACTCCACCTCCACCTTGCTGGCGTCTGAGTCGGACTGGAGCTCTCTGCCCTTTACCAATCCAGCCACGGGCCCATCCATCTGGCCCATCAAGACTCACTCTCATTTCATCAGTCCATAAAACCTTAGAAAAATCAGTCTTGAGATATTTCTTGGCCCAGTCTTGACGTTTCAGCTTGTGTGTCTTGTTCAGTGGTGGTCGACTTTCTGCCTTTCTTACCTTGGCCATGTCTCTGAGTATTGCACACCTTGTGCTTTTGGGCACTCCAGTGATGTTGCAGCTCTGAAATATGGCCAAACTGGTGGCAAGTGGCATCTTGGCAGCTGCACGCTTGACTTTTCTCAGTTCACGGGCAGTTATTTTGCGCCTTGGTTTTTCCACACGCTTCTTGCGACCCTGTTGACTATTTTGAATGAAACGCTTGATTGTTCGATGATCACGCTTCAGAAGCTTGGCTATTTTAAGACTGCTGCATCCCTCTGCAATATATCTCACTATTTTTGACTTTTCTGAGCCTGTCAAGTCCTTCTTTTGACCCATTTTGCCAAAGGAAAGGAAGTTGCCTAATAATTATGCACACCTGATATAGGGTGTTGATGTCATTAGACCACACCCCTTCTCATTACAGAGATGCACATCACCTAATATGCTTAATTGGTAGTAGGCTTTCCAGCCTATACAGCTTGGAGTAAGACAACATGCATAACGAGGATGATGTGGTCAAAATACTCATTTGCCTAATAGTTCTGCACTCCCTGTAAATCAGCCTACTATCATCTCAAAAATATTGCAAGAATTAGATGCTTTGTTTCCAGGCAAGACTTAGAGAAACTCGTTCATGCTTTTATGACCAGCAGGGTGGACTATTGTAATGGTCTTCTCACTGGCCTTCCCAAAAAGACCATCTGTCCAGACTCAACACACATCTGTGCACATCTGTCCAGACTCAACACACATCTGTTTAGCTGTGCATTTACTGAATGAGCTCTGTGCTCTGTCCGAACTGCTTGCACTTTATGGCTTGCACCTATTATAACTGTTATACTATATATATATTTTTTATTTTTTATTTTATTCACTTATGAATATTTTAACTTCATTTCTGTGTAAAGCACTTTGAATTGCCACTGTGTGTGAAATGTGCTATACAAATAAACTTGCCTTGCCTTGCCTATTCCTCCTGTGTTTTCAGGCTCTTCTCTGATCGTCTCTCTGGTTCCGCTTCTTCTGGTTCTGATCATCGCTGGACTCTTGTTACTGTTTCTCTGTAAGAAGCGTCAGTCTCCAGGTAAAACTCACTCTGAACTCCTTCAGATGCAGAAACTCTCCATTTATACTGTTTAACACAGAGAGATCTCTTGATCTGACGCCACCTATAGGCTGCAGCGAGACATGAGCAAAATACAGACACTGATGATGTGTGAAAACATTCAAGGGTAACTTCAGTGATTTAGCATTAGGCTTTGTATCAGTAGAAACCCGGTAGTATATTTGAATTATGGTACTTTCCCCCCTCATGTCCCCCTGAGACGAGAGAATTATGCATTTTATTTCTGGAAAAAATCCTCCGATGACGCAAATATCGTCATTTTGCGTCATCTGAGGATTTTTTGTCACAAGACATCAGAGTTGAATTGAGACGTACAGTAATGTCATTCATTTAGGATGCTTGTTTTTGACAGGCGCTGATTCGTCATCTCACACTGGACCAGGCAAACATGAAGTGGTGAGTCCAGTTACTGATTTTTATTCATAATGATATTAATGTCTAATGCTGCGTTCACACCAAACATGAATAGAGCATCAAAATCGCGTTGGACGCTTGAACATTTTGAGTCCATTCGTGCGTCTACAGTGAATTGTACCCGTGTATAAATCGAGCGTTTGAAGCGAAATAGACGTGCGTTCAAGGCGCTCCAGGAGAAATATGTCATAAAACACCACTCTGCCTCTTTTCATTTTCATTACAAATATATATTAAACATTAATAGCCACACAAATGTGGTCCAGGCAACGCCTACATTATCTTCACTGCATGTGTATTTAAATATCCTAAAATATAAAGTTATGAAACTTCTTTGCCCTCAGTCTAAACGATTCGCCAGACAACAAATGATGATTTATGAGAGCAAAGATGGGCCGTTAGATCCACACAAGATGAATTATATCTGATGTTTAACCACCATAGAGACAGAGCTAGCGGCAGACGGCTGAAGGACTGGCCGAGGAAAGGCTGCTCTCGCCGGGGTTAATGAGCGCTGCTGATCCACTGGAGCTCAACTCCACACACACACACCAGATCACATGTGCAGAGAGGAGCTCGCTTTACAAACCACAGATTTGAGCTTTAAACAACGACATTATCGCCTGAAAAACTCTTAAAACTACATTTTGTGACACAGTAGTATTTTTAAATGATGCAGGGTTTCTCATCACGTCCCTTCACCATGTGACAGCAGAGAGCAGGCTCCTGATTGGTTAACGCGATGCGAATTGACGCCAAAGTTCCGATTTTTCAACTCGGTGTCAGACGCGAAATCGCTTCAAACACGTGATTGCACAAAAAGCCCCACTTGCGCAAGACGCTCAATTCGTGTTTGGTGTGAACGCAGCATAATGACGATCTTCAGAGCTGTAAATAATCCCTCTGACTCTCCTCAGGTTTCTCACACTGGCTGTGATTACGAGGAGATTAAAGACCCTCACAAACCATTACCCACAAAACCCCTCTGACTGCATTTTCGCTACGGTTCAGAAAGCCGCTGGAGACTCTGAGTGCTGCATCGCTTCTGCTGAGGATCTGAATTACGCAGTGGTGAATTTCCACAAGCATTCGGACGGTCCTGTCAGTGTCAGGAATAATCAGGATTACAGTGAATATGCTGCTGTCAATCATCTCTCGGCTTGAGAATATCAATGAGTTTGTGTTCGTCTTCTTCAGTGATGCTCCTTTGCCTTATATTTTAGGACCTGTGGACATGAGAGAGGCACTGGCTTTTGTGCTAAGGAAAAAATAAAATGTTAGCGTGACAGCGTTTCTTCATGAAGATGATTTCTCAATGTCTGGTAATTGTGTAGTTTAATGCCATCCCATTCTCAGTTCGTAGGGTTTAATATGGAGTTGGCCACCCTTTGCAGCTCTAACAGCTTCAGCTCTGCTTTCCTCAAGGTTTAGGAGTGTGTTTATGGGAAATCTTCTAGAAGCGCATTTGTGATGTTGGACGAGAAGGCCTGGCTCTCAGTCTCCGCTCTAATTCATCCCAAAGGTGTTCTATCGGGTTGAGGTGAGGACTCCAGTTCCTCCACACCAAACTCGCTCATCCATGTCTTTATGGGGCGATGCTTTGTGCACTGGAGCGCAGTCATGCTGGGACAGGAAGGGGCCGTCCCCAAACTGTTCCCACAAAGTTGGGAGCATGAAATTGTCCAAAATGTCTTGGTGAAGCATTAAGAGTTCCTTTCACTGGAACTAACCCCTGAAAAACAACCCCACCCCATAATCCCCCCTCCTCCAAAATTTACACTTGGCACAATGCAGTCAGGCAAGTCCCGTTCTCCTGGCAACCGCCAAACCCAGACTCATCCACGGGATTGTCAGATAGAGAAGAAGACAGAGAATTCCTATTTAATAATTGTTCAATCTACACGGCATCCTCAATAAACCCATCTCCGGCATGATAACTCCGATATTTCGATTATTCCGATCTATTATGACCTCTGACCTGTAAAGTTGTCAGAATAATAATCATACCAGAGGAGAACTGCCCCCCCGACTGAGCCTGGTTTCTCCCAAGGTTTATTTTCCTCCATTCTGCTCCTGATGGGGTTTTGGTTTCCTTGCCGCTGTTGCCTCTGGCTTGGCGTGCTCAGTTGGGGACACTACATTTTTCAACTAAATATCCAAATAAATCGAATTATTAAACTAAATTAACCATATAAACTAAATTACTGATCTAAAGCCCACACTGCCACTGTATGATAATTGAAATGAGCTGATGACATCATTTTCTCCAGAAAAGCTGAATGGCTAAATAAAATTATGCTGCATTATTTTCCTGTTTAACACTGTAAAGCTGCTTTGAAACAATCTGCATTGTTAAAAGCGCTATATAAATAACTAGAAGCGTTATTGGTCACTCAGAGAACACGTCTCACTGCTCTAGAGTCCAGTGGCGGCGCGCTTTACCCCACTGCATCCCACGCTTTGCATTGCACTTGGTGATGTAAGGCTTGCATGAGCTGCTCGGACATGGAAACCCATTCCATGAAGCTCTACACACTGTTCTTGAGCTCATCTGAAGGCCACAGGAGTTTGGAGGTCTGGAGCTCTTGACTCTGCAGAAAGTTGGCGACTGGAGTCCATCAGTCTGTGGCTCTGCTCAGGTGTTATGAGAGCCCAGCTCTGATAGTGGCCTTCAGCTCTTCTGCATATCGCATCTTCCTCTTCACAATACCCTAGAGATTTTCTATGGGGTTAAGGTCAGGCGAGTTTGCTGGCCAATTAAGAATAGGGATACCATGGGCCTTAAACCAGGCACTGTTTGCTTTGGCACTGTGTGCAGGCGCCCAGTCCTGTTGGAAAATGAAATCTGCATCTCCATAAAGTTGGTCAGCAGCAGGAAGCATGAAGTGCTCTAAAACTTCCTGGTATACGGCTGCGTTGACCTTGGACCTCAGAAAACACAGCGGACCAACACCAGCAGATGACATGGCACCCCAAACCATCACTGACTGTGGAAACTTTACACTGGACCTCAAGCAGCGTGGATTGTGTGCCTCTCCTCTCTTCCTCCAGACTCTGGGATCCTGATTTCCAAAGGAAATGCTTTCATCAGAGAACATAACTTTGGACACTCAGCAGCAGTCCAGTCCTTTTTGTCTTTAGCCCAGGCGAGACTATTCTGACGCTTCTGATGTTCAAGAGTGGCGACAGCTGAAACCCATGTCTGTCATGCGTCTGTGCGTAGTGGTTCTTGAAGCACTGACTCCAGCTGCAGTCCACTCTTTGTGAATCTCCCCCACATTTTTTAATGGGTTTTGTTTCACAATCCTCTCCAGGGTGCGGTTATCCCTATTGCTTGTACACTTTTTTCTTCCACATCTTTTCCTTCCCTTCACCTCTCTATTAATGTGCTTGGACACAGAGCTCTGTGAACAGCCAGCCTCTTTTGCAATGACCTTTTGTGTCTTGCCCTCCTTGTGCAAGGTGTCCATGGTCGTCTTCTGGACAGCTGTCAAGTCAGCAGTCTTCCCCATGATTGCGTCGCCTACAGAACTAGACTGAGAGACGATTTAAAGGCCTTTGCAGGTGTTTTGAGTTCATCAGCTGATTAGAGTGTGGCACCAGGTGTCTTCAATATTGAACCTTTTCACAATATTCAAATGTTCTGAGATACTGAATTTGGGATTTTCCTTAGTTGTCTGTTATAATCATCAAAATTAAAAGAAATAAACATTTGAAATATATCAGTCTGTGTGTAATGAATTAATATAATACACAAGTTTTACTTTTTGAATGGAACTTTTTGATGATATTCTAATTATATGACCAGCACCTGTGTATGTGTGTGTATATATATATAGTATATATACACACACTTACGTAAAGAATTATTAGGAACACCTGTTCAATTTCTCATGAATGCAATTATCTAATCAACCAATCACATGGCAGTTGCTTCAATGCATTTAGGGGTGTGGTCCTGGTCAAGACAATCTCCTGAACTCCAAACTGAATGTCAGAATGGGAAAGAAAGGTGATTTAAGCAATTTTGAGCGTGGCATGGTTGTTGGTGCCAGACGGGCCGGTCTGAGTATTTCACAATCTGCTCAGTTACTGGGATTTTCACGCACAACCATTTTTAGGGTTTACAAAGAATGGTGTGAAAAGGGAAACACATCCAGTATGCGGCAGTCCTGTGGGCCAAAATGCCTTGTTGATGCTAGAGGTCAGAGGAGAATGGGCCGACTGATTCAAGCTGATAGAAGAGCAACTTTGACTGAAATAACCACTCGTTACAACTGAGGTATGCAGCAAAGCATTTGTGAAGCCACAACACGCACAACCTTGAGGCGGATGGGCTACAACAGCAGAAGACCCCACCGGGTACCACTCATCTCCACTACAAATAGGAAAAAGAGGCTACAATTTGTACGAACTCATCAAAATTGGACAGTTGAAGACTGGAAAAATGTTGCCTGGTCTGATGAGTCTGGATTTCTGTTGAGACATTCAGATGGTAGAGTCAGAATTTGGCGTAAACAGAATGAGAACATGGATCCATCATGCCTTGTTACCACTATGCAGGCTGCTGGTGGTGGTGTAATGGTGTGGGGGATGTTTTCTTGGCACACTTTAGGCCCCTTAGTGCCAATTGGGCATCGTTTAAATGTCACGGCCTACCTGAGCATTGTTTCTGACCATGTCCATCCCTTTATGACCACCATGTACCCATCCTCTGATGGCTACTTCCAGAAGGATAATGCCCCATGTCACAAAGCTCGAATCATTTCAAATTGGTTTCTTGAACATGACAATGAGTTCACTGAACTAAAATGGCCCCCACAGTCCCCAGATCTCAACCCAATAGAGCATCTTTGGGATGTGGTGGAACGGGAGCTTCGTGCCCTGGATGTGCATCCCACAAATCTCCATCAACTGCAAGATGCTATCCTATCAATATGGGCCAACATTTCTAAAGAATGCTTTCAGCACCTTGTTGAATCAATGCCACGTAGAATTAAGGCAGTTCTGAAGGCGAAAGGGGGTCAAACACAGTATTAGTGTGGTGTTCCTAATAATCCTTTAGGTGAGTGTATTATATATAAAAAAATGTGTTAGATTAAATTAGATTAATATAAATTTATATTTTGATTAAAAAGATAACATTAAAATAAGTAAATGAATAAAATAAATGATTAAAATAAAATGTAAAAGTTACTTATTAATCTATGAATTAGATTAATATAAATAAAACATTGATTAATATTTACTTACTAATTATGCATTCACTAAAATAAAAAATAAAAATGAAATAGACAATCAAATACTACATTTAACAGTACAGTAGAAAATAAAAATAAACTATGTTAAGATAAATAAATTAATAAAATGTTTGAGTAAAATAAAAACATTAGTTATTTATAAATATATTGGGTTAAATTAGATTTATATATAAATACAAAATGTATTCACTAAAATATAAAAAATTCAACAATAAATTATTTGATGTAATTAAATAACAAATTATACACACACACACACACACACACACACACACACACAAAATATAATATAATATAATAATATGTATTTGGGTTTTTGTTTTTTTGGTTCCAGAATTATTATATTTTCAGTCGTGCTTCACGTACACAAACCTGATGATGATGATGATGATGATGATCAGGGGCAGTTTCTCTCTGGTCTCTGATAGATTAGTGTATCAGTGTCACACACACACACACACTCTAATCTCTCCTGAGTGACGTCTTCATTTCCCACAAACACTTCCTCTCAGAGGTTTAACACTAAAGTGGCGTGTGTATGACGGAACAGAGACTATCTAACACGAGACTGTTGTGTGTAAAACAGGAGTGCTTGAGGAGGTTTAAAACATATAAGAATAACCCCATCAGAAGGAAGTGCACTAACTCAACTCTATTATGTGCACTTGCAGATGATACTGTATAATAATAAATACACACTGTAAAATAGAGTGCTACACTCTAAAAAAATGCTATTAGGTTACAATTGGGTTGTTTTAACCCAGTGATTGGGTTGTTTTAACTCAGTGATTGGGTTGTTTTAACCCAGTGATTGGGTTGTTTTAACTCAGTGATTGGGTTGTTTTAACCCAGTGATTGGGTTGTTTTAACTCAGCGATTGGGTTGTTTTAACTCAGTGATTGGGTTGTTTTAACCCAGTGATTGGGTTGTTTTAACTCAGTGATTGGGTTGTTTTAACCCAGTGATTGGGTTGTTTTAACTCAGTGATTGGGTTGTTTTAACTCAGTGATTGGGTTGTTTTAACCCAGTGATTGGGTTGTTTTAACTCAGTGATTGGGTTGTTTTAACCCAGTGATTGGGTTGTTTTAACCCAGTGATTGGGTTGTTTTAACTCAGTGATTGGGTTGTTTTAACCCAGTGATTGGGTTGTTTTAACCCAGTGATTGGGTTGTTTTAACCCAGTGATTGGGTTGTTTTAACTCAGTGATTGGGTTGTTTTAACCCAGTGATTGGGTTGTTTTAACCCAGTGATTGGGTTGTTTTAACTCAGTGAATGGGTTGTTTTAACCCAGTGATTGGGTTGTTTTAACTCAGTGAATGGGTTGTTTTAACTCAGTGATTGGGTTGTTTTAACCGACCGATAGGGTTGTTTTAACTCAGCGATTGGGTTGTTTTAACCGACCGATAGGGTTGTTTTAACTCAGTGAATGGGTTGTTTTAACTCAGTGAATGGGTTGTTTTAACCGACCGATAGGGTTGTTTTAACTCAGTGATTGGGTTGTTTTAACTCAGCGATTGGGTTGTTTTAACTCAGTGATTGGGTTGTTTTAACTCAGTGATTGGGTTGTTTTAACTCAGCGATTGGGTTGTTTTAACTCAGTGATTGGGTTGTTTTAACTCAGTGATTGGGTTGTTTTAACTCAGCGATTGGGTTGTTTTAACTCAGTGAATGGGTTGTTTTAACTCAGCGATTGGGTTGTTTTAACTCAGCGATTGGGTTGTTTTAACTCAGCGATTGGGTTGTTTTAACTCAGCGATTGGGTTGTTTTAACTCAGTTATTGGGTTGTTTTAACTCAGTGATTGGGTTGTTTTAACTCAGTGATTGGGTTGCTTTAACTCAGCGATTGGGTTGTTTTAACTCAGCGATTGGGTTGTTTTAACTCAGTGATTGGGTTGTTTTAACTCAGTGATTGGGTTGTTTTAACTCAGTGATTGGGTTGCTTTAACTCAGTGAATGGGTTGTTTTAACTCAGTGATTGGGTTGTTTTAACTCAGTGAATGGGTTGTTTTAACTCAGTGATTGGGTTGTTTTAACCGACCGATAGGGTTGTTTTAACTCAGTGAATGGGTTGTTTTAACTCAGTGAATGGGTTGTTTTAACTCATTGAATGGGTTGTTTTAACCGACCGATAGGGTTGTTTTAACTCAGCGATTGGGTTGTTTTAACTCAGTGAATGGGTTGTTTTAACTCAGTGATTGGGTTGTTTTAACTCAGTGAATGGGTTGTTTTAACTCAGTGATTGGGTTGTTTTAACTCAGTGAATGGGTTGTTTTAACTCAGTGATTGGGTTGTTTTAACTCAGCGATTGGGTTGTTTTAACCGACCGATAGGGTTGTTTTAACTCAGTGAATGGGTTGTTTTAACCGACCGATAGGGTTGTTTTAACTCAGCGATTGGGTTGTTTTAACTCAGTGATTGGGTTGTTTTAACTCAGTGATTGGGTTGTTTTAACTCAGCGATTGGGTTGTTTTAACTCAGTGATTGGGTTGTTTTAACTCAGTGATTGGGTTGTTTTAACTCAGCGATTGGGTTGTTTTAACTCAGTGATTGGGTTGTTTTAACTCAGCGATTGGGTTGTTTTAACTCAGTGATTGGGTTGTTTTAACTCAGCGATTGGGTTGTTTTAACTCAGTGATTGGGTTGTTTTAACTCAGTGATTGGGTTGTTTTAACTCAGTGAATGGAATTGTGAAGGGAATTCTGACCAATTAAAGGTTTTTCTTTAAGTACATTCATCATGTTTATCACACTCTAATAATGCTGAGATGTTTCAAACCAAAATTGGGTCAAATATGGACAAACCCAACCGTTGGGTTAAAAGTTTAATTAAAAGATGTAACCCAACGGTCGGATTTGTCCATATTTTACCCAATTTTGGGTTGAAACATCTCAGCATTATTAGAGTGATGCTTTAAAGAAGTGCACTTACTAGTGTTCACTGACTACACTGTTAATATATTTCACATTTACTACATTGCAAATTGTGTAACTGCAAACATTTAAACAGATGGCAATAGAAAGGCATTAAAGTATGTTTCAGTGTTTCTGAAGGGAACAGGCAGATTATATGATTCATATTAATAAACCACGAGCTGATGTATTCAATATTCAATATGTATATTCAATACGCAGCCAATAATATCATTTACATCGGCTATTTCCTGCACTAGTTTGAACATGTCACATTGCCCTGCCGTTCTGCAGATCACATTTCAAACTGAATATTGATACTCATAAACTTCATATAGTCGAGGGTCTAGATGAGCTGAGCTCTGTAATGATCAGGCGATCTTCATCTGTGTGTGAAGGGAGGTGTGTGTTTCTGACAGATTCATTCTCTCCTCACAGACGTCCAGATGCTCATGAAGAGAAGAAGAAGAGAGCACTTCATTAGAGAAACAGCTCATTAACCACGAGAGAGAGACTCATTCAGGATTTCAAGTCATCTCACACACACACACACACACACACACACACACACACACACACACACACGCACACACGCACACACACACACACATACATACACAGATGATCTGACCGAGTCTTCTGCCCTCTAGTGTTTCACTGCAACTAACACAAGAAGCTCAGCAGTCACAGGCATACTGTGTAAAGAGTCTCACACACACACACTTTCTGCCAGTCTAGTGTTAATCTTGAGTATCTGTAGAGTAGTGTTGATCCTTCATCTCTCCCAAGAGTATTTAGTTTACGACAGAAACACTGTACCGAATCTTTCTGAACACAGCCGAGCTTGTGGAGGAGAGCAGTGGGCGGAGCTAAAGAGACACACTCACACACACACACACACACACACACACACACACACACACACACACACACACACACACACACACACACACACACACACAATACGTTAAACATGCTAACTCATGCTATCAACATGATAATTCATGCAAACCACCCATAATACCCTAGCAACCATATAACAACATCCTAGTAACCACTCAGAGTACCTTGGCAACCGCATAGCAACACCCTAACAACCACCTTGAGTACCCTAGCAACTGCATAGAAATACCCTAACCAACCACTCAGAGTACCCTAGCAACCACTCAGAATACCCTAGCAACCGCATAGCAACACCCTAAGAACCACCCTGAGTACTCTAGCAACCACATAGCAATACCCTAACAACTACTCAGAGTACCCTAGCAACCGCATAGCAACACCCTAACAACCACCTTGAGTACCCTAGCAACCGCATAGCAATAGCCTAACAACCACTCAGAGTACCCTAGCAACCGCATAGCAACACCCTAAGAACCACCCTGAGTACCCTAGCAACTGCATAGCAATACCCTAACAACCACTCAGAGTACCCTAGCAACCGCATAGCAACACCCTCACAACCACCTTGAATACCCTAGCAACTGCATAACAATACCCTAACAACCACTCAGAGTACCCTAGCAACCGCATAGCAACACCCTAACCCTAGGACCCCGCATAGCAACACCCTAACAACCACTCAGAGTACCCAAGCAACCGCATAGCAATACCCTAACAACCACTTAGATTACCCTAGCAACCGCATAGCAACACCCTAACAACCCTAGGACCCCGCATAGCAACACCCTAACAACCACTCAGAGTACCCTAGCAACCGCATAGCAACCCCCTAACAACCACTCAGAGTACCCTAGCAACCGCATAGCAACCCCCTAACAATCACTCAGAGTACCCTAGCAATCGCATAGCAACACCCTAACAATCACTCAGAGTAGCCTAGCAACCGCATAGCAACCCCCTAACAATCACTCAGAGTACCCTAGCAACCGCATAGCAACCCCCTAACAATCACTCAGAGTACCCTAGCAATCGCATAGCAACCCCCTAACAATCACTCAGAGTAGCCTAGCAACCGCATAGCAACCCCCTAACAATCACTCAGAGTACCCTAGCAATCGCATAGCAACCCCCTAACAACCACTCAGACTAAGTTTACTTATAATGTATTATGTTTATTTACCCTGAAACATGATTTAATATTATATAATAAATTTAAAACTTATAATAACAATTGTGTAAAAGCGATATCTACGTTTATGAACTGCAATGTAAGCAGAGACATCAGCAGTGTCAGTGTATGTTCAACAGCACATCATCAGATACAGTTTGCAGCATTGTTTTTATTATGAGTAATAATGACACACTCAAATAACGGTGGCGGCGTCTACCACACACACGACATCTCAGACGCCGCATCACTGTTGCGTCGCGTGCGCACGGGAGACCAGCCGTATTCTGATTGGACGTCATCGGTCACATGTGACCGGCCCCAGCGGGCGGAGCTCCGGGGCCCCGGCGGTTTGCCCCTGAAACTGCGGGGTTTGGCGTTCATCTGCACGAATCACAAAACAACAGAGTGAGCGTCACATGACATCTACAGCTCAGACGATTGGCTGTGAGCAAAGAATATCCTGTAATTCTGTTCGCAAATAAATGTCTGTACAAAGAACCCCACGATATATTTATTTAGTGGAATATGAAGTCCTGTTTTCTAAAATAAATAAATAAATAAAATATGTTATATATCAAAATGAAGTGGGGAAATAGTGCAATTATTGTATTATTGTCTTACCCCATTGGCAGATATTTTGTCATTTTAAACAATAAATAAATACATTCATCAGAAAACAATTAATGTAATGCAATTTTGCAAATAAATGTATGTTTATTTGCCAGTCAACTTATGTATGGATATTGGATATCGACACACTCCTGTTCACGTTTCACTTTTAATCATTCGCAGGAAATTAATTTGTGAGAATTAAATGTTCATTAGTAAAAATTATGAATCGATACTGTGGGAATAAATAAAAGTCCAAACGGCCATAAGTGTGTGACAGCGAGGCCTGTGTGTGAGTGTGTGTGAGTGAGAGAGAGAGAGAGAGAGAGAGAGTGTGTGTGTGAGTGAGAGAGAGAGAGTGTGTGTGAGTGTGTGTGAGTGAGAGAGAGAGAGAGTGTGAGTGTGTGTGAGTGAGAGAGAGAGAGAGTGTGTGTGAGTGTGTGTGAGTGAGAGAGAGAGAGAGTGTGTGTGTGTGAGTGTGTGTGATTGAGAGAGAGAGAGAGAGAGTGTGTGTGAGTGTGTGTGAGTGAGAGAGAGAGAGTGTGTGTGAGTGCAGTGCTTTAAGTGGAAAAAATAAAGTGCCGGTACTCACCAGAGGGGGCAGGGCTTTGTTGGGGGCGTGGTTATGGGGGGATTTTTTAGTCAATAATTCAAGAAGGTCCATATTTTAAAGCTCTTTCTAACTTGTTCTCAGCCTTAGAACTTACATATAGTTCTTGTAATTGTGTAAATATATAATTTGTTACAATAAGGGTTTATTTACAAAGCAAGACCATTGACGGCACCTAATTAGGCTACCATGCAGGCCAATGTTCACTTTTTTCTTTCTTTTTTCTAATCAAATAGCAACACAATTAGAAACCATAGCTGGGTCATTCCTGGTATGCGGTAACATTTTGGATTCATAAATGTTTGAAAAAAAAGTACATGATTTTCATGCTTTTAGCATTCTACCAAAATGGTGACATGTTTAACTAGTCGGAATACATATTGGTCAAGCTCAGGGACTAAAAAAATAATAATTATGGGTAGATTAATTGTTCAGACACGGGCCGTGAAGGTGTTCCACCCTGTTAGGGACATATACATAGTTATCACAAAATGTTAATAATGTAAAAGTTAAACAATAAGTTTTTCTTGGATAGTATATATGTCCCTTATGCCATCATGGTATTTTTTTTAAATTCTTGAAACAATAACAAAACTATTATTGATGAATAGAATGTCTTGATTATTAAGAACAGGTACTTTTTGTACCCATTTTTGCCAACAGGATGGTAAATAATAAAAAATGTGTTCAAAAACATATATTGTATAGGCTGTTAATGATCCTCACCTCCCAAAATGAAACATAAGTATGCAAAACATTTAAAGTTGCTGTCAAATTATTATTTAAAAAGGACTTGCCTAACAGGGTGGAAGACCATAACAGTGGATGAGTTTTCCCTCATTGTCCTGCATGATTTGCCACTGCACCTATATAACATGGTTTTATATATAATATTTATATATGCATATATGTGTTTATAGAATTTGCAATATACACAAAATACGATTTATTCTATTAGAATTTCCACCCTGTTAAGTTAATAGATCTAACAGGGCGGAATCAACAGGGTGGAAAATTTTAAGATAAGTTAGCCGTAGCTCTTTGAGGGATCAACGTTTAGCTAACTAACCTTTTACAGATAAACAGAACTTTTATAACTATGTCAGATATGTTTTAACATTTTTTTGACCGGACAAACATTCTTCATAACAGAGCCTAACAGGGAGGAACTTTAAGAGTGGGACAAGCAGGATAACATTTCAAAAACTACAAAAAAAGGTAGAGGTGAGAGTTGAAGCTTACTTAATTTCGTACGGTTGAATTCCAGCAGGAAAAACGATACTCGGTTACTTAACGTAACCTCGGTTCTCTCTAGAAGAGGGAACGAGTATTGCGTAAGTTCCTTACGCTACCGGAAAGTATTCTTTCTTCGAGATTTCTGAAAAAAACAAAATTATCCTTAATTTTGTAACATTGTCAACGCAGTGCGGCAGCCTGGCAGACCATAGCAGGCTATTCCAGCGTGCCATTGGCTGCTCTGCTGGCAACTGCAGCAGCCTATCGGTGAGCCCGCGTGACGTGGCGACCAATGAGGGCGCTTCGCGCCCACCTGGCTTCATTTGCCTACAGGTGGGGCGTGGCCACGTGTATATAAGCAGGGCTCACGGGCTGCATATTCGGTTTTCGTAGTTCTGAAGCGTAAAAGCCCGCGGGGCGCACGGCAAGGAACGCAATACTCGTTCCCTCTTCTAGAGAGAACCGAGGTTACGTTAAGTAACCGAGTATCGTTCTCTTACGAGAGGTTCTCTCGTATTGCGTAAGTTCCTTACGCTACGGGAACATATTGTCAACGCCGTGCGCGCCTCGCATACAGCATATGTATCCCAGGGAACCGGGGACCATAACACTGCTCGGGCAGGGTGGCCGGTAAAGGAAACGGGCCACCACATATACGGACACTTCGTTTGAACTGACGGGTGGTTACAACGGGTGGTTACAACACCCTGCCTTATGAATGAGGGAACGGCACCTGCCGGTCGCCTTCAAATTCACCACACCTTGTCTCATGAATGAGGGAACGGCAAGGCCGGTCGCCTTCAAATTCACAATATCTTGTCATATGAGTGAGGTAACGGCACCGCCGGTCACCTTCAAACTCACAATAGCTCTTTTCGTAAATGAGGGAACGGTACCGCCGGTCTCCTTCAAATTTACATAAGCCTTGTACCGAACTTACTACCAGTATGTGAGCTATGTCTGCGCAGAATCACCGGGCAGAACCAACAGCCTTATTGAACTGATAACACTTTCGCCTGTAAGGCAGGAACTTCCAGATTTTAAAATCTCACGAACGTAGACGGGGAGGCCCAGCCTGCCCCCACGCAAATATCGTGGATGGAAATCCCTCTGGCCCAAGCCCACGAAGAGGCCATGCCACCTAGCGGGCACTGCAGGTGTTTGGAAGCGTATGCAGTTGCAATCGCGTCCACTATCCACCTGGACAGGGTCTGTTTCGAGGAGGCGAGACCTTTAGCGCGCCCTCCAAACGAAACAAATAGCTGCTCAGAACGCCTGAAGGCGGCGGAGCGTGTGACATAAACCCTCAATGCCCTGACAGGGCAGAGGATATTGCCACCGTCCCCCTCGTCGGATGCTGGCAGAGCCGAGAGGGAGATAATCTGCGCCCTGAAAGGAGTGCCGATCGCTTTGGGGACATAACCATGCCTCGGTCTGAGAATGACCTTAGAGTCATTAGGACCGAACTCCATACACGTCGGGCTCACTGAGAGCGCGTGTAGATCCCCCACGCGTTTCACTGAAGCCAGAGCTATCAGGAACGCGGTTTTTAGCGAAAGGAACCTTGGTTCCACAGTCTCGAGCGGTTCAAAGGGATGAGCCTTCATGGCCTCTAGGACCAAGGCCAGATCCCAAATAGGAACCGATGGGAGCCGCGGGGGATTCATCCGTCTAGCTCCTCTGAGGAAACGGATGATGAGCTCGTTCCTTCCTAGCGTGCTGCCTAGCGTCGTCTGGGCGAACGCTGCTATAGCCGCTACATACACTTTGAGCGTGGAAGGGGACCTGCCCAGTTCCAAGAGCTCCTGGAGGAAGGAGAGCACCCGCTGGACCCCACATTGCTGCGGTTCCAATCCCTTGGAAGCACACCACTCAGTGAACACCGACCACTTAGAACTATATAACCGCCTCGTCGAGGGGGCCCTAGAGTGTGAGATCGTGTTCATAACCCCTTCGGGCAGGTCAACGGGTATCCGTTGGTCACCCATACATGCAGAGACCATCGCTCTGGATGGGGATGCCAAACTGACCCTCCTGCTTGAGAGAGGAGGTCTGCTCTCAGCGGAACTGGCCAGGGGGGTGAGTGCGACAGCTTCACCAGCTCTGGGTACCAAATCTGGTTCTCCCAGCGCGGCGCTATAAGGAGCACCGGGCGGCGCGTTTCCCTGATTTTCGCTATAACCTGGGTCAATAGGGAAATCGGCGGGAAAGCATACAGCGGGAGGCTGGGCCAAAGTTGGGACAGCGCATCCTCGCTTTTGGACAAGAACGTCGAGCAGCGGGCGTTCTCTTTTGTTGCAAAGAGGTCGAGCTCCGCTCTGCCGAATAGGCGCCATACCAGCTGGACTGTCTGGGGGTGCAGGGACCATTCTCCTGGGAGAATGAGGCCCCTGGACAGCTTGTCCGGGCCCACGTTGAGGTGGCCCGGAACGTGCGCCGCTCTCAGCGAGCGCAGCGAGCTGTGTGCCCACACGAGCAGGCGTTCCGTCAGATTGCCCAGACACCTGGACCTGACACCGCCCTGCCGGTTCACGTAGGACACCACCGTGGTATTGTCCGACCGGACCAACACATGGTGTCCCCGTATAAACGGGAGAAACTGCTTGAGCGCGTTCTCTACCGCTATCATCTCCAAACAGTTTATGTGTAGGAGTTTTTCTCCGCTCGACCAGAGGCCCGAGGCCGGTCTGCCCTCGAAAACGGCGCCCCAACCCGAGGTGGAGGCGTCCGTCGAGATGACTTTGCGGTGTGAGATGGCTCCCATTGTCACTCCCCACTGGTACCAGTCGGCTACTAACCAGGGCTCTAGGGCTGCAACACAGCCCTGAGTCACTCTGATCCTGAAACCTCCGGCAGCCCAGGCTCTGTGAGGCACTCGGGCGTTTAACCAGCGTTGCAGCGGGCGCATGCGCATTAAGCCCAGCTGGAGCACAGCTGCAGCTGAGGCCATACGTCCCAGCATCCTCTGAAAAAGCTTGAGAGGTGCGATTTTGCCCGGCCGGAAGTACGCAGCCATGCGCCGAACTTGGCGCGTGCGTTGTGGTGACAGGCGGGCAGACATAGCCACAGTGTCCAGATTCAAACCCAGAAATGAGGTTGATTGCGTGGGCACTAATGAGCTCTTGGTCCAGTTGACCGTGAGCCCCAGGCTGTCCAAATGGCTGAGCAGCATTGCCCTGTGGGCGAGGAGCTCGGCCTCTGACTGCGCCAGGATGAGCCAGTCGTCCAAGTAGTTCAATATTCGCATCCCCCGGTTTCTCAGGGGAGCGAGGGCCGCGTCCATGCACTTCGTAAATGTACGGGGTGCTAGTGACAGGCCGAACGGAAGGACGGTGTATTGATAAGCCTGGCCGTCGAAGGCGAATCGTAAGAATGGCCTGTGACGCGGCGTTATCTTGATTTGAAAATATGCGTCTTTCAAATCTAGGGAAATTAGCCAGTCTCTCGGGCGAATATGCGCGAGGATCTGCTTGGTCGTAAGCATCTTGAACGATCTCCTCAAAAGAGCTTTGTTCAGACGCCTCAGATCCAGAATCGGTCTGAGCGACCCGTCCCTTTTTGGCACGAGAAAATATCGGCTGTAAAAGCCTGACTCGCTCATAGAATGGGGAACCGGTTCTATAGCCCCTTTGCACAGCAGCGTGGCTATCTCCGCTCGAAGTAGATGTGCTACTTCTTCGCTCACTCTCGTCTCTATACGCGCACAGAAGCGCGGAGGGCGGCGAGCGAACTGCAGAGTGTAGCCGTGCTTCACTGTTCTCAGCACCCATTCTGATACACCTGGAATGGCTTCCCACGCTTTCGCGTGTGCCAAACGGGACAGAACGGCCTCTGGGCTCGAAACGCCGCGTTTCGCGGGTTTGACGGCCCGTATAAGAGGGGCGGGCGCGGTGCGCGCGCTCTCTGTGCTGTGGGCCAGCCGCTCGCTTTCGGTGGCTGGCTGCCTTACACACTGTGTCTCTACCGCTTTGAGCGGGGAATGTCTTGTGTGTGGCCCTACACTCATCGCTTCGGCCACCTTGGGCGGAAAACAAATGGTGTGTGGCGCGGCACGTAGCGCCTGGGGCATAATGTTCGCGAAAATGTGTGAGCGCGTTTGAGCGGGCACAACTCTTACGCGTGGAACATGACCGGTTAAGAGTGGCTGTGTGACAGCGCGTGTGGTGGCTAGGCGTGGACGCAGACAAGCGGACACGTGACCTAACTCTAGCACTCGAGCGGCCGGAGGCCGCTTTATGTGAGTGGGGGACACGGGGTTTATTGTGCTTATGTGCAGGGGTGAACACAGAAAAGTGGGCACATTTACTGCATTTGAAACACATACAGTGAGCCGTGCAACCAGAAATAATGCAACTTTTGTGATTTCTCTGGTTCGCCGTAAAAACGGCGGTGGTTGACAGGCGAGAGGGCGTTTTTGCCGGCTCGTTGGCTGCGTGAAATTCCTCTGCAGCAGCCACAGTGGTGGGGGCTGACAGGAAAAAGAGTTTTGACGGTGGTCCGGCCGCAGCGGGACTTAACCGTCGTTTCTTGCCTCTGGCTAGGAGGGCTTTGGAGGCTCGGACTTCAGCACGATCCTAGGCCGGGGGCCCCGAGGGGGAGGCGGCTTACCGTGGCTGGAAGAGCGCGATCTGGGGCGGCCGCTCGGTCTTCGCTGAGACGAAGGGGGCCGCGCTGGGCGCTGCGTGGAGCTCGGTGCTGGCTGGTCGCGAGGACGGCGAGCAACGGAGCTACCGCTGGCGCCTGGGCGTCGAGGCAGGAAGAGGTTCATGGCCTGCGTCGTCTTCTGTACTTCGGAGAAACGGTCGACGATCCCCTTGACCGCTGGTCCGAAGAGCCCAGATGGAGAGAGCGGGGCGTTTAAGAAGGCCGCGCGCTCTGTTTCTCGCATGTCCGCGAGCGTGAGCCAGAGGTGGCGCTCAGCTACCGTGAGGGAGGCCATGGAGCGTCCGAGGGCCTGTGCTGCGGTCTTGGTAGCGCGGAGGGAGAGATCCGTCGCGCTTCGCAAATCCGTGATCAGCTCAGCGTCACAGCTCCTCTCGTCCAGATCACGGAGGAGATTGGCTTGGAGGATTTGCAGCACGGCCATAGAGTGCAGAGCAGACGCAGCTTGACCGGAGGCAGCGAAAGCGCGGCCGATCAGCGATGACGTCACTCTGCAGGCCTTAGACGGGAGGGCAGCCTTTGAGCGCCAACCAGAAGGCGGGCAAAGGTGCGCTGCGACCGCCTCTTCCACCGGAGGGATAGCGTTGTAGCCTTTCTCAGCCGCGCCGTCAACTTGTGAGAGCGTCGAAGAAGCCTGAGACGAGACCCTCGCGGAGAATGGCGCGTTCCAGGACTTCGCGAGCTCCTCGTGAAGCTCTGGCAGAAAGGGTGCAGTCCTGGCGGTGGGCGCACGGCGGCGACTGTTCAGGAAGCATCCGTCGAGCCGATTCGGCGCTGCCACCTTAGGCGGGGCCCATTCGAGGCCTAGCTGCTCGACAGCCCGGGTGAGAAGGCGCAACAGCTCGGCGTCCTCACCCGCTCGAGAGCGTCCGGAGGCTCGGACTGAAGAGGTCGCGGAAGACCATTCCTCGCTGTCGGAAGCCATGATGGAGCAGCTGTCGGAGCGTTCCGCGGCCGCATCCGCCTCATCCCCAGAGGCGGCAACAGAAATGGCGGCCTGGGGTGGGGGCGGGGAAGGCGAGAGTGAAGCGGGCGGGAAGGGTTCCGGCGAGCTTCTCTCGGCCAACTCCGGAGTCCGCTGCGAGCTGCGCTTTTTCCTGCGCGGCTTAGCAGAGACTGGAGGGATGTCATCTTCGAACTGATCGAGTCGAGCCCGCAGGGTCGACATCGTTAGTTCTTCGCACTCCGGGCATCCGCCGGCGAGAAGTGCGGCGGCGGCGTGATCACGGCCCAGGCAGAGAGCGCAGATCACATGGCGGTCCCCGGAACTGAGCTGCGCGTGACACGAGCCGCAGGTGGAACGAGACATTTTTAGAAAAACGCTCGGCTCTTTTTGTGAAAGTGTGACGCAGCGGCGACAACACTGAGCAATAAAAGGATATAATGCTGCCGGATAGCAGAGCAGGCACGGATGGCTGAAGGTGGCGCGATGCTGCCGGCTTCTTCAGGCGCTGTCCTCTGCTTGCTCGTCTGCACGTTCAACGGCGGCGGGTTCCAGATCCAGCGATGCGAAGGGCTTCGCTGAAGAAAAGAAAATCGAATATGCAGCCCGTGAGCCCTGCTTATATACACGTGGCCACGCCCCACCTGTAGGCAAATGAAGCCAGGTGGGCGCGAAGCGCCCTCATTGGTCGCCACGTCACGCGGGCTCACTGATAGGCTGCTGCAGTTGCCAGCAGAGCAGCCAATGGCACGCTGGAATAGCCTGCTATGGTCTGCCAGGCTGCCGCACTGCGTTGACAATGTTACAAAATTAAGGATAATTTTGGGTTTTTCAGAAATCTCGAAGAAAGAATACTTTGCCGTAGCGTAAGGAACTTACGCAATACGAGAGAACCTCTCGTAAGAGAACTAATTATGTAATTTCCTGAAAATTGTCTCAATGAAATTGTGGTCTTTTTTGGAAGTCGAGAAATACATACTAACAGGGTGGAAGATAACTTCAGGGACACAGTAAATGAAGACAATTGTAAAAAATAAAAATAACTATAGTTTCACATGATTTATATGTATAACTAGAGGTAGTTTAGCCTATTCTATAACATAATCTAAAAATATTTTGAGTATTTTGAATATTTCATCATTTCATGGTTTATAGTTGTTGTGTAGTTGTATAGGCTAGTTGGTTACTTTGCACTGAGGACATGATAAAATTGAATGCATATATCAATAAAAAGGTGTGCAAAATACAAAATAGTATTTTTAATACCTATTATATCTGTTTAAGTGATAAAGAAGACCTACATTTATAATTTAAGCCTTTTCTTATGTGACTCATTTTATAGAAAATATGAGTAAGTAAATCATAAAGACAGAAAAGTCACTGTATAACAGGAACGACCCAGCTACAACATGCGGCTGTTGTCATCGGTAGAAGTGGTGCCACTCTCGTCCTCGTCCGCGGCACAAGTGCTTTGTATTTTTACCATAGATTTTAAACGAGCAGCTATGGTTGCGCGTTTCCAACCCAGTCTCACGTGGCGTTTCACACACCCTCTCCGGACCACTTTGAGTTGTTGACACTGACAGCGGCAAAAGCGACGCATGCGCTTTTCACTTGTAAAACTCAAGGGTGTATGGGTAATGTAGTCTCTGCTCGCAAATGAGCGTACCGGTACGCTAAAAGCACGTTCTGGGCGCACGGAGAGGTGGCGGTACGCTCAAGAGCTATATTTGGAAGTGGCGGTACTGAGTACCGGCGTGTACCGGCCCACTTAAAGCACTGTGTGAGTGAGAGACAGTGTGTGAGTGTGTGAGAGTGAGAGAGAGAGAGTGTGTGTGAGTGTGTGAGACAGTGTGTGAGAGTGTGTGTGAGTGAGAGAGAGAGAGAGAGAGAGAGAGAGTGTGTGTGTGAGTGTGAGACAGTGTGTGAGAGTGTGTGAGAGTGAGAGAGAGAGAGTGTGTGTGAGTGTGTGTGAGTGAGAGAGAGAGAGTGTGTGTGAGTGTGTGTGAGTGAGAGAGAGTGTGTGTGAGTGTGTGTGAGTGAGAGAGAGAGAGAGTGTGTGTGAGTGTGTGTGAGTGAGAGAGAGAGAGAGTGTGTGTGAGTGAGAGAGAGAGAGTGTGTGTGAGTGAGAGAGAGAGAGAGAGAGAGTGTGTGTGAGTGTGTGTGAGTGAGAGAGAGAGAGAGTGTGTGTGAGTGTGTGAGACAGTGTGTGAGAGTGTGTGTGAGTGAGAGAGAGAGAGAGAGAGAGAGAGAGAGAGTGTGTGTGTGAGTGTGAGACAGTGTGTGAGAGTGTGTGTGAGTGAGAGACAGTGTGTGTGAGTGTGTGTGTGTGAGTGAGAGAGAGAGAGTGTGTGTGAGTGAGAG
>CM042242.1:67062534-67292534 GCA_023566225.1 Romanogobio albipinnatus | reverse complement strand
GGCTAGCCAACTCTGATCACCGACATTATTCAAAATATCTTCTTCTGTGTTCAACATCAGAAACTCATGCAGGTGTGGAACGACTGGAGGGAGAGACATGATGATACAAATGTCATTTCTGGGTGTCACAGAATTAGTACTTCATATAAAGTTTTTCTAAACTTGGGCTATTATTGTTTACTTACAATATTTGTTTTGTTCGTTGAAAAAAAATATATATACTGATCAGGCATAACATTATGACCGGTGAGTAACACTGATGATCTCTGTTAGTGGGTGGGATATATTAGGCAGCAAGTGAACATGTTGTCCTCAGAGTTGATGTGTTAGAAGCAGGAGAAATGGGCAAGCGTGAGGATTTGAGCGAGTTTGACAAGGGCCAGATTGTGACGGCTAGACGACTGGGTCAGAGCATCTCCAGAACTGCAGCTCTTGTGGGGTGTTCCCGGTCTGCAGTGGTCAGTCTCTATCAAAAGTGCTCCAAGGAAGGACCAGTGGAGAACCGGCCACAGGGTCATGGGCGGCCGAGGCTCATTGATGCCCGTGGGGAGCGAAGGCTGGCCCGTGTGGTCCGATCAAACAGACTCAAGAAGGTGGCCGGGCAGGAATAGTTTGAATTCCCCAGATCTCAATCCAATTGAGCATCTGTGGGATGTGTTGAACAAACAAGTCTGATCCATGGAGGCTCCACCTCACAACTTACAGGACTTAAAGGACCTGCTGCTAACATCTTGGTGCCAGATACCACAGCACACCTTCAGGGGTCTAGAGGAGTCCACGCCTCGACGGGTCAGCAAAAGGGCGATGTCATGCCTGATGGATGTGTGTGTGGCGAGCCGGAGAGACTCTGTTCTGGGACCAACCATGGCTTTGAAGTTTAATTGTAATCAGTGCAAAATAAAGTTTACAACACTATTAAAATGTTATATTGTGGTAGATTTCAGTATTGCGAAATAACACGTCATTGAATCATTCATTCAAGAGATTTGCTCAAAAACACAGATCCATCCAGTAATGAAACAATCGTACATTCATGATCTTGATTGGTTCTCACTAAAGCCTTGTGTGGATTGTGTGTAGGTGTGTATAAACTGATTTCAGATCAATAACTGCACACGGGTCAGGGGAACACAAACAAGGATCCGTCTTTGAAAAAAGCACAGTCTGCTTTATTTCTCTCTAGTTGAGATCACTTTCCAATAAAAGGGCAATATGGGCACACATTTAACAGGATAAACAACACTGAGTGATAAATATCTGAGGGAAAACACACCCCCGAGAAATAAAACCAGCACTGGCCCTTTAAATACAAGTCTAACAAACGCCAAAGGGCAATAAATGAGCCTGTACAGATATTCAGAAGCAAACCCGACCCCTAGAGTACCCATGAGCACTGGAGAAATCACTCAGAAAGGCATTTCAGATGTGCAACAAATCACCCAAAGGGACGCGGACGAGTTGCGGTAATGCTGGGATACCGATGAGCGGCGTTCTGTACAGCGGTGGTCCAATCGAGACGCTCCAATCATGATCCCATCATCAGCCGGTCAGACGCACACTTGGACCCGGATCGTCACACAACGGCTGTTTATTGCTCGTCACAAAGACTTGGAGAAGCTCGAAAGCAGAGGAGCAAACGTACGGTAACGGTTTCCCATCACACACACACACACACACACACACACACACACACACACACACACACACACACACAACACCGCTGTAGAAGAAGAGTTCGGCACAGATGCTCCGCGCTCGGAGTGAATAAAGTCCTCAGATCTGGGTTTAAACGGTTTTATTGAATAAAAGGTGTTCTTTAATAATAGAGCAAATAGGCATGATTACTAAAAGAAGTTAAAACTCCAGGGTACCCAGTAAAAATGACTAAAGCCTCACACTGGAGCGCATGTCAATCAAAACCCGGAGTCCAATCAGCTGGCTCGGTTTGGCAATGTGGGCGGGGCGTGGAGGAGGAGATGCGCTTCTTGTTTTTGTGTTTGCAAACTTTGATGGAGAGACCGTTATTCTTCACGTGAAAATGTCAAATAAAACGTAAATAAATAAAGCTGATCTTGAAACAGTCCAAAACTATCGTGTCTATTCATATATATATATAGTATACATTTATATATAGATATTCATATCTCTCTATGTGATGTTTATTAATGTGTTCCGATCGGGTCGTGATCCTGTGCGTCAGTCCAGAGAGAGAGAGAGAGAGAGAGAGAGAGAGAGAGAGCGAGCGAGGAGGACAGAGAGAGCCGTGTCATGTGATCATGAGGTCCATTATCAGGCTTTGCCTTCCTCCACTGTGACCGGCTGTGGTTTGATGGCTCCGGGTCGAGCAGCTTTGACCTGTGCTGAGGGCAGCCGCTCCTGAAGCTTGCTGGGAATCGCTGAAGAGCTTGTGGCGTCGCGACACGCATCACGCAGAGCCTTCGCCTGTACCGGGGAGACACACACACACACTCATTAACATCAAAGAACAGCTACAGCCACCAAACATCACATAACACAAGTCACATGTTCACTACACAATTATTATCACTGTATGATATTGCAGATCTCAGATCAGGGCTGGGCGATATTATCGGGGGTCGAGCGCTGAAGGGTTGTATTGTAAGCGCTGGCGCTCCTATTATTCTTGGCTCTTGCCTATGAAGTTTGGCACACTGATAGAGCACTGGCCCAATAACCACACCAATTTTCGGAGTCTCCAACCCCTCTGGCGCCACCACCATAGCTGTCAACACTCCCGTTTTTTCAGGCTCTCTCACGTATTTGAGCTCTTTTCCCGCTTTAGTGTTTTCCTGTAAAATATCCCATATTTTTACTCTTTAACTCAGAACACGCAACTATCTGTGTCTGTGAAGTGGCTTGCTCTTGGGTTGCTAGCCCTCCAGTCCAGCAGGGGGCAGTACACAGACAGCAGCTTAGCCCAGTGTTTCCCAACCGAGAGCAGGGGTGCCATGTAAAAGTCCTTAAAATATTTTTTTTGTTCAAATTTTCAAAATAATTCTCTGTGAACTTTGTTCACTGCATGCCGTATGTTCGAATATGACCAGTCATGTTCGCCGTCATCACCCGGGTGTTGTAGCGCAAGAAGACGCGAATGAATTTTCACATTTAGCTCCTAAACTCTGGAACAGTCTTCCTGATATTGTTCGAGGTTCAGACTCGCTGTCCCAGTTTAAAACTAGATTAAAGACGCATCTCTTTAGCCAAGCATTCACATTATAATTACCTTTTATACTACAGTTAAATCGGATCAAAGCATTAATATAATATTCTGAACAGCAGCTACGCTAATTATTTCCCATCTGCTTTTCTGTTGTTATCTCGGGACACTAGTAAATAGTTCGTCAGCTCCAGTTTGTATCCAGCCGCTCATGGAGACTTCGGATGCCCCAACACCTGTGAAGAGACGACTCCACACCTGTGAAGAGACGACTCCACGCCAGTGAAGAGACGACTCCACGCCAGTGAAGAGACGACTCAACGCCTGCGTTGTTATGGCCGAAATTAATACACGACTGATTAAGTTTTTCGAACATTTTTCTTTAACATTGTCTTTCTAACATTTTTACTGTACATTTATGAAATGCACTTTCTGTAAAGCTGCTTTGAAACAATGTGTATTGTGAAAAGCGCTATACAAATAAATTTGAATTGAATGAGAAGCGCGTGCTGTGAGAGAATGCGTGTGCACTCATCCGAAACCGCGCACACGTCCCACAGCGGACAAATATTGAGTTCTCTTTCAAGTCTTGCTCTTGAACTGACAAACTCACGCAAAAAGTATGTCAACATGTCCATCTCGATGAGTATTCTAGCAGACAAAGTCTGAATACGCCTTAAGTGAACTTTATACAGTCGAGAAAGACGACGCATATCCGTGCATTAGGTCTTAAAGGGGCAGGAGCGTTTACTGCTGTCTGTTTAATGTCAAACAACAAAAGACAAGGACATCACTCACTGCTCTTGATTGAATAGCTTTTGTAAGCTTAAAGGTCCCGTTTTTCGTGTTTTTTTTAAGCTTTGATTGTGTTTACAGTGTGCAATATAACATGTGTTCATGTTTCGCGTGTAAAAAAACACAGTATTTTTCACACAATTTACTCATCTGTACACCGCTGTTCTCACTGTCCTAAAAACGGCTGATGAGTTCCTTTATTCTATGAAGTCCCTCCTTCAGAAATACGTAACGAGTTCTGATTGTGCTAGCGGTTCCTGTGTTGTGATTCGACAGCAGCTTAGCGCACTTGGCACGGAAAGGTCACGCCTCTTAACGGGAGATATATGCGCTCAATGATCTCTACAGCGCCCCTGGGAAAGCCAAACAAAGGTGATTTGACTCCGGGATGAAAATAACAGCGTCTCGACAACATGGCGACAAACACACTCAAACGCAACACTTCCTTTTCTCCACGCGACACGTCCTCTTCTCCACGTGGGACAGCAACAAGACCACGCCCCCTTTTTCGTGTATTCTTGTGGGCGGAGGTTAGTCTGTTCTACTGACGTAATTAATGAAGGAAGTACCAGGATGTAGTCCAAACCGGCCGTTCGCTGTAGGCTTTGAAAGGGAACTTCTGTTAAATAAAATATCTCGCTTGGCATTGAACTTTGAGCTTTATAATTTTACAGGCATTATTTATGCTCTAACAGCAACATTACACACTAACTAAAGTTTGAACAGTGGGATCACGAAGAACGGGACCTTTAATAGGATTAATCTTTAATTTATACAGTCAAACATGCAATGTTATTTTACATTTGATCAATTTCTGTACCTGAAAACTAATGTTAGACGTACCTTTGTTAGTATCTTTGCTCAGTTGTATTTATTTGTGCTGCTGCTTGTATTTAAATGATTTGTTCTTATTATTTCCTTTATTTTTATTTGACAGTAGTCCTTTTTTCCCTGAACATGGCAAATACTGAACCGTACCAAAACGGTGAACCTAAAACCGCGATACAAACCGAACCGTGAGCAATCTGTGCCGTTATACTCCTATAGTGTAACGCATGCGAGGGGGGGCACAAAATGGAGAACATTTTCAAAGGGTGCATGACTGATAAAAGGTTGGGAAACACTGGCTTAGGCTATATCGAAGAAGACAGTTGCAGCGGCGGGCGGGAGGATAAGGGAAAAAGTAGCAGGAAGTGAACTTCAAGAAGAGTAGAGTAGATGGGTGTGATGTGCGATGATGGATCAGGACGCGGCCAAAATCAAAATATATTGTGTAGTTATAAACTCTTTAGACTGTTAATGATTAGTGCTTTTTTTTTTTTTTACGTTTGAGAGTAAAAAAAACCCTTATTTTGTGGATGGATTCCGGGAAATCTCCCTTATTTTCAAATGTTCAATGTTGACCGCTATGGCCACCTGTCCAAAATTGCACTTATGTTTGGGCGAATAACTGTTGAACCATAAGGGCCTGTGCACACCGGGACGATTATCACACGTCTTTGTGTTCACACCCGACTGGCGTTGCGGCGCGTGAACGTGCACATTCAGTAGATGATGGCGCTCCCGCTACACAAGGTGGCGCTTTCCGCTTCTGACACTTGCTTGTCGCGCAGAAGAAGAGGAGAGACGGTATTTACCAAGCCTGCAGCACTGAAGCCTCCGCGCCTCGATCGCCCCCCTGTGGTTGGTCACAGTATAGCTCCTAAACCCCACCCCTTCATGTATTACAATGGACGCGAGACACACTAAACAATTTAATTACACTTCAAATAATTGCTTCCTAAAGTCGGTTTCTGCCATTTTAGGCAGTTTTTAATCACGAACTCATTTCAAGTGTTCGTTTAAAAAAACGGTGGGGGGGGTTGTCATGATTGGCACTAACGGACATTTTTCGGGATTTTGGGAGGAGATTGGAGCTTTAGCTTTAATTTCTACATTTCCATAACTGTTTATTTCACACCGACATCATGAATTGTTCATCGTGTGCGGCCCTCTTTAAGCTTCACCTCTCATCAGCGGAAGCCAATGAAGTCGCGTCATCCATATTTTTATACGATCTATGGTATTTACATTCTGCCAGCACACTTTTGCTGACTGGCCAGCAGCATTAGCAGCTCATCATCATCTGTCTTCTTACTTCCTCTTCGTCGTATCAATGTGTATCAATCACCAAGTGGTGTTTGCAGCTCCAAGCACGTCAAATAAATCTCATTGGTCGGACATTTAACGCACCACGTCAGAACCCAAGGTTAACGGTCAGCGATAAACGCGTGTGAAAATCGCCCCATGTGAACAGACCTTAAGGGCTACAAACAATATTTTCATCCGATTCCTTGGACGATTTGATTGAACCCTATGATGTCATTTTTGGTAGTCAAATTTTCCCTGCCAAAAATAAAACTACTTTTTGAAAAACCCTGGGTTTATCCCAGGGGTGTCCAAAGTCCAGGCCAAATGCGGCCCAGGTATGAATTCCAAACAGCCCGCAACGCTTAATTTACAATCGTGCTGTTTCACAATGTCAACACAAGGTGGCGGTACTAGATTTTAGCCCAGGGAAACATTAAACATGCAAAAGGCGTGACGAAACGGCGCAACTAGAGCGCAGCGCAACTCGTGAGCTCCGAATCAAAATGAGTGTCCCGATCACATGACCATTACACAGTCAATGAGAAGCGCTCGAGTAGGCGTAGGGGTCTCCAGTACTGGCCCCCTTTGAAAAAAGTTTGGACACCCCTGGTTTATCCGATTTGCATGAAAATGTAACCACATCATCTTTAGACCGTGCCGACAAGTAGTTATGGAATTCAAGTCGATTCATCAAACGGTTCTCGAATAACGAGCAAACTAATTTTAAGTAGCGTCTGCGAAAACAGCCATATGGCTGCATCTCCGCAATACTTAATCGAATTCTGACCAAAGTCGGTACAGATCAGCACAAGCGTGCCCTGAGGCTAAATGCTGCGTTTCAGCACAGCGCCACCCACTGAGACGTTTGCTTAGAACCTCTGAACGGTTTGCCCAGAAATCAAATCAAAGTGGTCTCGTTAGAATCGAGGCGTCATGCTGGCCGATGATATCCAATCGGCCAATTTGAATTGTGTAGTAAAATGCTGTATTTCATGAACGCATGATGCCTTGGAGGAGTCTGAGAAGTTGAGCCAGCGCCACCTAGTGGTAAAATCACATATTGACACGCTTATAACTTTGGATCTGGTTGACTTATTGAATCCTTGTCGAGTCCAACGATACCAAACATGCTAGGTTTTCACCTTATGGTTTGTTCAACGTTGTGATTTAGTTTTTAAACGACTTTCGTGAATATCCTCGAAACCGTTATTCTGATCGAGAGGAAACCACTGTAGGAAAATCTAAATCATAGCATCATTTTGATAGTAAGCGGCAAAAACCCCAATCAAAGTCGGGTCAAGGGTGTGGGATATTTTTTATATGCTCAAATGCAAATGTCTATAACTCCTAAACGAAATTTGATACACTTATGAATGGGGCACACTAATCATAAATAGAGCGTCAAAATCGAGTCTAGTTGGACGCTTGAACATTTTGAATCCGAAACGCTGTTATTCTCATCCGGATTGCAGGTCCACTTTGTTCAGCCTTCCTAGGGACGGGGGTGTGTTGCAGTGCGTTTAACATACAACATGTTATATGCATGTGTGTATGAGACAGAGGGGAACAGGTCGCATTTGCAGCGGATATATGCTGCCCATCATAAATCAAAGCACGAGACAGACAGGGGTCGGAGGAGAAGACCGGAAAATGTGACTTAATGGACAATATTCGTCTGTATTTGCAAAACACGAGCCGCGGTTCAGCTGCGCGAGACAAACACACACAGTGTGAAGCACAACGGGCACACGGCTCATCTCACGGAGGAAAGCTTCCACAATCTGCACCAGTTCAATGCAGGATTCGCACAACGGCTTGTCCTGAAAGATGGATTTAAAAACAGAAGCTGTTTACGGGCCACAACCTGTAAGTGTGATTTATTTATCGTCGATGTGTTTTCCTGTAATAGTTTGTGTTGTTAATTGTACGTTGTAGCAAGGAAGTAAACATGACAACGCTGTTCTGCAAACCAGTTTGTTAAATGCTCATTCATACTTAACGTTATCCGACAAACACCTAACGTTACAAACGTTTTAAAATCTCAACAGCGAACTTGGAATTAGTGTAAATTATTCTTTGATTAGAGCTTTTATGTGTTGTTTTGTCTACAGGCATGCTAAACATGCTTCTGTGTTTGATTTGGCTACTAGTAAAGCCAATGTTTAGTGTTCGTTCTTGCGACAGATATTTGGCTATAATCGTTCTAAAAATACAAGTGCGCCATTCAGTAGCGATCACTATAGATCTGCAGTCTTTACTCTTGAGGACTGAACAGGTTCTGCTCGATCATCTTCACTAAAATTGTCTGGGTCTGATTCGGGCTCAAACTGGTATGGTTTTATTGACGCCATTGTTTCTAAAACTACCCAAAGCACAGGCTACCGGTAAAGGGAAGGGGCGGGACGTTTCCGACAAACGTGCACTAGGCGGTTAGCCAATCACAACACACACTGGGCCAGCTAACCAATCTGAGCCCATTGCGTATTTTTGAGGAACTGGCTTCATACAACCCGGAAACCATCAGACCGTTTTTACAAGGAGGGACAGAGCAGTGTAGAATAAAGGTCAAATATATGAAAAATAATGCAATTTTTAAAAAACGAAGCATGAACACGTTACAGTGCACCCCACAAACACAAATCGAAAGAATGTGTTTTACCACCCCTTTAAACAAAACTGGCTCTATACAACAATGTATTTATGGGTTTTTAGCCTTTTTGCTTAAAATGGTCTCCAAATGTTTGCAGCTGCTCTGCTGCTTCCATGTTTGCTTCTCTCGTGCTTGGCCCCGATAATTCTCAGGTTCAATTCCGATATTTATCATAAAAAGATGAGCCAATCCAGCCTATGGGAAATTAGCCCATTTCCAATTATTATTGTGAAGTTAGTGCTTTCACCTTCACACCCTCGTCGAATCTACATGATTCACATAAATGACATTCAAATTTCGCCGAAAAGCGACTAATTTGCTGGTACGAAATTACCATCGACATTAATCGCCCAGCCCTAATGAGCTCATCCGCTCGAGTCAGAACACACATCAGGCTTTAATCATAAACAACGTTTCATTCACACATGACACAATGAAAATAAGAAAGGAGAAGTGCATTAAATGGAATTACCTATGATCACAGTGGGTGGCTCACCTTCATCCCGTCCTCAGGGCCCTTCCCAGCAGACTCAGGGTTGGAGGGGGGCGTGGAGTGGGGCAGCTCGCGCCCGGGGTATGGTGGTGAGCGGATGATGACGGTCTTGTTGACCTGCATGACGGGCCGCTGGATGGGGTTGGGGAAGGGGCCGCTGGTGGGGGGTCTCATGTGCATGACCATGCTGCCCTGAGGGGCCGACACCTGCCGCAGAACACAGACCGGTCGGCCACATGAACCATGAGCTTTACTAAAGCAGTGAGGCGCTGGAGGCTGTGCGGGGAATACCTGCTGTGCGTAATGTCCCGGGAGAGAGACGACCGTGGCAGGGGCTCCGGGTCCAGACGGTTTCCCACTAGGACTGGCCGAACCGGGCCTGATGGCCAACAGAGAACTCAATGAGCAAACACACACAGACTCAGTGTTTATTTTATTCAAATGGTTTATTCCAGTTCTTAAGGTGTATGTCTAATAGGAGTCACACACACACATTAACGTTCCAGGAGTGACAAATGCATTTCAATACGGGAGAGAATCTGAATTATCATCTTAGAGTTGAAACACAGTCATATTTGACCAAAGTGATGCTAGAGCGACCTGTGATTTTAACTGAACCAGTCGACAGAGGCTTGTTTGTAAGGCCCATATGACCATTAGCATTTGTGGGAACATTATCAGACAGTCTGAACGTTCACCAGAGCTATTCTAGAGTCTCTAACTCAACCCCTCCCCTCGAGCGCCACCAACTTGCCTTTGAAACAATAATTTTTGGCTACTTTTTCAAACTTGTCTTAGACGGTTTGGGCAATTTTCACCAAAACAGGTTCAGTTCATCTTCAGACCACATGGGCAAAGAGTTATTGAAAGTGCTTGGATATACCCAACCGTTCTCGAATAACACACAAACAGAGAACGGCGAACAGGATGCGAGGCTAGAGCTTTAGCGTATTGAGACGAATCTTGGTACACGTCATCACATGACCTGAGGCTAGGGTTGGGTACCGAACTCGGTACTTTTAAGGGCACTGTAAAGGCTCTCATATGAGGACATGAACGTCATCTCCAGAGGCACTGAGCGCCACTTCATGAGCATTTTACCATTTCATTTGAGAAAAACTACCGTCATAAACAAACTCAAATTCAATCCGTCAAAATAAAAGTTCAGCTTACTTGACAAATACATCACTGTTGTACAGTAGAATTTACATACGTCTCAATGTAAAAATAATACTAACACTAATGTCATAACCAATTATCAAAACTTTATTTTTTAAAGTAATTCTTTTATAAATTAAAATTTTCTTCATGTTTTAATTTTAAGGCGAGACACTACAGGTGAATAGGGATATTTTTTTAATTAGAAGATATCACTGTAAAACTTCTCTAGTTTATCACAATCAGAACTCGTTATGCATTTCTGAAGGAGGGACTTCATAGAACAAGGAACTCATCAGCCGTTTTTAGGACAGTGAAAACAGCGGTACACAGATGAGTAAATTGTGTGAAAAATACAGTTTTTTTTTTACACGCGAAACATGAACACATGTTATATTGCACACTGTAAACACAATCAAAGCTTAAAAAAAAAAACACGAAAAACGGGACCTTTAAATAGTCTTTTTGCGGTTTAATATTCACAGACACTCGTCTAGATCACCAGATGTGTTCTCAGGTACCGAAATTTGGTACCGATTGATTTAATGTGAATCGGTACTCGGTAGTACTGACGTAATCCGGTCGGTGCCCTTAAAAGTACAGAGCTCTGTACCCAACCATACTCCTCACACATCTTCAATTTGGTAACAGCGCCACTTAATCATTATCTAAAAACGTCTTTTATTACTCGTTGTTGCAGCTCTGAAGAATGCATAACTCATGCCTTTATATTTGTAAATGCAGTTGTCACTCCTGTAAATGACTGAACTGGGTGTACAAAACAGGACTGAGCCTTAAAGGCCAGTGTGTGTGTGTGTGAGTTGGTCTATAGTGTTAATCACAGCACACTTAAAGAGTGTTCACACAGTCTCGATACGGTTTACAATTGACCTCTAAATGGGGGGAATCATATGTAAAGTTGCCCGTACATTGACAGGAAATGCACGTATTCCTTGTCAAACCAGGCCGTGATGAAGGAACTGTAGGTGGAGCTCACCTGTAGGAGCCGCTGGGTATTCCAGGGGAGTGGTTGGGCTTATCGGAGAACTGAAATCCTTTCATGTCCATCTGGGAAGGCTGCAGGACGAACACAACAGGTGTGTAAATACAAAAGGAAGACATTGGAGGGATGTTTACATGCCCTAAACAGTGCAGCCCGCTAACAGCACTGGCTCGCTCACCTCCCTGCTGCTCATGATGGGCGGCTGTGACCCGGGAGGCATCATGCGGCGCGGAGCACCCACAGACAGGTTCTGGTTCTGCTGGAGCTGGATAGACTGGGGCAGAATGAGGTGCTGCTGGGCCGAGCCGTAGCGCAGCTGAGATCCGGGCATGGGCATTGTCACCTGAACAGTCAATATTCAATCTTTAATATTTAAGCTTTGACAGGAATTGGTTTAATGAATCGTACTGGTGTTTAACACACTGATTGACCAGCTGACCAAACGTCTGTAGTATTATTTTTGAATGTTGTGAAAATTAGGACCTTTATAAAGTCACGTTTTCATTCAATATGGCGTCTAACATGATGTGTGCATGACCATTTCAGCACCCTACATTTTTTCTGACTCGATTCCGCATCGCAGAAATCATCCTGACCGCACATCCCACATGAATACCCAACCGTTGTGTGTGTGTGTGTGTGTGTGTCCGTCTTGCCTGGATGAGCTGCGAGTCCATGAGCTGAGACGTGCTCATCCCAGCCGCCTGGTTCATGGGCCCGTCGTACACCAGCTGCTGGCTGCCGTTCATGGGCTGGTAGTGAGATCCCGACTGCGGCTTGACCATGTCTGACGGCTGCATGCCGGGAAAAGCAGAGTACGGCCCTTTGAGAGGCGCTCCGCCAGAGAGCACCATGGGACTGGGCTGAGACAGGTTGGGGTGCATGTACACCTGAGACCTGCAGGAGATTCAACACAGCGCTCGGATCAAGAGAAATGATTGGAAACAATGAACAACGGCCAATCAGAGGCGTTTCAGTTCAGAAGTTCAGTTTGAAATGCATATACAAAGTTTCAGGGGTGACAATCAAATTGGGAAATTTGTCAATGCCCAGAATGAAAAAGAAAAGTTGTTTCTTTAAGTCTAGATCAGTGGTCTTCACTATTGTTTTCAGGAGAGCCGCACTAACCGCGTTTCCATTACAGATTTGCGCAAAACTTTTGCAATATTTTCTAAAAGTCGATAAAAATATTGCAAAATGACGGTGTTTCCATTAACTGATGTTATGCGACTAAAATCATTTTTTTCCTCTTGTGATAAATCATTCCAAAAATCATGCGATGTATGTTGTTAGGTTTATGTGTATCCCAGCCACCGCACGCCATTATTATTCATGAGACGTGTGTGTTATCCAATCACTGATGGCAAGGAAAGCACCTTATACTTGAGCGGCACACATGAGGTGTTATGATCAATTGTGCCATTTTTTTATTCTATTGTTTTTTATGAGTTTAATAAAGAACTCGTCTTCTGTCTAAACATACCATCATCTGTAAAGAATGATTGACTTTTACATACGCAGGTTATTGTGACGCATTGCCACAGAGACGAGCGAAAAGTTTGAATTTGCATGGTGGTAACTCAATGTTTTTTTTTACTTCTTCGTTATTTTGGCTTGGAATTTCATTTGTTGTAAATATAAACTGAATTTAGAAATGCTTTTGAAATGAAAAACGTGGCGTTTGATAAACAAAATATATTTTTGAAATGAAGACAGCGTTTGGAGTGGAGTGCAAAATCTGTTCCCTGAGTCCACGGCCTTTGCTGTTATTGAGTGAACACAAATAAAAGTCGACAGTTTACTGTTTATAATTACGTCTTGCACTTAGCCTATCTGTATCGCTACTGACAGAGTATTGTGAGTTGTTTCCGCTGGAATAAGGAAAAAATCCATCAGAAGGCGACGACGACTTCGTCGGACAGAGGGTTAAAGAAAACGTAGCCTATTTAGTTTCATATAGTTAGGCTATGTCTAAATATTATAATCTTTTAATCTCATATGCTGATTATGAAAGTGAGCAGCATGAGTAAGGCGCATAATCAGATGCGCATATGTCTGGGGACATGGATTGAGCACTTCATTGAATTGTGTTTTGTAGAAAGCCTCTTTAAAATTAATTTTGTTTTGTATAAATTGTATTTTAATTTTGATTAATGTTAAATCAAATATTTGGCTGTATATTTAATAAATAAGAAGCTAACCAAGATGGTCGGGAATGGATTGACGTGCTGGCCTGTTTCCTCAGTCTTTGAGTAAAGCTGAAACTATAGCGTCTTTCTGTTTTACTACATTTCTTGAATATAAGTCTTACAGTCGGCCTGTAGATAGGTATGATATGTGTGGCTGCACCGGGGTCCGTCATTATACACCACTTTCCTTATTAGGGGAAAATATATGTCGTTTTAATGACATGAGATCTCATTATTAGACATACTTGAGTGGAAAAAAATAATATGTAGGCCCTGTGTGGGAGCAATGCATGACTGTACCAGATGACCTGTAAATGCAAAAAAACAGTTTCCATTGCAGTTTGGCGAAAATTTCCTTTTTCGAATTGCCTGAAAAACCACCTCATGCCAGCGTAAAACCCTTATTGCGATATATGGGAGTTTTTTGCGGAATTGACGTGTTTCCATTGGGCGTATTTTCAATTCGCAATTTGCGCAATTTGAAGGGTAATGGAAACGTGGCTACTGATAGGACAAAATCAATAGGAGAGCCACATTCAAGTTCAGATGATGGAGATCAAATATGCGTCGTTACAACCATCTAAAACACATTACTATATAAACATCGTAAAGTAAACATTGTCATTATTCATCAGCATTAGTTCATAAACAATAGTCTGGCATAAGTGTGTGTTATTGACTGATTGAGCCGCTCTGGAGCGCTGGATTGGGGATGTGTGAGCCGTTAGGCCGTGTGTTTTCCAGCGGTTAGATCAGCATGTGCGGTCAAATCAAATGTCCCTCACTAACATTTTTGTCTCGTTTTTATTTGTGGACGAAAATGACCTTATAGTTTTTGTCATCCAACACTAGTTTTTATTTAGTTATCGTCTCGTTTTCGTCAGTGAAAAAAGGAAATTAACACTGCACAGATCTGGCGCTGTCACACGCATCCCATTTCCTCACAACTCTTTAATTTAAGAGGTTATTTAACTCTGTTCTTCTGAGGACACTCGACAAAACTGACATTTAGGCATAATTCTGTGTGTTATAGTGTGTTCAAGAGCGAAAGAGAACTGGATTCCTGCACGCTGTGCTCATGATGCTGGCGTGTAACCACTCAGTTGACAATGCGTATCATATGCACGTAAAAAGTCATTTTGGTGTATAAACTGCACGATAAATACAAATTGTGTTAGATAGGCATTTCATGATAACGTTTTGATCTATAAGAGCACATTCCCCGTTAAAAGCTGGAAAAACAGCTAAAACTGGCAACTCCGCAGTGAGTCATGGACGCAAGGGCAGAGCAAGTGTAAATTTCCTTTCTAGTCTGATTTCCATCTTGTAATGCCGCTGTTTGTGGGTGTGTTTTTATAAAAAATATTTGTAATAGAGCAGATTTTAAATGTTATAGCCCTGCTTGTTTTTATGAAATATGTATTGACTGCATGATCATTTCACCATGTTATGTACTGCCATGCGAGCCGCAGATTAAGCTGGTGCGAGCGGCGCATTGAGCAACACTGTTCTGGATTGTATGTCAGCGCAGTGCACGTTGTGTTCAGCGAGCGAGTCTCTGAATACACAAAGCATGGAAAGCGAAGTGAAAAGCAGACGTTATGGAGCGACAGACGTGAATTACCTGAAGGGAGGCATGGAGCTGAACATCTCCTGGGACTGAGACACGGGCAGAGCTCCTCGCAGACCCAGCTGAGCCTGAGCCTGCAGAGACGTGTGCAGAGAGATGGGGATCTGCTGCGGGGTGGCCTGAACACACACACACACACACACACACACACACACACACACAATTAACCCTATAAAGCCTGCGGAATCATACTGATGCATATCTAAGACTTCTAAACGATCGAAAGCATTGCTGGGAAACCTGTGGCGTCTGATTGAATGTTTGGACTTTAGTGAGTTTTAGTATAAAAATCATGAGTATAAATCTGTCAATCATTGCATTATATGCATAAACTACAGAGCTTTGATCACAGCATTTAAATATCATCTTAAAGACATTACTGGCAGATATTGATATGCCTTTCATGCAAGCATCTGATGTACCGTTATACAGATCTCACTGATTTACAGCAGAACTTCATATATCAGCATCTGCCCCACATAACATATTTTTGCTCAGTTTGGTTCTCTGAATGAAATTAAGCAGTTTTTTCCTCCATATTCTCAGACTATATGAGGCATAAACCGCAGTTCAGAAACAAGTTAAAAGGGTTAGTTCAACCAAAAGTGTAAATCCTGTCATTAATTCCTCATGTCAAATCTGTCAGACCATAGTTCATCTTCAGACACACATGAAGATATTTCTGATGACCCCAGAGCTCTCTGACCCCTCCATAGACAGCAGTGTGATGAACACTTTCAAGGGCCAGAAAGGAAGTAAAGACATGGTTAATATAGTCCATGTGACTCCAGTGGTTCTGCATTAATGTGATGAAAAGATGAGAATACTTTAGTGTGCAACCACGCTCGTATTTTGACCTCACTTTGCGGAAGTTATGGCGGCGCTCAGAGATTATCACGTTCGTCTGTTAAGAGGTAAAATAATAGCATAAATACTGCTCGGTTTCTCACAGAAACTGATCTTTTGGCTAGATAAGACCCTTATTCATCGTCTGGTATCGTTTGAAGCTACACTGAAACTGTCATTTGGACCTTGAACCGTTTGGAGCCCATTGAAGGCCATTATATGGAGAAACATCCTGGAATGTTTTCATTGATTTCTTTTCGACTGCAGAAAGAAAGACACAGACATCTTGGATGACATGGGGGTGAGGAAGCTATGAGCAAAAGTTTATTTAAAAGTGAACTAATCCTTTAATGATAGAAGTAAAATTTTTGGGTGAACTGTCCCTTTAATGATGCCTGACGTACCTGCTGGTAGCTCGGCTGCTGAGTCAAGGGCGGCACGAGCCGCGGCTGACTAGGAAACACATGGCCGTCCAGATACAGAGGAGGGATGTGACTGCCTGCGACACACACACACAGATCACAGAACAGTATTAAGAGCCGTATGCCATCACCAGACCTGCAAACTCTTCAAAAAGGTGACAGTGTCACGGGGGGTGGGGGTGGCGTGCCCCAGGCTTGATTTTTTTGGTGATTTTAATATGCAAATGACACATTTCTGAACGTGACTTAAAGAGAAACACCTGGAACTCAAGGAAGTGTTGTGACGCATGACACAATAAAAGACTGACAGTAGGAGTGTAACGGTACACAACACTGACGGTTCGGTACAGCAGTTTTACAAAATTTATTTTTATTTATTTTTTTATATTTAACAGTGGTTTACTGAAGATGAAAAAAAAAGTGTGTCCTTGAAAGAATTAAATTATATCTAAAAGTTTATTGAAGATATTTCTGTAAATTATATAGGGAGCCCTTACTTGCACATTAATATTAAAGGTTCACAACAGAGCTCAAACTATTAGCCGTAATTCAGCTGCTATTTATTTTTAGGTATAATAATCAACACTCAAATAACAGTACGCAAACATGTAAACTTCACAGAAGGCAGTTTTTGCATTAACTTCTAAATCTAATTATAAAATAGTTTTTTCTCCAATTCGTTGTTGAAATATAATAATTTATACACAATGTCTGTCAAATTCATGACAGGTTTATTCAACATGCATGAAGTAATCAAGACATCCCTAACAGGTTCAGTAGAATATAATGAATATAACGGCTAATATAATGAATATAACGGCTAATATAATGAATATAACGGCTAATATAATGAATATAACGGCTAATATAATGAACATAACGGCTAATATAATGAACATAACGGCTAATATAATGAATATAACGGCTAATATAATGAATATAACGGCTAATATAATGAATATAACGGCTAATATAATGAATATAACGGCTAATATAATGAATATAACAGCTAATATAATGAATATAACGGCTAATATAATGAATATAACGGCTAATATAATGAACATAACGGCTAATATAATGAATATAACGGCTAATATAATGAACATAACGGCTAATATAATGAACATAACGGCTAATATAATGAATATAACGGCTAATATAATGAACATAACGGCTAATATAATGAATATAACGGCTAATATAATGAATATAACGGCTAATATAATGAATATAACGGCTAATATAATGAACATAACGGCTAATATAATGAACATAACGGCTAATATAATGAATATAACGGCTAATATAATGAACATAACGGCTAATATAATGAACATAACGGCTAATATAATGAATATAACGGCTAATATAATGAACATAACGGCTAATATAATGAATATAACGGCTAATATAATGAATATAACGGCTAATATAATGAATATAACGGCTAATATAATGAATATAACGGCTAATATAATGAATATAACGGCTAATATAATGAATATAACGGCTAATATAATGAATATAACAGCTAATATAATGAACATAACGGCTAATATAATGAATATAACGGCTAATATAATGAATATAACGGCTAATATAATGAACATAACGGCTAATATAATGAATATAACGGCTAATATAATGAATATAACGGCTAATAACGGCTAATATAATGAATATAACGGCTAATATAATGAATATAACAGCTAATATAATGAACATAACGGCTAATATAATGAATATAACAGCTAATATAATGAACATAACGGCTAATATAATGAACATAACGGCTAATATAATGAATATAACGGCTAATATAATGAACATAACGGCTAATATAATGAATATAACGGCTAATATAATGAATATAACGGCTAATATAATGAACATAACGGCTAATATAATGAATATAACGGCTAATATAATGAATATAACGGCTAATAACGGCTAATATAATGAATATAACGGCTAATATAATGAATATAACAGCTAATATAATGAACATAACGGCTAATATAATGAATATAACAGCTAATATAATGAACATAACGGCTAATATAATGAACATAACGGCTAATATAATGAATATCGCCTTATGATCGATCGCCTTCACAGATGATCGCGTTCACGCCACAGAGCGTCAAAACGGCATTTCATTGGAATTTCGTAATAAAATGGACTGAATACTTAATATGTTCGAGTGGGAACTCGGATTGAAGTGTGTTCCGCGCTTAAAACAAGCCGTTAACTGTTAAAGATTGCCCTCGGAAACCGTTCTGTAACGTTACACGCACCAAACCAACCCCAGGTTTGCAGGTGTGCATCACAGCACGCACAAGTGTGAGAGACGAACGAGACTCAGACCTTGCATGGAGACCGACGGAGCGACGGACGCCACGGGCATGGGCGGCATAGACACTCCACCGAAGGAGCTGTAGCTGACGCCGCTGGACGAGCCCACGCTGCAGGCCGGCTGAGATATGGATCCCGCGCCGCCCGGGGAGCCCTGCTCCGGAAGAGCCTGAGAGTTTTCCCACGCCTTGCGCGCCGACTCCATCTGAGGGCGACAGAGCGACGCTGCTGAGGAACATGTTAGGGATGGGACAGCATTCAGAGCGACCATACGCAGAGAGAGCTTTACCTTGAGCGTGAGGTCCGCACTCGGGAAGCTGATGGGGTTGAGGTTTATTCCGGGCTGGAGGTGGTCTCTGCGGAGCATCGGGATGGCTTGAGTCAGGCCCGCCTGAGCACACAACAACAAGAACAACAGTATAAACACTCCACACATCACACAAAGCTAACGCGGTAGACTCGTCTACGCACATTCCCAGCGAGCGCATCCTGCAGTTTGGTGACGGGGTTGGACACAGGCATTGGCGTGGACCCCGGAGGGAGGCTGAAGTCGGAATCCTTCGCGCTGACGCCAAACTCAATGGGCGGCACAGGAAGGACATTGTCCACATGAATGTCCACTCCATTGACGGGGGTGATGGGTCCCTCCAGGCGCTCCATACCCTCGGAGCCCTTGCGGTTCTTCAGCGAGCGCTCGTTGCCGATGGGGCCGGGTTTGTGTTCTTTACTCTGCTCGGGCCCTGCATCCGAGTCCTAGAGGACAGGACAGGACGTTATCTCAGCGAATGAGGGATACCGAACGCAAAAGTGTAGGGCTGGGCACGGACACAAACCTCCCCATTTGGTGTCGATTCACGATTTGATTCCATATATCTTGAATTCAATTTGATTGAAATCTTAAAATCTACCATCTTAAAAATATATATAAATTACGGCACATGCTCTCAATGCAAAATGCTGAACAGTTAGTTCATGCGTTCATGATCTCAAGGCTAGATTATTGTAATGCTCTACTGGGTGGTTGCCCTGCTCGCTTAATAAATAAACTCCAGCTGGTCCAAAACGCAGCAGCTCCAGTTCTTACTAGAACCAGGAAGTGTGACCATATTAGCCCAGATCTGTCAACACTGCACTGGATGCCTATTAGACATTGCATACATTTTAAAATCTTGCTTATTACTTACAAAGCACTAAATGGTTTATCTCCAGTACTTGAGCGAGCTCTTAACACATTATACTCCATCACGTCTACTGCGCTCTCTAAACTCTGGCCAGCTGATCATACCGAGAATATCCAAATCAACTCTTTTTCCTATTTAGCTCCTAAACTCTGGAACAGTCTTCCTAGCATTGTTGGGGAAGCAGACACACTCTGTCAGTTTAAATCTAGACTAAAAACACATCTCTTTACTGTGGCATACACATAAAACACTTTCTCAGTTAAATGATTGTTAGGCTGCATTAACTAGGTCAGCCGGAACCGGGAACACTTCCCATAACACCTGATGTACTCGTTACATCATCAGAAGAATGGCATCTACGCTAATGCTAGTCTCTCTGTTTTATCCTGAGGTTTACTGCAGTCAGCCGGATCCGGGCCGTATCCAGATCAGATGCTGGACCTGCGCCCAGAGAAGACCAACACATGACCCTGAAGTGTCTGAGAGACCGTGATTAGACTCCCCCGGAAACTGCCTCATCGACACGGCATCCTCAATAAACCCGTCTCCAGCGGGATGACTCCGATTGTTCCAATATTACAATTAAATAATTCTTAAATCGATATGTCATCCTCAATAAACCCGTCTCCAGCGTGTTGCCCCCGATCATTCGAATATTGCACTTTAATAATTATTTAATCAACATCATCCTCAATAAACCCGTCTCCAGCGTGTTGCCTCCGGTCCTTCGAATATTCCGATCTATGACCTCTGACCTGTAAAGCTGCCAGAATAATAATAATAATAATAATAATAATAATAATAATACGCTGTTTGTTAATTGGCCAGAGGAGAACTGCCCCCCCGACTGAGCCTGGTTTCTCCCAAGGTTTATTATCCTCCATTCTGCTCCTGATGGGGTTTTGGTTTCCTTGCCACTGTTGCCTCTGGCTTGGCGTGCTCAGTTGGGGACACAAAATTTTTCAACGAAACATCGAAATAAATCTAATAAATAAACTAAATTAACCATATAAACTAAAGTACTGATCTAATTATTGATCTAAAGCCCACACTGTCACTGTATGGAAATTGAACTGAATTGAAAATGAACTGATGACATCAAATGGCTATACAGATTAATAAAATTATGCTGCATTATTTTCCTGTTTAACACTGTAAAGCTGCTTTGAAACAATCTACATTGTTAAAAGCGCTATATAAATAAAGTTGACTTGACTTGATTAATTTGAATATACAGTACCGGTACGTTTGGAAATATTACTTTTTTTGTTTTTTGTCGTGTGACACTCGCTCGCTGTCTTTGTAGTCTCTGCCGTGTCACTATATGAGGACACAAACACCTAAACCATCACTTCATGAGAATTTACCGTTTCATTTGAGAAAACGGTCATATGTACACAGACACTCAAAGGCAACCCGTCAAAATAAAAGTTTGATTTAACGTGAAGAAATTGACAGAATAGATTAGGCTTGTAGTTGTCATTGTTGCCAATTTTAACACATTTGTGTGGTGTACCAGTTGACAAGCATTAAAAATGAATATTTTAACAGTCTAAACGTGTATTCTTCATTTGTTCTTTCAGGATTGTCTAGTTTTACAGTAGGCTATGCACAGGAGAAATGATAAGAATAACCCAGAATAGCAAATGCATTAAACAGCCCAGCCTGCTGGGTTAATTTAATCCAGCATGTGTTCTGTTCAATATTTACCCAGCGCTGGGTTGCCAATTGGGTTGTTTTTAACCCAGCCATTTTTACGGTGTTTGGGGACGCGTTTATACTCGATGCGCTCGCTCACCGCTGTGCTATTCTTTGAATCGACAGGGGGACGACTCGGAGTAATTGTTCTATAAACCATCAGGAAACCGCGGCGAGAAGAACATACGTGACAATGTTAACTTTAGGTAAACCACACTACGAAAGAATCATGTTAAACCCAGTATTACTTGTGACATTAGAACAGAATATATGTAGAACATGTATACCACTAAACTACCCATTTCTTAAACATTTACAATTAGTTTCGTGAACATTTGTAATAAACATGGATCTTTATTTTCATTAAAAGGGCTTAATTCTATGCTATTGTTGGCTCATTTTGTAAATATAAGTAACTGTGTGCCGCGTGTGATGAGATGTCATGCTCGGCCAGATCCGCCTCGAACTTGTGCATCTTCGGTTGCGGAGCCGAATGCGAGTTTTTGCCGCACGAACGCGTTGAGTATAAACACGTTTACATTTGAAGTATTTTAGTGTTTTCCATGGTTGTGTTGACATTTATAACTATGGGCATAATAATCGGAGTTTAATTTAAACAAAATTTTTTATGCAATACATCTCCTGGTCCTTATTTTAAATAGGTCATAAAAATATAAATAATAATCGATATCGAACGATTTTTTCCCCCAGCCCTATAACAAACGGCCTGGTGTTGTTACACTTTACAGCATGATCAAATCCTGGTTTAATAATGGCCAAACGATATTTAATGTACTATAAATAATCTTTAATATTTGGCATCTTCTTTAAAATAGAAATAATGTAATTTCTTGAATAAAAGCATGTGGACAGCAAAACAGAGGTTTACGCTTATTTTGAAATTGCGAAGTATTTTCATATTTAGAAACATTGGCGTATTCTCCAGTGTTGGTGTAGGTTTATAAATGATTTACCTCAGACATCTGATGAAATGACGCACACTGTGTTCCGAGATGAACGTTATAAGCGACCCAAACTCACAATGTATGCAGAGATGAGTTTGAGACGCTCTACACATGTTCATGTGGAGCAGAACGTATCCCGTACTCGACACGGGTAAAATGCAATCGAGTACTCGGATTTAATGACAACCCCTAATATCAACCCAGCCCTACAAAAACAGCAAGAGATTTGAATAAAGAAGAATGACCTGCACCTCTGAATTGGGTTCGCTTCCCGTGTAGGAAACCTGTTTAGTCCACGAATCGCCAGCTGACGACTGTACAGTCAGAGCTTCAGAAGGAAAACAAAGTCATTCAGAGTCAGTGTCTTGAGAATGATACGCTAGTCACACCCTTATCATCTGTGGGCTTTACCTGTGCTGTTCGTCTCCCAGATCTCCGTTCCCAAGCTGTTGGCGGAGAGCGTCTCTTCGGCTTGCTCGATGGACATGCTGCTCTGCTTCTTAGCAAATCGGGGAGGCATTTTCGAAGCAATCGTCCTGTTCTTCACCGAACCCTTCAGGTGCACAAACCAATCAACTTCAAACTCCAGGCAAGCAACACTTCATGCAGTCAAAATCTCGGGAACAGAGGCCATCAGCCCAAACGATTACTTACCGGAGGACCCTGATCCTTCCTCCTGCGATCATCATCCTGTGGGCGGCGCTGTTTTTTGGACAGAGCGTCCTGGAAAACCTCTGGACTGGGTACAGATGCTCCCGAGTCACTTTCAACTGGGAAGAAACACAAATGGCAGAATTTATTTATTTATGATTTAATGCCATATCAGCAACAATGGCTATATTCATGGCAATCAGCAGTATCACTTCAATACATTGTTTACAAAAATTAATATAATGAATATAGCGGCTAATATAATGAATATAGCGGCTAATATAATGAACATAACGGCTAATATAATGAACATAACGGCTAATATAATGAACATAACGGCTAATATAATGAACATAACGGCTAATATAATGAACATAACGGCTAATATAATGAACATAACGGCTAATATAATGAATATAATGGCTAATATAATGAACATAACGGCTAATATAATGAACATAACGGCTAATATAATGAACATAACGGCTAATATAATGAACATAACGGCTAATATAATGAACATAACGGCTAATATAATGAACATAACGGCTAATATAATGAACATAAAAATGAATATAACAGCTAATATAATGAACATAACGGCTAATATAATGAATATAACAGCTAATATAATGAATATAACGGCTAATATAATGAACATAACGGCTAATATAATGAACATAACGGCTAATATAATGAACATAACGGCTAATATAATGAACATAAAAATGAATATAACAGCTAATATAATGAACATAACGGCTAATATAATGAATATAACAGCTAATATAATGAATATAACGGCTAATATAATGAATATAACGGCTAATATAATGAACATAACGGCTAATATAATGAATATAACGGCTAATATAATGAATATAACGGCTAATATAATGAATATAACGGCTAATATAATGAATATAGCGGCTAATATAATGAATATAACGGCTAATATAGTGAATATAACGGCTAATATAATGAATATAACGGCTAATATAATGACTATAACGGCTAATATAATGAATATAACGGCTAATATAATGAATATAACGGCTAATATAATGAACATAACGGCTAATATAATGAACATAACGGCTTATATAATGAATATAGCGGCTAATATAATGAATATAACAGCTAATATAATGAACATAACGGCTAATATAATGAATATAAGGGCTAATATAATGAATATAACGGCTAATATAATGAATATAACGGCTAATATAATGAATATAACGGCTAATATAATGAATATAACGGCTTATATAATGAATATAACGGCTAATATAATGAATATAACGGCTAATATAATGAATATAACAGCTAATATAATGAATATAACGGCTTATATAATGAATATAACAGCTAATATAATGAATATAACGGCTTATATAATGAATATAACGGCTAATATAATGAATATAACGGCTAATATAATGAATATAACGGCTAATATAATGAATATAACGGCTAATATAATGAATATAACGGCTAATATAATGAATATAACGGCTAATATAATGAATATAACGGCTAATATAATGAATATAACAGCTAATATAATGAATATAACGGCTAATATAATGAATATAACGGCTAATATAATGAATATAACGGCTAATATAATGAATATAACAGCTAATATAATGAATATAACGGCTAATATAATGACTATAGCGGCTAATATAATGAATATAACGGCTAATATAATGAATATAACGGCTAATATAATGAATATAACGGCTAATATAATGAATATAACGGCTAATATAATGAATATAACGGCTAATATAATGAATATAACGGCTTATATAATGAATATAACAGCTAATATAATGAATATAACGGCTAATATAATGAATATAACGGCTAATATAATGACTATAACGGCTAATATAATGAATATAACGGCTAATATAATGAATATAACGGCTAATATAATGAATATAACGGCTAATATAATGAATTTAACGGCTAATATAATGAATATAACGGCTAATATAATGAATATAACGGCTAATATAATGAATATAACGGCTTATATAATGAATATAACGGCTAATATAATGAATATAACGGCTAATATAATGAATATAACGGCTAATATAATGACTATAACGGCTTATATAATGAATATAACGGCTAATATAATGAATATAACGGCTAATATAATGAATATAACGGCTAATATAATGAATATAACGGCTAATATAATGAATATAACGGCTAATATAATGACTATAACGGCTAATATAATGGTTAATATGTTCGTGTGGGAACTTGGATTGAAGTGTGTTCCGCGTTTAAAACAAGCCGTTAACTGTTAAAGATTGCACTCTGAAACCGTTCTGTAACGTTACACGCGTGCACACTCTCCTCGATGCCCAAATCATCCAAGACGCGCCGTCCAATTAAAAAATTTATGACTTGCGGCCACTTTTTGTGGCAGTGTGAACGCACAGTAAAGAACTTTTTCCACTATAAACCTTTCTTGCAATGGAAAGATTGCTGGGATGTTAAAGGACCATCAACTTTTATTTTTAAAGAGGCCATATTGTGTGTTTCTGGCTCTACTAGAGCAGGTTTTCCTGCTTGAGTGGTGATTATTTCCTCATATTCTCCATTGTTGCGGCTCCTCTCTTCCCAGTCTGTCAGTAACGCTCTGTTTACTTCCTATCTCTATGAAGCCCCTCCTTCTGAAAAGCACACTGTGCTCTGATTGGTCGGCTGGACCAGTGTGTAATGATTGGTCAAAATTGAACATCTGCACTGTGGTCTCCAGAGTGCATTCGTTTCCTTGGGTCTCAATGGTTGGTCATTCATTATTCTGTATTGGAGAGGAGCTTCTATCATTAAAAAACATGTGTGGCTTACTTGAGTAAGTGTTCAGGTCATATTGGGACAGTTGTTCTGTCATGTCCCCCTTCATGTTTCTGGGTTTCATGTCTTTCTCCATGACCTTCCCTGTGACTTCAGCCGCACTGGAGTCGTCGTTCTGCTCCACACCGTACACAGATGCCGAGCTCAGGCCGCTGACCGAATCATCTGGAACTCTGCACAGAGACAATCAAGCCATATTCACAGAGTTAATGTCATCAGCAATGTAGGGGCTAAAGCTTCACAAGTACTGTGCATTACATAATCATAATTAAATAATTACGTTTTGATCGACTAAGCCTTTTCTAATCGTCTATTAGGGGGCATTCATTAGGCCTGTCGTGATAGTCAATAAATCAATTAAATCGCACAATAAAAAAAAAATTAGCTCGATAATTTTTCCGGCCGCGATAATTTCCAGCGTCCATTTTTATATCCATTTTTGCCGAGCGTTACATTACATGATCACGCTCTTATACATGTAAATGCTTCTAAGCGCGACAAGACACAAGATGAGATGCGCGTCTGATCTGCGTCATGTTCGTCAGCGGCCGTTCTTAAAGTGACAGGAGCACTGATGATGCCTGTCATTAATGTTCATCAAAGAACAACGGGAACAGAGAAAAGTGTAGCTTTAATGATGATTAATCTAGATTTCATTTATTATTTATGCAGTTAAGAAAGGTGTTGATAACTATTACATTGCTGTATATGTCTAACAGGGAAGGCCATGGGTAAAAATAACATTTATTATAATGGGGTTATGTAAAGATTGTTTTAAATTCACTTAAATTAAAAGTTGTTTTTTTAACACCTAATAAATGTTGAGATTAGGAGCTTTCAGTTATACTGTAATGTAACATCATTAATGTTTCATAGAGACATTATCAGTGATACTGGCCTTCATTCATAAAAACATACAACACATTTAAAATATGCTGTCAATAAATTGTTTCTCCATTAATTTGGAGAGTAACTGAAATTAATACAATATCAAAACTAGTGGTGGGCATAGATAATTTTTTTTATCTAGATTAATCTCACTGTAATCTTTAAAGATTAAAATGGCTCATTTGAATTCTGCCGAAGGCATTCAGAATGTGTGCTCGTAAGTGATCGTTTGTCTTTTTGTAGTTTGAATAATAGATAACTTCTGTCCCTTTAAGACCTCACGCACGCATATCCAAACACTGTTCCTGTGAGCTGATTACGACTGTGTTTACGTTAAAACTCACCAAGATGGGCATTGAGACATTTTTGAGTGTATTTGACCATTAATAAGCTGGGAAAAAGAGCTAATTTTTGCACTTGTATGTCAGAGGCGGCTTTATTACGGTATGTGTGTGTGCGCTTCAGATGCGAGCGCGAAATCTGCGGGAATTAGTAGAATTAACGTTATGTGCAAGCCCGCGCAAAATTCAGACCGGTCACACCAATACCAACACGCAGTCATGAGGAAAAATCCAGCAGAACACCCGTTCGCCATGTTCAGAGGATTAACCGGACTGAAAGAGAGGAGGCGGGTGCGGGTCACTCGCTGGAGAGGAGAGCGCAGCTGATATCCATACTGTAGAAAATGAGTATCGTATCGTTTCAGATATTTCAGTATCGATACATAGCGAAATATGGATATTTTTGACAACACTAGTAGGCATACACACAGGTTCGAAGACTCGTTCTCTCGCCCCTACAGTGCAATTCGGCTAGGTGTACATCCGCGCTAGAATATCAAGGTGAAAGTCATCATAGCTTGCGTAGAACAGACCCAGCTCCCAACCCAACTTTGAGAATAGATTAACGGCGATATTTTTTTATCACCCGATAAGAGTCTCACGTTAACGCCGATAAAGGCTCACCACTAATCAAAACATTAAAAACGTATTAATCGTGATTAATTACAGGAAAAAAATTTGATTAATTAGTTAATTAGTCCCAGCACTACCTAACACACAATCATCCGCTGCAGTTTTCCAGCTGTTTATCCAAGAGCATTTGTTTGTGAACACACTGAGAGTCCATTGCTTTTTTTTTTTTTTGTTCATTTATTGATATTTAAAATGCTTTCCGTTTTCAGTGTTAAATAGTCTTTAGGAATACAAGTTTATTGATCTTTGAAAAGGTGTACCTGCATTATTATGCCATTATCATTATTTTAGATGAAAATGGTCTCAGAACGACAATATTATCGGTTATCGCAATAATTTCTTGGCCAATTTATCGTCCAGCAAAATGTGTTATCGTGACAGGCCTAGCATTCATAGTAGGGGTGCACTGATCCAATATCGGCCACGATACTGACAAAATAGCTGGATCGGGGATCGGAAAAATGAACAGATCCACAAGCCGATCCAGGTGTTTTTTTTAGTCGCAGCAGAACCTACGTCATTCGTCTTCAAAATAATCAGTGTTAGCTGTTAGCTCTCTCATATTTCACATATTAATCCAAATCATAAGATCGGAAGACCGAAACCATGTTGCACGTGACACATTCTGACAATTTTGTCCTTGAATTATCGCTGGGTGTGAATTGCGCTCAAAAAATGTTGACTCTTCTCTGACCAGCTGACATAAAGCATACTTTCAATAAACGAGACACAAATTATATTCAGTTATGAAGTGTTTTCTGTGTGTTGACATCTTTCGCGATGTTCTAACAGACGGGATTCACACACACAACGCGTCTGCTAATGTCCGATTCGTGACCTAATGACTCCTTTGAACCGAATCATTTTAACGACTGGTTAGAACAACTGATCTGTCCAACACTGAACTCATGAATCCGTTTATTAATTTACTCAGAACGCATCTGAAATGAGAACACAAGTGTGCTCACCCAATTAAGCGAGAGTGGGTAAGAATTATTTTTAATTATCAACAGTATTTCAGCTTATTTCTGTTGACAATGTGTAGTAAAATAAATAGGCCTAGCCTACAATCATTTAGACTGGAGTGAGGAGAAACCAGAACAAAGTTATTAGCTAGCTGATCATTTGTATTAAATTGCATATGGCAGAAAATTAGACTATTTGTTAATTTGTAATGCTACTTTTTAATATTGATATGATTATATACCAAAACAATTATCTGTAGTGTAAGAAATGTTTGGTAACTGTCAGATTACTATTGTATGTTTGATTGTTTTTTGTTTCCACTGCTACATTTTTTTTATTTAAAGAAGTTTGATTACATTTTATTTTAAATTTGAATGCAATTGTTTTTTAAATAACTAAGAAATCAACACTTTACATACATCTATTATTTTGTCTTAGTTATGTTTAGTTAGTAAAGTCTGGTGCCTTTAGTCTCTTCAAGGAAGGTATAAGGTGGAAGATATACAGTTTATTATTAATTCAACAATAGTATCGGATCGGTATCGGGTATCGACAGATACACAAAGCCCAGGCATCGGTATCGGGACTGAAAAAGTCGGATCGGTACACCCCTAATTCATAGCTCTAGTGGTCAGGAAATCTAAGGAAAGGTACCGTTTGCTGTTGGAAGAAACGCCGTTCTGCCAGCTCTCGTTTCTACCGGAGGAACCAGCACCAGACTGCGTGTCTGTCGAGCGGCCCATCTTGTTGTTTTCCATCACGGACACTTCACTCTTCCGGTTCTGTCTTTCAACCACCGGCCGCTGGCTGGAAAAGCTCCGTTTGGAGAGCTCTCTCTTCTCAGAGCCGGGGTCACCGTGACCCGCATCTGCAAGCGTGTCGCCATGCGGTCCCCGTTTCTCCCTCCAGTCGCTGAAATCACTGTTCTCGGAGCCGGTCTCCCAGTCCTCGCCTTGACTCGGACCCGTGATCTCCTGCGGCCGTCCTCCAGGGTAGTGGTTGGGCCAGTGCTCCTCGGGGCCCTTGGGCCGACCTGGCCACTGATTGGCAAGGTCTCCGTTAACGTAGTCCTCACCGTTCCACTGACCTCCTCCCTCACGCTCTTGACGCAGACGCCTGAAGCGCGGGGGTTTATCCTGGCGCGGGGGGCGTCGCCGCCTCAGGGGCCGGTTGTCGGGGTTATCGTTATCAATGTAGTAGCCTCCATCTCGGTCCTCGACGCCATTCTCTACAAAGGAGCTGCTGAATTTCGGGGGGTACTTCAATGGCTCACGTTTGGAATAGGAGTCCGTGCCAAAGTTGTAGCCATTCTCCTGCGTGGGGGCGTTTCCAAACTGGCTTCCTCTGCCTCGCCACGTCGAAATGTCCCTTGAGCCAAATCCACGGTTGTACCCAGCATTGAGTCGAGGGGGTAACGACCTTCCAAACACTCTTGCCGATTTCGCCTTGTCCCTGGAATCACCGCTTTTATCGTCGGTGTACACCTTGTTGGATCTCCACGACTCCCTATCGGCCCTCTTGACCTCTCCAGACGCAGGATACGAAGCCTCTCCGTTCTCTGTGACCTTTTGCCGCGGACGTTTGGGCAGCTCCTCGTACTCCGAGGCCTCGCTGTGTGTCTCGCTCACATTGCGTCTACGGGGTTTGCCTCGTTGCAGATCTTCACTCCTAAAATCTCGAGAGCCACGTCCGCGTGCAGGTCTCTGAGCACCTGTGTTATTGTAGGCTCCTCGGTGGCTGTCGCCCCGTCCTCCACGAGTGCCACCGCGAGAGCTGAACTCTCTAAAGCCACGGCCACGCCCGCGCCCCGCTCCTCTGGCCCCGGCGAACGCCTGCTCTTCATCGATAAATATCCAGTTGTTGCGTCGTGGTGCTTCTCTGCTGTCAGCAGCGTCCACAGACTGAGACTTGACGCTATCCCAGCAGTTCTCCTTGTGCAACTCTTCTGACAGATTGCTCGTTTTCTCAAATTTGAGACCTTCTGCTTGTTTCTCCTCAGGAGAGGAGGAGGGTGGCGGGGCGGAGTGCCTGTTAGACAGAAGTGGGGTGTCTTTTTTCAGGTCATAGACGTTGGTAACCACTTCCTTCTCCAGCCTGTATGGGACAGGCTTCTCCTCGGGCTCGGTCTTGGGTTTCTCGTTCTCCTTGTCTTCAACCTTCAAGGGCTTCAGCACAGGTTTCTTAATGGGTCCCGTCCTCCTAAGAGTTCTCCCGCTGGACTCAGACGGCTGGCTAACGCTACTGCTGCTGCTCGAGCCGTGATCGGACCACTGGGCCTGACAGCTGCCATCTTTCCTCAGGCTTGTGTCCTTCCTCCAGAAATCCGAGTCATAGCTCTTCTCTTTGCTGTCGAAGGCCTCGTCACGAGGATCTGCGGCTTCTTTCTGATGTCTACCGGAGGACACGTCCCTGTGCTCGCCATCTCCAGGATGGGTCCTGCTGAGTATCAAGGGCTGATCATGGGACACTTCTCGCTGTGACCCGAGCGACACGTCTGAGCCTCGGCCTTGGCGGAAGCCTTGATGGGGCAGTTCCTCCGCTGGACTCTCTGTGCAGTCATGACCACGGTCTTCGTACGAGTCGTGTCTAGAGCACGACCGGTCACTCCGGTCATCCGCCGCCACCCTGTCACCGTTCTCATGCTGTCTCTGGTAGGGTGGGGTGAAACTGCGTGCAGACGAGTAGCTGTCCTGGTTCCACACTTGATAAGGCTCAGTGGATGGTGCCCTCCTCTCCTGATGCATGTTGGGATGGCAGCCTTCGTCAGAGGTGGAACCAGGGCTATTCAGGTGATCCTGCTGAAGGACAGGTTTCACCAGACCTTTAAAATAAAATAAGAAATATCAGTCTCACAATATAAACAGAAGGAATGGGCATGTTTGACCACACAGAACTCAATAACAGGGTGTTTGCTAGGGAACGGCTATGTGAGTAATAGCCATGCGAACACAGTGGATGTTATTTACCGGAGGAGTGAACCCCAGGAGGGTAGAAATCCACCGGAGAACATCCCTGTGTCATGCGGGGATCCATGTAGGGAGGCATCATCATCCAGCGTGGGTCGAAGCCCAGGACATGAGGAGGGTAAAAGCCTCTCTGCGGGTGAGCCGAGCTGGACTGTGTGGCGTGACCCGACTGCTGCCATGGCGGCATCTTATACACCTGCTCCTAGAATCCATAGAGCAAATGGCGTTAACCTCTGGGATTCTTCATCTATGGGTCACACTCAGGACCTTCAGGTCAAAAATGAACCGGAGGGCGGGATTAAGATAAAAAAGATTGGAGTAAAATCAATTAAATATTTTTTTGTTCAATAATATTTTCTCTTTTCTTTTTTGGTGTTTTGAGATAATTATTGCATAAATGTTAATTATAAATCATAAAATTATGACCCATTTTTTCCCATTGAATATAATAAAACTATAATATATATAATTTTTATTTATTTGTTATTATTAAAGCTGCATTTCATTTTAGAGTCAAGTCTAGACCTCATGAAAGCAATTTTTTTAATGAGATCGGTGCCATCCGGTGGACACTGAGCATTTTTATCACGCAATAGCACATTTTTACCACTATAGTGGATCTTGCGTTTTATTAAAAAAAGATTTAAAAATCGCAGCTTCATCGGAATGGTCTGAAACTTGGTGACTTTATTGGTACTTGGTATAGGAACACAGGATTTGAAAAGTCTAAGTTGTCTTAAAAAAAAAAGAAGTCACATTCAGGACCTTCGGGCCAAAAATTACCCCCATAGGAAATGAATGGGAAATTAGTTTTTTTGTGCATGCAATCTACAAATCAGCCAGGATACAGAAAAAAAGGACTCAACAGTGAAGGGGTGAATCTCTAAAACATCAAGAGTGCAAAACAGACAAGAAAAACTCACACACAAATTAACACGTGCCATTCCAAAAGCTAATTGTGTTTTTGTGTGTGTGTGTGTGTGTGTGTGTGTGTGTGTGTGTGTGTGTATATTTGTCTGTTTTGCACTCTTGATGTTGAGTCCTTCTTTTCTGCGTCCTGGCTGATTTGCAGATTGTACGCACAAAAAAACTCTGCATTTCCATATTCCATTCATTTCCAATGGGGGTCATTTTTGACCCGAAGGTCCTGAGTGTGACTTTTTTTACGACCACTAAGACTTTTCAAATCCTGTCCCCAGTTTTTTGTGGTGTTCATATACCAAGTACCAATAAAGTCACCAAGTATTGGACCATTCCGATGAAGCTACGAATTTTAACATTTTTTATTTAAAAAAAAATTGGGTCAGAAATGACCAAAGAGCCCCAGAGGATTAATGAAATGAACCCTGAGATGCTAACAGCGGCTGTATTAACGCTCAGGGTTAGGTGTAAAGGCTCACCTGCTGCTGGTGCTGCTTCTGGAACCGGGGCGGCACAGGCTTCTGATGCCGACCGTAATCTGGGAGGGGAGAGGTGGACTCAGGACCATCGTCTTCATTGTGATAATTACAACCTTCATCTTTGTAATCCTGACTGGAGGACTCGGCTGGTGTGTCCAACACTTCTGTATTCAATGAGATGATTACAAATTACAAGGCAAAAATCAGCAGCGCAAACTCTGAAGGGCAATTACACGCAGCTAGCAGAACTAGCCTACCTTTAGTGCCGTACTGCCAGCCCTCCTGGTGGTGTTTGGACAGCCTGTGGCCCGGGGAAAGCGGCTCTTTGCTGTCTGCTTCTCTCAGCGTTTCTCCAGAACGTGCGGGTTTCTCCGTTTTGCCAAATTTCTCATCCAGTTTTTTGAGTTTCTCCGCACAGGCAGCCAGTCTCTCTTCACGCGCTCTCCTCTCCTCCTCCTCACGCCGTCTGCGAGCCCTTTCCACGGCAGAGAGGTCGGCGGAGACAAACTTCCCTCGGGGAGGCGCCTGTCGCTGGGGCTCCTCCTGCTCCTCGGCGGACTCGCTGTTTCCACCGTTCTTCTGCTGGTGCTGTGATCATAAACAACAGAAGAAGGCAGATGTGAATTAAAGGACAGGAGAAATTAAGGGTGCTTTCACATCTCTAGTTTGGTTCGAACCAAGGGCAAACAATTATACATTGTGGCATTTTTTTAAACGAACCAAAATGCAGTCACATGACAACATCCACATCACTCATTGGCCATGGTGTATTTCCTAAACTGCGACTGGTTTTGTCCCTGGCCATAACCTATTACATTGTTTGTATACACTACAATATGCAAACAATACATTTCTATAATGAAGCGCGGATGCGGCTTGAAAACAGCGTTCTAATGCACTGCAAACGTGCATCGCTGGTCACTTCAAGCGAAGATCGCGCTGTTCTTGGAAGTTATCGAAAGTTGGGACCTAATATGGTCATCAGACCAAATGTCTATGAGGCTCCGCCCCTCCTCACTACTCCAAGTTTGTCCACGAGCTGCCATGCTAAAGTGCAAACTGTCAAACTAAAATGCTTTTTTCGTCTCATGAATCCTTGCCGAGTCCGACGATACCAGACTTGCCAGGTTTAGGCATATGGTTTGTGCAGCGTTGTAATTTAGCGCTTATAAAACATTAGCTGATATCTTCAAAACCGCTAGTCTGATCGAGACGAAACCAGCGCCAGAAGTTCAGAAACATAGGTCGATAGCTGAACACTAATGTCCAAATGTCCAAATATTGATAGTAAGAGGGAGTAAAATCCAATCAAAGTCAGGTGTCAGTAATGTTTTACATGTTTTTTCATATAATTGCCAAAACAAAATGAGATATTTTCACCAAAATTAACACACATGTATGGGCTCACTCCGAGGACACATTTAAAAAAAATGGTAGGATTGTGCCTCATGGTGGCGCTATAATAGAACAAACATGACATTCCCATAGACTACAATGCATTTTTCACCCTTTTTGCCTAAAATCATCTTAAAATGTGTTTAATTGCTCATTGCTGCCGTTTATCTGATACACAGCCATTTTGGCATGTCTTATTTTCTCATTCGCGCTTGGCCCCGGTATTGCTGCTTGCAGCTATATTTATGAACCTGTCCCTTCAGAGTTTCTGTTGATTCCACTAGGTGGCAGTAAACGGGGGAAAATAATCTTGATATCTCCTTCTAAAAAAAAAGTTAGATATTAATCCATCCAAACGATCTAATAACTCCTCCTCATATGCATTGATTGAAGCCAGCTGCTGGGAAATCGTTTGGCCATGCTTGCTCACAGACATGTGAAAATGGTCTCATTTAGAAAACGGAACGAGCCGATTGAGGCTAGAAGCTTCACAAGGAGGAAGTGATCCGAGCAGGAATGACTCGTGTGTTTGCTTGTTCAAAGGAGTCATTTCCATCTTCGTGATTCTTTTGATAATAACGTTGGATCGGTGAAATAAATATCCTTGAGGGTGAGAGCTTTCCTTTGATATAGGACTTGTCTATTTTTGGTTGAGTTTGTGTGATATAAATATGAAAGAGTTGAAGTGGTTAAGATGCATTTTGGAAAGGAAATATGTGGCAACCAATGTTTGATGGTTTTACATTTGAAAATGCATTAAGACAACACTAAAAATACTAGTATTGCAATTTTACAGCTGTACGGTTTCGTTTTTAACTATAATAATACTAGTACTAATCAACACAGAGATCATCTACATATAAAGTCTTAAAGGTACAGTGGCAAACAGAGCTTGAGCGTCACCTGAGATTCTGCCGAGGAGAATCGCCCATTGGTCTTTCTGGAGGGCAAGGGCTCCGGCTGACGTGAGTACGGTTCCTCCTCGGCTTCCTGCGGGAACGGGCCGTCAGCGGAGCTCTGAGACGAATGCTGATCCTGATGGTGCTCCCAGTCATCCCTGCAAGACAAGAGCCAGAACGTGCTTCAATCCCAACAACAGACGCTTTTACACTACACCCTGCACTAAACTAGCGATGGGCTGAAACGGATTATTCTAGACGACTGTGTTTATGGTCACTGAATGCGGTAAATGTGATGTTAAGTGTCATTCTCAAGCAAGTTATTCTGTATCCTTCAACATTCCTTCTGATGTTTATTCTAGGGGTGTAATCTCCCAGTCGATTATTAGTCGAAACGTTCTGGCTCGACCAAAATTCTGATTGGTCGATTTTTTTGCCGTGTTCATTTCATCAGTTTGGCCGCGTTCATTTCATCAGGTGGAAAGCACTAATTGCTAATGCGGGTGTTTTCAGAGCACCCCTGTTTCACAGGTAAGAGTCTGTCTGCAGAACACCCCCTTGTTTTCACTTATTTTGGATTAGCCCAACCCACTGGAGAAGAGAGACAGATTGAAGTAACGTTAGGCTACTTTGCTGTATTATTTATTTAATTGTGAGAGCGTTTTCCTAGTCAGTCTCTTCTACCACGTCAACAAAGACATCGGCAGTGTGGCAGCATTTTTTTTGGGAAAACAATTTTTTTGATGGGAAAAAAGTCGAATGCAAATTTTGCAAGCCAAAGTGTTGCATATCACAGCTCAACAACAACCATGTCACATCACCTAAAGACGGTAAGATAACTCGTCTGCGTTAGGTTGCCCCGTCTGTTTTGAGTTGCCCCGTCCCTTTTATTATTGTGCAAACTGCAAATTTATTTCTAGTATTATTTATTGGATTTGGGCACTTTATGGTTTTATTTTTTATTTGGAGCATAATGCGCTGTTTGTATTAGCTTTGAGCCTATGCTTTATTTTTCAGTTATGCACTTTATTTAGTTTCTGCTCTTGATCTGGCTTGTTTAATAAATATTCCTTTTTATTAAAGTGGACGTGCCTTTTGTGTTTAAGAGTAAAAGCTTTAAGTTAATAGTCTATTCGCGTCTCAGCCGCGAAGCTGAGCTCATGTTCGAGCTGCACAGAGAGGCTGAAATGATAGTGTCTGTCAGTTAGCATAATAGCCTACATATGACAAAAACAATTGTCTAAATTATGTTGCATATTCCTCAAAAGTTCTTGTGATGATATCACTAGTTGACAACATAATAGCCTACTATTTTGGGAAATCATAGGCTATGATATTGCGCAGGTGCACGTGATGCAACGCTGTCAGAGCACGGACTCATTTCAGTGCAAAATAATTAGGTAAAAAACTATTTAATATACTGCAAATAGCCTACTAGCTTATATTTATTTAGAATTAATTTAGGCAGACAACAAGGCCACCAAGTGTGCACAGTGCGCAGCTAATTCATTTAACTTTTTTTTCCCCCTAACGTCATTTTAGTCGAAAATTTCAGGACTTCAGTCGCCCAAGATTTTCTTTGGTTGATTACAGCCCTAATACATTCATGTTTTGTTATAGAACTGACATAATTTGAAAAGACAACCATCATAAACCTCAACCGCAAACAGCTAAAAGAACTCAAAATGAAGATCCATTAAAATCGAGAGACTGATATTGTCAACGCTATTTTAGTTTCCGACTAATCAAAACTCACCAGATCTTGCTCTTCTCACGTGGGGCGTGATCTTCCTCATCATCACTGAATTTGAGCTTCTCGCTATAATCCACCTCCTCATGGAGACCTGAAGAACAGACACCAGTCACAATGAGTGCGCTATTGGTGAAAACACTCGCCTGCTGCTAACGAGAGCCAGCGATCGCTCACCCGCCCAGCCGTCTTCACAGTCATTGTCCAGTTCGTCGAGGTCCTTCAGGTCATCAGGGTTGATTATGGCAGGACGGGGCGCTCGATCTCCCGGTCGGCGGATGGGGCGAGCGGAGGGGCGCGGGGGAGCTCGGGGGAAACGGGGGTTTTCTCTTCTTAAATCACCACTGCGGAAACAAAGACAACGATAGAGGGCTTTCCTCAACTGGACATGATTATCAATTAGCGCCATGCTTACTTGACAGGCTCTGGCGCAGGGAACGCTGGTCTGAAGATCGACCGGGAATCAAAGCGCACGGGGGCCACCACAGCGGTCGGGGCGTGATCCGAGGAGCCCGGGGCATCACGAGTCTCTTTAGGGCACATCTGACAAACAAAGAGAGCAACCATAACACACACATCCAACATTAGTTTTGCGTTATGGCCAAATACAGAATATTTCAGGGTTTTAAAATCAAATTCAAGGCGGACTCACGAAGGCAGGCAGCATGTCGTGGTAGGTGGTGGTGGTGTGGTGCTGGTACTGGAGGGCTGATGGGGCGGCTCTGCGCTGCACGGGCTGAGCGGGTCGCAGCGGCGGCGGCTCCTTCAGTTCTGGGGACTGAGCAGCAGCAGTGGAAGAGGGCGAGGAAGAGGGAGGAAGAGGAGTGCTGGCCTCAGCTGAGCCACTGCTCTTGGTGTCCGTTTCGCAGGGAGGAGCGGCTGACAGCACTGGCGGCTGCAGGTTCCTCCCACCACCCTCCCTCCAGCTCGACACGTCTGACAACCACAGAAAACATCAGCACATTAATCAAACAAGTTAACATTTGAACATGAGCATGAAACCCATAGTAGGGCCAGATGATGTCTGCAATGTAATAATAAAATGCCTTTTGTTAATAAGTGCAGTAACTAATAATATCACATGTTTGTTTATTGTAAATGTAACATTGAATCTCAAAAAAATGAGGTTTTTACACATTAATGTGAATCTTCTGCTCGTATTAAATATGCCGTTGTTCTTCTATAGTCTCTCACTGAACTGACCGACAGCTCCAGTGATTATTAAAGGAGCTCTGCTCTTGCTTTCTGTGCAATTCAGTCACTATTTGAAGAAAAGGTTTTGTTTTTCACAAGACTTTGGGACTTCCTACTTTTGTCCATATATTAAAAGGTGCACTATGTAAGTTTTCCGTCCGCTAGAGGTCGCCTGTTCAAAACAAAGGCGTAGTTTGATGATGTCCCGTTTGAGCGCAGACTCTTGGGTCATGTGGTCTTCAGCTCACAGCCGGTGGGAAAGAATGGGGATAGGACTCGGGCAGAAATCATGTTGATGATGTGATTATTAGCGTTCCTGTAGTCTGAAGCAGAGCAGGACCGAGTGTTGTGGAGCTGAGGAACCGCTGGAGCGATTGTTAATGAGATGAACGCAACACACGCCTCGCGAGCAGCGGGACTTTTATTATGCCAGTCGCCACTTCCGCTCATGAGTGTGAGGGAACGCGGCTCTGCTGATCATATTACACACATCTGAGTGTGTTGATGATGGGATGGCGTTACTCTGTGCGTTCTCTCGACCGCTGCTATGACACTTGTTCACACTGCAGTGAGAGTGAAGCGCTTCTGCAAAATAAAACCGCAAACTAACGCAGATATGATGTCATCGACAGGCCACGCCCTCACACATCCCAGCTCCTCAGGTAAAATAGCATCTCACCATTTACAACTAGTTGGGAACATTTGGGATGTTGTAAGTGCTCTGAACAAAATATATAACTGGCTTAGAGGTGTTTGGATATTTGCCTGCAAAAATGTTACATAGTGCAGCTTTAAGGAGTGGAAATGGCTCAAGTCAATAAGTGCTCCATCTACTGGTTATAGTGGGCATTTCATGTGTTTTTAAAATAAAAGTGGCCTACACCTTTAAACTTTTAGTTTTAAAAATCACCACATTAAAAAAAAAACATTTAAATTGGATCATATTTAGAGCTTTGAAGTGCTGGAGAAAGTGTGAAGCTCGTGAAAGCCGGCCCGCTGCGATGTCTATCATTGCTCCGAGCTGATGAACGCCGGTTCCGTTCCACTTTCATCTGCCGTTTCTCATGTGTCACAGAAATGGCAGCTCGAATCAGGTGGGCACCAGTGCGACCAGCTAACAAAATTTAGTCGCACCAGCAGGAAAAAAGGTCCCAAAATGCCACCATTTGGTCTCAGTCTGGAGCCCTGGACTAGTGTGTGAATTAGGGCTGTAATCTCCCAAATTAATAAGATTAATATTAATAATTCATAAGGAAAAAGTTCAAGAATTGTTTGGGAATCGGATCGTGACTCCCAGAATCGGATCGTGAGGTAAAGATTTCCACCATTAATATACAATGATGTATTGTTGAATAATACAGAAGATAAAGAGTTGAAAAAATAATTGCATATTAAAATCGCAATCGCAATATTGGAAAAAATATCGCAATTAGATTTTTCCCCAAAATAGTTCAGCCCTAGATGGAAATGTAGAGCAGGACTCACTCTGTGGGCGGAGGCTTGGTCCGGGCCCATACGACGGATCGAAGACGCTTCTTTCCTTGCCAACCTTGTCCTGTTCTCCTGCTGCTTTCAGCGTCGGAAATTCCTCGTGAGAGAAGGGCTGCAGTCGGCTTGAGACCTTTAAACCTGAACGACCCACCCAGACAAGCGTCAAACATCACAACCAAACACATCTGATCACCCCTTTCTAAGAAAATAAACTGATATTTACCATCTTGATCTACTGCCTTTCCATTGAGCTGTGCCCATTGCTTTGGTCCACCTGTACTTGTGCTCTAGAGGAACACACACACACACACACATCATCATAAGGACTGAAACAGAGTCTCTCTCGGAGGAAGAGAGGATGAAGGTGCTGTTTGTACCTCCTGGCTGGTGATTGGCGTGGGCTTCTGAAGATTGGACACAGATTTCTGTAAAGCCAGCGGTGGCTGCGACTCCGGCAGCGGTGCTGATGATGCAATGGAACTGCAGGAAACAGAGACCACACATCAGCCAATCAGACGCTCACATACAAAAGTACAGCTATATATTAAAAAAAAACTATTTTGACAGTATTTTGAGAGTGTAGAGAGATCGACTCGATTACGTCATTGGCAGTGCTTCATGGGAGTGGGCGGGGCTAAAGAGATATTTTGGTGAGTTTTGGTTGTTTCGACTCGGATTGATGGACTTTTCTGAACAGCATCATGGGTAATGTCGTTTTTCATGATTATTTTAAAACTAAACTGCAGGCTGACGGCTTCAACAGAAGCAAATTCTATTGATTAATAACCTGATCACTCACAGTAAGGCTGACTTTAACGGCTTATAAGTTATAAATCAATTTGAGTTTTTGAACCGTGAGTTTTTGCGTATATGCTGCATGACTATAGGCTTGCCACTATTATTGATTATTAATCGTGGTAATCTGTTCTAATTGCAATTATTTGAATTATTACTTCTCATTGGGAACGTGGGAAGATGATGTGGCGTTCCCAATTAGAAGCGACTCAAACACAGCAGAGAAGCGCTTACTGTGAATCGAAACAGTGCCGTGCTTTACTCTGACACATGCAGCGCATCACACTATATCAGGGTTTCTGCAGGTTTCACCAAGTCAAATTTAAGACTTTTTAAGACCATTATGAATTCAATTTAAGACCTATATCACGCAATAAAAAAAACGTACAAAGGAAATGCAGAAACACAAAATTACTTGCAAAGCAAATTAATTTATTCAAATTGAACAAAGTATTAGTAAACTTGCACTTCCTCATATATATATATATGGTTTTTTCCCCTCCTTCTAAGATCAAAATGACTGATTTGTGGTGGTCATTTCCAGTTTTGATGTTTTCTTTCATAGGATGCCACATTTACCATATTAGATGCACAATAGTCACACATGACAATAAAACAAACAAAATGCATGAATCTTGTTTGGTATTACAAAAAAGGCTGGTCCAGTGGTGTGCTCTCTAGCTTTAATAACATTAATCGCTCAGGGTGGGAAATATGACAAAAATCTTACAAGTAAGCAATTGATTAAGTAAAAAGTAAACGTCATTAATCAAATAAGAACATAACCAATTACAATAGGACAAAAATACAACCTAAAGATACGGATACAAACAGTGCTTTAAGTTGAAGTACCGTTTTTTTCCCTGTTGTTGTTTAACATTAACACAGACAGGAGCGGGTATAAGCTGTATTAGTATGCTTTCACTTTAAGAATTACAGTAATGTGCAGATCCAATACTGACACACATCCCAAACTTTTTTACTCAAGAGTCAAGACATAACCGCCAATAAGAACAGGGATATGAATGTGTGTATGATCGTTCAAGAGTAAGCCTAGAAATAGACACATTCGGTACGCGCAAGCTGACAGGCGGCAAACGCGTGCACAGAATCCACAGCCAGTCTGACATCGGTCTGTGTGTCTACCGAACTGAGTTTGTGGTTTACATCGCTTTTATTAACTCTTTTTAGTGCTATCGGACGCATCATACTTTTATTTGGTCATTATGCGAGATGGCAGGTGAGAAAGATTCACCTTTGCTTTCACGATCGCGTGAACTGGCAGAACTGAAGCTGAAGAATAAAATCTGTTTGATGCGTCTGTGGTACAATCCGAAAGAGACCCGCGCCAATAACATGAGAGCTGATTGGCTGCAATATAAGATACTGGTCTCATTTGTAGTTGTAATACAGCGAAATTTAGTTGGACTAGCGAAAGAAAGAACTACAACAGCCCGGAATAACACACACACACACACACACAAAAGCACTGCAGGAGCATTTCAATGAGCATTAGAGGTAGCGTTACATGGACGTAGGATAATTTAAGACCTGTTTAAAACTATTAAAGACCTAGAACTAGGACTTCAGAAAATTTAAGGCCTAAAATTTAGATTTTTAAATTTAAGACATTTTAAGACCCCGCGGGAACCCTGTATATATTTATATGATCATCGACATCACAACCGCTGTGATCTGAAGATCACACAAAGCCATATCACGTGCTTATAGCCATGTATTGTCAATTTGTACTAAAGTTAGTGATTAACAGAGTAGCAACACTGACTTTTACTCGCATTTGGTGCTGACAGAAGTGTAAGGCTGCTGCCAGTGTGTCTGGTCGACCGCTAGATGGAACAAAACCCCTGGACATTAACACTTGAACTATCTCCTGCATATGTAACAGGGATCTCGAGGCGCAGCACACAGTGCAGTTCACACTTCACACACACTACCTCCCCTTCATCCCTCCTCCTCCTCACCTGAAATACACTGAAAAACCTATGCAATGTAAAGTATGCACAAGAAGAATCTATGTATGTTTGATATCATTTAAAGTGTCTGTGCGCCTGGTAAAATGGTCTCATTTTCCCAACCATAAAGAAAAGCTAAAAGAAGTTATAAAATATGAGAAAGTGATGCATCTTCTAAAGGTGTTCCCTCCCCCAGATCCTCCATACAGACTGTACCTCCTGTATGTAAGAACCTATTCAAATACAAATCCTGATCTCCCAGTGTGAATCCCTGAATAGGGAACCAAAATCGAATCATAATGATAGACGGCCATTTGGTAAGAATATTGATTTATCTGGGTATATAAGAAAAAGGTGCAGAAAGTTCGAGGAGTCTGTGGTTTTTTTAAAATCCCACTATTTATCCCACTATATACTCTCTGACGAGAGTTCGCGGGAGTGCCCCGACGCATGCGCGAATTCTCGCGCATGCGTCGTGGCACTCCCGCGAACTCTCGTCAGAGGCTCAAATTGAACAATAATAGTGGGATAAAGTCGTTATTTTTGTTGTTTTTCCGCTCAAAAAGTATTTTCGTCGCATGATAGACTTAATACAGAGCCACTGTAGTCATTTGGACTCCTTAAATGACGTTTTTACTTACTATTCTGGGCCATCAAGTTTCAGTCCCTCTGAAAGCCTATGGAGGAGTGAGACAGCTCTCAGATTTCATCAAAAATATACTAAATTATGTTCCGAAGATGAACGAAGGTCTTACATGGTTGGAACAACATGAGGGTGAGTAATTACTGACTTTATTTTCAATTTTGGGTGAACTAACCCTTTAAGATAATTAAAGCCATTTTGTGATTTCATCTAGGGCTGGCAGGGCTTCAGACTGCGACTAAATGGTGGCATTTTGCGACCTTTTTTCCTGCTGGTGCGACTGAATGTGGTTGGAGGTCGCACTGGTGCCCACCTGATAAGAGCTGCAGTTCCTGTTACATATGAGAAACATTGGACGGCAAACGAAAGTGGAACGGAACCGCGCTACTCGTTTGAGCTGTGCGGACCGCTTATCAGCTCGGAGCAATAATAGACATCGCAGCGCGAGCTCACACACGGGCCGATCTCGATCACATGACACCGTTACTAATCAGCGCTGGAGATCCAGTGAGAACGCGCTTGAGTTCACCTCAGTATTAATAATAGGGCTGGGTATTGACTAGGAGTGCACCGATCCGACTTTTTCAGTCCCGATACCGATGCCTGGGCTTTGTGTATCTGTCGATACCCGATACCGATCCGATACTATTGTTGAATTAATAATAAACTGTATATCTTCCACCTTATACCTTCCTTGAAGAGACTAAAGGCACCAGACTTTACTAACTAAACATAACTAAGACAAAATAACAGATGTATGTAAAGTGTTGAATTCTTATTTATTTAAAAAACAATTGCATTCAAATCTAAAATAGAATGTAATCAAACTTCTTTAAATAAATAAAATGTAGCAGTGGAAACAAAAAACAGTCAAACATACAAAAGTAATCTGACAGTTACCAAACATTTTTTACACTACAGATAATTGTTTTGGTTTATAATCATATCAATATTAAAAAGTAGCATTACAAATTAACAAATAGTCTAATTTTCTGCCATATGCAATTTAATAAAAATTATCAGCTAGCTAATAACTTTGTTCTGGTTTCACCTCACTCCTGTCTAAATGATTGTAGGCTATTTATTTTACTACACATTGTCAACAGAAATAAGCTGAAATACTGTTGATAATTAAAAATAATTCTTACCCACTCTCGCTTAATTGGGTGAGCACACTTGTGTTCTCATTTCAGATGCGTTCTGAGTAAATTAATAAATTGATTCATGAGTTCAGTGTTGGACAGATCAGTTGTTCTAACCAGTCGTTAAAATGATTCGGTTCAAAGGAGTCATTAGGTGGCGAATCGGACATTAGCAGACGCGCTGTGTGTGTGAATCCCGTCTGTTAGAACATCGAGAAAGATGTCAACACACAGAAAACACTTCATAACTGAATATAATTTGTCTCCCGCTTATTGAAAGTATGCTTTATGTCAGCTGGTCAGAGAAGAGTAATCATTTTTTGAGCGCAATTCACACCCAGCGATAATTCAAGGACAAAATTGTCAGAATGTGTCACGTGCAACATGGTTTCGGTCTTCCGATCTTATGATTTGGATTAATATGTGAAATATGAGAGAGCTAACACTGATTATTTTGAAGACCCAGAGAGTGTGCGCAGGGGAGGAGCTCTGATCGTTCTCTCTGTCACTCAGTCACAAGCGCAGCATCTGTTCTACATCACTCATAAATCACAATAACTCATCAAATTAGGCTTTGGCGGCCGTCAAAAAATGTTCAATGCAGGAAAGACCCTGACTTTGCAGTAATACCACCTCCCCTCGAAACATTTAAGTTACTTTGCAGACATTGCAAACAGCCGACGAACTAGTTGGCGTGGCAAGCGTGAAATATCTCCTCCACACAGCCGACTCATGGCTCGCTCCGTGTTGCTTCTAGCATGCGACACACGTGAAGCTGACGAATGACAGGTTCTGCTGCGACGAGAAAAAAAAACACCTGGATCGGCTTGTGGATCTGTTCATTTTTCCAATCCCCGATCCAGCTATTTTGTCAGTATCGCGGCCGATATTCGATCCTAATATCGGATCGGTGCACCCCTAGTATATTTATGAAAGTGACCATTATAGGGGTCATCAAATGTAGGCGAATATAATCAGCTTTTGTTTTTCGCATGTAATGTGATGGGATTTTAACCCCTTTTGCACATAATATATTGCATATTCTGAATTTACATACTTTTTAAATACGGAAAAAAAAAGAAATTCACATCCCTGAAAAACACACAGGACTAACTCTGTGTGATGAGCAAATCCTTTCTCTTTGACTTTCTAGCTGTTCTGCATGACAATCACTGTGACCTCCCCACACACACACACACACACGATCTGTCCTTCAATTCTCTTCTCACACTGGCCACAAAGCTGCAGTGGTGGAAAATGTTGCGCTGACCTCTTTGGATCGGGTTGATCCTGCTTGTTTGCCCATCCTGTACCGTCTTTGGGCACGATAATCACGTTGGGATCGTTTCCTTTACTCTCAGACTTCAGACTCGGCAGGTGAGCGGGAGGAGGCATGCGCCGGGCAGCGGCCACTTTGCCAAGACTCTGTAAGCCATGTCGTGCAACAACTGCAGGAGAGGAGAGAGGCTGTGAATACGGTCACATGTACAGGGGAAACATCATACACATCACATTTAAGGCCATTTAAGGTTTCTCTTGAGTCTCACCTGTGGTTTTCTGAGTTTCTATTGACTTCCCTTTGTACTTGTCAAATAGGCTGAGTGATGAATACTTGCTTTTCCCATCCTTGGACTTGGTTATTTGCCCCAAACGATCGGACATTGCGATGTAATGTCATCGATTATGGGAATTTTTCTTTGCACCTCTTCCTCAGTACCGTCTGTTTCTATGGAGACACGCAAAGACACGACTGTTAACAACACGATCTCTGAGCTATAATCCCACAAACACAACATCTTCCCATCAGACACACATTCCAAGAGCTGGTCAACAACAAAACACAATCAATGAGGCCGGTCAGAGAAAAAGAGCTCGGCAGAAACCTCGCAGAAAACAACGAGATGCTTCTAAAACTGTAAAGACACGTTAAATATGGTAAACATAAGCTCAAACCAATGAGGGTTCTCTCGAGGATCATCAGAGCATGTTTGATCAAAGTGATGATGTGGTGACGCTTAATCAGTTCTTCATATAAAGCAATCGTGTCACTCCAGGAGATTAAACCACTAGATTCTAGGGCTGCTCCCTAATTAGGGCTGCAATAAACAATTATTTTGATATTCGATTAATCTAGTGATTATTCAAACGATTAATCGACTGATCCGATTATTGCCATTGACTTCGACGACTAATCAGTAGGGCTGTCAACGAATATTCTAAATTCGAATATATATTCAAATAGTTTTTAAAAAACGAATTTCGAAGGGGAAAATTAATATTTGAATTTAAAAAAAAAGTGGAAAAAAAATGCCCGCGATAGTAGAGGCGTGGCTGTCTGCTTTGCGAGTGGGCTCGCTAGCGGCCTGAAGCCTTGTTTTATACTTTCGCCTGGCTCCGCAGCGCGAGCCTTTACTGTCTATGGCGCGAGCCCCCGCTGACTGTGCGCGCTCCTCCCCAAACGGACGAGGCGTTTAGTTTATACTTGACCGTTGTGCTATTCTTTGAAGCGACAGAGGGCGACTCGGAGTAATTGTTCTATAAACCATCAGGAAAAAGCGTAGAGAAGAAGTGGGCTAATGTACACAGGTGACGATATTTATTTTAGTACACTTCACCGAAAACCACACTACAAAAGAATCATGTAAAACAGATCAAAGTAAACCTTGATATTACTTGTGACATGAGAACAAAATGTATGTAGAAATGTAACGTTAACTTGTACAACTAAATTTATGATCTCTTAAATGTTTCCTAATTTCACTAAACACTTTCGTGAGTTTTCACTTAGTTTCGTGAACTTTTCTTTATTAAACGAGCTTGTTTATGCTTCTGTAGGCTCATTTTGTAAATATAAGCAACTAATTTGTATGTGCAAACTGGACCACCCTTACTTTGCATCGCCCGCCACAAGCTCTTTGTCTGCAACACGACAAGAGGCCATAACGGAGAAATTAATTTCGTTAATTTGTAAGGACATGAGAGCGATCAGTGTGGTGGATGGGGCAGGCTTCAGGGAGTTCTGTCGAGCAGTGGAGCCGAGGTACCATAACCCTAACATTACTAAAGTGTAGGCTACTGTACTGACTGAAGAGATGTTGCATGAATAAAGGATAAATGCACTGCTTCCACTGGTTTGATTATTTACCGTTTTATGTCAAGGAAAAGTTCCATGTTCAGCACAGCACAGCTCGCTCGGAGCGTTCAATATGCTGTAAAACTTCAATTAATATTTGTTTCAATCACTGAATGAAGCTGCTATATTTGGGACAAGAGTCGAGACCTTAAATTGCTTGCACAAAACTCTTGATCAGCTCTCAACATGTGTTTGTTCATTTAAACCGTTATGCGCAGAGAGCGTGAGGGCGAGAGAGTGAGGTCTGCCGGTCTGGCCATTAGTTGATTTACTTGTTTGTGTGTAGGTAATACGTTGTCAAATATGTTTAAACTTAAATAGACTACCTATACAAGTAGTTATGTCTCTTTGTATTAATTTGTCCTGTTATTGACATAATGCACGTCATTGACAAAATGCGCAACCAGATGTTCGAATAGTTCGAATATTCGTGTTTTTTTTAGAGGGAATATTCGAACGTCATTTTTGAGCAATTTTGACAGCCCTACTAATCAGTGCATTTTGAAAGCTTATTCAGCTTCTTCAATTTGTTAAAACATTGAGTTATACATATTCTAACTATAATATATAAAAAAGAAAGTCACCTCAGCTTTTGAAATGGTTGTTTTAATGAACTTTGAGCCAAGTTCTCAGAACTCAAATCACACACAAATGCTCTCTAAACATTGTTTAAATATTCTGTTCGCTTTCAATTGGAAAAATAAATAATAATAAACAAATATTAGCTGCATTACAGACAAAAAAAAACATTTTTTTTTAATGTAAACATCTCTTGGCAGCAGTATTAAAGGCATAGTTCACCCAAAAATGAAAATTCTGAAAATGAATAATTTACTCGCCCTCAATTTGTTCCAAACCTGTATGAGTTCTGCTGAACACAAAGGAAGAGATTTTAAAGAATGTTTGTAACCAAGCAGATTACCATAGTAGGGGAAAAATACTATGGTGGTCAATCTGCTTTGTTACAAACATTCTTCAAAATATCTTCCTTTGTGTTCAGCAGAACAAAGAAACTCATACAGGTTTGGAACAACTTGAGGGTAAGGATGACAGAATTTTCATTTTTGGGTGAACTATCCCTTTAAGAGCTTAATTTGGAAAACAATAACAGGCCCACTGCTTTTCTTAGAACTGAAAAAGAAAAAGAGGACATTTACTTCAGGACACAAATATTAATCTGCAAATAACATTGCAGACAAAATGACATAATATTACAATTGAGCTGCCAGATTCTCATTAATAATATGAAAAAGTAACTGACATGATATTCTTCCTACCATTGCCTCTTGTGAGTCTTCATGCATATGAACCAAATACAGGCAAGTGATGAGACTATAATGCCTAATAGTGTTATAATAATAAAAACAGTCCTGACTCCAAGCTCCATCAAACTTTATTCTATGCTAAATAAATCATCACATTACTGTAATTATTAGTAGTATTGCATTCTCTAATAAAGAGATGTACCGCTAGTTAGTCAGTTGTTTCCGCTTTAAGTGCTCCAACATGCACGTTGTGCTCCTGTGAAAAGTTTGGCCTTGCGTCTCAATCAGCTCCTGGTTCAGTAGATCAGGACACTGATCAGGACAAGAGTCAATGGGCTGATCCCTGATCAGTGCCCTGACCACTGAACCAGGAGCTGATTGAGACGCAGCCTTAGTTTGAAGTCTTGTGAAACTTTCCCACATCTTGCTAGTTGGGATTAGTTTGCACTCCGTCATTCGCGCTGTGTTTTCTTCTACCGCAACATTTTGGAAGGGCTGCATTACACTCTAGCGCTACAGCGGCGTAGCGGTCAAATCGCCATATTGCAGGCCCTTACATTAGGTCACATGAGGTCAAACGACTACTCGACAACAAAGATATTTGTCGACATTAATAAATTGTTGACTATGTCGACTAATCGTTTCAGCCCTATCCCTAATAGTGGACTAGAAGAGGCTTGGCCGGCAAAATTGTATTAGTCGTTTTCTCGTTTAATCGCAGACCAAAAAAACTCCACTAGAGAACGGACGCACCCGTCTGTCACGTCCCAGTTTTGATATATTATAGTAAATAATTAGCAATAAGTTAATTTCATTAAAAGGCTATCGAAAAAGATATCCGTCTGGCAGGCATACAAGCACAGTAGTGTGCGACACTTTGTTAAATTAAATAGCCTTCGTTAAATATTTGAACCACTGAGACAAAAGCGCACACGAGATATATAAATTAATATGAATATGTAAACATATATAATATAAATATATATAATAAGTAATATACAATCACGGTAGGCTAGTGTGAGCAGCGACACTTTGTTAAATTAAATAGCCTTCGTTAAATAGCCCCACTGAGACAAAAGCGCACACGAGAGGCATATAGCCTATATATAAATTAATATAAATATGTAAAATATGCCTAATATAATAATATATGTAAAAAATTATTTATGTAATATAAATAACAAATATAAATAATTATATATATAGCCTATATAATTATTTATGTAATATAAATAACATATATAGACCTATATATATATAGACCTATATATATAGCCTTGAACCACTGAGACAAAAGCACACACCACACGAGATACGTAAAATAATATATGTAAATGTTATAAAATATAAAAAATAAATATAAATAATAAAAGTAGCATAATATAGGCTACAATCAAGGTAGTGTGAGCAGCGAGTGAGTGACTACACTTTGTTAAATTAAATAGCCTTGAGCCTTCGTTATTCTTCATTAACCACTGAGACAAAAGCGCACACAAGATGTAAATTGTAAATGTAAATTAATAGCCTGAATATTTAAAAATATGTAATATAAAAGTATAAATACTATAAATATAAATATAAATAATATATTATATTATATGGGCGGGTGTGCGCGAAAGTCATTATAGTTTAAGTGATTGTTTGATGACGACGACTGTAATCTGAAATTAAAAATATTGGAAATAAATAAACAAATAAATATACATTACTGATCAATACCGATAAATAAAAATGTGTTTGTTTGTCTTTGTTTATGCTGTTCCATCTTCAGATCTGTCAGTCGTGATCTGATCTGCTCTCTCAGCAAAATATGAAGGCTGGGATGTAAACCATGGTCTAGTCTAGATTTCGTTTTGCCAGCACTTTTTTTCAGATATCATTCGATTTCTGTTCTGATTGTTCCTGTTCTAAACGTGAAAAAATAAATGTAAAATAAACATGTTCCTTATTATGTTCAATTGCCTGCGCTGGTGTGTGTGTGAGCGGCTGTGCGCGAAAGTCGAGCGGGAGCCCTTTAAAAGCGGTTTACCGCTGAACCGCGGGAATTTCTTGCTTTTCAACCGCGGTAAGAAAAAATCCATACCGTCCCAGCCCTAATTTGGGTACTTGCCTATACCGAGTACTGATACGAGTACTTAATAACACCATTACAGTTCTTCTAACAATGTTTTATTTTCATCAGATGTTTTTCACTTTCTGACTGTAACAAAGCAAATACACAAATTGCTGCTGTTGCTGACATTTTAATATTCAACTTGGTGTTTTCCTAAACAAACATGGCACTGCTGCCCATTTCACATAAATGTAACATTCAGTGGATTCTAGGGATGGGCATTTTTGTCAATTTCTCATTTCGATCATCGATAGGTCTCAAAAACGAGTACTCGAGTAATTGGGGGCGGGGCATGTGCAGGGGGCGGGGCATGTCCGTCATTGAGATAATGAAAATACTGTTATGAAAATGGTTGTTGACAAATACAAACGTGACATGAAAACGGGTATATGAAAACATGAACATATAAAACAAAAAATAACTGCTAGATTATGATGCATAAATGTCTTTGAAAAAGAAACATCTTTATAAAATGACCGTCTCAAATAACCAAGTCAGTAATATCGAGCATTGCCTTTGAGCTGAAACTGTGAAATAACACCACCCTGCAGAGCTTGCTAGCTGGTAAATAAACTCAACCAAACGCACCCTATAGGCCTATCCATATTAATATGAAGATTAATATGAACCTATTACAACTTAAATCAACACAAAAGGACGTGAATGCGCACGTGAACTTCAGCGTGCTAGATTTTACAGGCGACGGGTTTGAAACGGAACATTTTGAATGCGCTCTTCCCTTAACAACGCTCATACACGGACAACGAAAGCACACAGAAACAACATTTTATTAAAATCCTGTTCTCATAATGCTTTGACAGATTGACTCTGCACATCATGCACTTAATTTTATTATTCATGCTCGAAGCGTTTACAGACATCACTGCGCGTTTTCGAACTCATAGCGAAAAATCAACTTTAAATAAACTAGGTCTACTGTTAAAAAATACGAGAACAGTATAGCAGTGCTGCATTACTAATATCAATGATTCTGAGAAAGAAATAGCCTATCTGAAAAGAATATGACCGTCTCTAAAAACCATCATGTCGAGCATGAAATATGCGTTTGAGCTGAAACTGAAGAGAATGAACAACAGCCGGTATAACGGTAGCGCTTTTCTATCTTATTAAGCTCAACCAAACGCTTCTTATATTAGATTAATCAGATATAGACAACATAAAAGTATCTTACAACGTGCATCTGCAGATAAGGACGCGGATGCTCACATGAACTTCACGCGCTAGTCTGAGTGTTCTCGCTAGTTTCTCTGTGGATCAGCTGATACACGGGGAACTAAGCACAGATCATTTACAGCATTCTATTTCCATCGTGTTTTCATTATAATGCTATGTAGGCTATGACAGATTGGCGCTGCACATCTTGCACTAACCATTTAATGATCTCATGATTCCAGACATCACTGCAGTGCACACCTTTATTTCGCCGCGGTCTGGAGGCGTGCTGTAAAACGCTAACCAATCAGACCTCCGCAAACCAATAAAAAAGAGACAAATATATTTTTTTCAGGGCGATCATCGTTCTCATGATCGATGATCGCTGTCACGTTCGAGTACTCGATTACTCGACCACTGTTGCCCATCCCTAGTGGATTCCAGTACCACACAACAGCAGCAGAACAACTGAATTAAATTATTATGTTATCATAGCCATACAGCCCTTTTCGGAAAAGTGAGAGGCGGGTTCTGTTTGATGAAAAGAAGCTTCTCTGCATTATCAGCTCTGAGCCGGTTTCTGTTTCATCTACAATGTGTGACACTGAGCTAACTTAGGGATGTGCGAGACTAGTCGATTAAACGTTAGTGCTGCAAGACGACTTGGAAAATACTAATCGTTTACATTTTTTGGCATATGTAAGGTTTTGCACATATATATATATATTTATTAGGGGTGTAACGGTACACGTATTCGTATCGGTGCACGCGTGTACCGAACGGTTATGAATGCAATCTTTAACAGTTAGCAGTCGGCTTGTTGTAAGCGCGGAACACACTTCAATCCGAGTTCCCACACGAACATATTAAGTATTCAGTCCATTTTATCACGAAATTCAAACGATAAATGCCGTTTTAACGCTCTTTAATGTGATGTGACTGATAGGTGCGCATCAGTTCAACTTAAAACAGCAGCACGCGCCGCGAGTCAATGCGATCATCTCTTCCTAAAGAATAAACATAAATTAATATATCTTAAAGTATGTTGAGGATACATTACAACTTACTGAAATGTATCATATGTCGTGTAATCGCTCCATCTGTGTTTCAACCGCGGAAAGACAATAAAACAGCTTGTAAACAATGTCATGCAGAATCACGTTTACTCAGAAGTCATTCAGTGTCCACAGCTGTAGCTCACTAGAGAAATCAACTCTTTCACTGAATACATGCACTATATTAGCCGTTATATTCATTATATTAGCCGTTATATTCACTATATTAGCCGTTATATTCATTATATTAGCCGTTATATTCATTATATTAGCCGTTATATTCACTATATTAGCCGCTATATTCATTATATTAGCCGTTATATTCATTATATTAGCCGCTAAATTCATTATATTAGCCGTTATAGTCATTATATTAGCCGTTATATTCATTATATTAGCCGTTATATTCATTATATTAGCCGCTATATTCATTATATTAGCCGTTATATTCATTATATTAGCCGTTATATTCATTATATTAGCCGTTATAGTCATTATATTAGCCGTTATAGTCATTATATTAGCCGTTATATTCACTATATTAGCCGTTATATTCATTATATTAGCCGTTATATTCATTATATTAGCCGTTATATTCACTATATTAGCCGCTATATTCATTATATTAGCCGTTATATTCATTATATTAGCCGTTATATTCATTATATTAGCCGTTATATTCATTATATTAGCCGTTATATATTCATTATATACTACTAAGCCTGTTAGTGATGTCTTGTTTATTTAATGTATGTTTAAATAAACCTGTCATGAAAATTACAGCCACTAAATGATTATATTTCAACAACGAATAAAAATAATTAATTTAGAAGTTAATGCAAAAACTGCCTTATGTGAAGCTTATGAGTGTTGATTATTATATCTAAAAATAAATAGCAACTGATTTAGGCCAATAGTTTGGGCTCTGTTGTTAATCTTTAATAGCTATATGCAAGTAAGGGCTCCCTATATAGTTTACAGCATTATCTTTAAGAAACTTTTAGTTATAATTTAATTCATTTAAGGACAGACACAATTTTTTTTCATTAAACCACTGTTGAATAAAAATTAATAAAAAGCAATTTTGTAAAACTGCTGTACCGAATCCATACCAAACCGGGACTTCAAAACCGAGGTACGTACCGAACCGTCAGTTTTGTGTACCGTTACACCCCTAATATTTAATCAAATTAAATATGAATTGTATTTAAAGCAGCACTAGGTAGGTTCACGTCAGGCTATGGCAGACGTGCCATTCAACCTATTGTAAGTCGATGTATCATCACAAGAGTCTTGAAAATATATTATGAAGGTTGAAAAGTTACCTAGTGCTGCTTTAATAAATAAAAAATTATATAATTTAACAACTACAGAGTAAAAACATGAATAAAAAACTGACAAGATTGTGACAGTCACACGGTCTGGTGCCTCTAGACAACCCAGGACAATCGTTTGCATAAAGTTTAAGGTAAAAATAACAGCCATTAATTTACTAGTATCTTAATACTATGCAATTAGATCAACGGTTCATTCATTACATCACTTCACCTCTGTCTTTCATCTTCCCTGCATCAGAGGGCTTTGGGCTTTTTGATTCTATAGAGTAGGCTATGGCAGACTATAATGCTAATTTATAATGTGTCATGTGAATTCGGCCATTTGTCACAATCAGGTAACTTTTTGTCTACACCTGGTGCGCGTTAAGCACCCTCAAACGAAAGCAATGCTTTCTACATTGGATGTGACGCGACGCAACAGTTACGTTCATTCATTTATACCAGCAGGCCTAAGTATTTACTTTAGTATTGTTGTCTTGTTTCCAGTCCAAATATCTAAAAATTCTTAAATCAATACGCATTTACTAGAAAAGTAAAATGACATACATTTTTTTAAAGCAAAAACTCACTTCATTTTGACCCATGATTTTATTTTTTTAAATATCGATATTGCGTTTTTGAGAATCGATACAGTATCACCAAACAAAATTGCGATACTCACGTATATCGATATCTTCTTACACCCCTAAGAGGAATAAACCACCCCTTTCAGTCGGATCGAGCTCAATCGGATCCATTAGGGTGTTTACATGAGGGCTTTTCGGTCCGGTTGAGCCGCCAATCCGATTACTAAATGATTATTCGGTTGCATGTAAACGCAGCCAATGTCTGCGAAACATCTGCGTTTGTGTCCCATGCAGATCATAAATCATACGAGTCAGCTTTAACTTCCAGTGCAAACCTTCAATTTACACTAAAACACACTGGGAAACGATTATTAGAGGATTATAAAATTATAGTGCACTACATAGGGGATAGGGGATGATATAGTGCACTACATAGGGGATAGGGGATGATATAGTGCACTACATAGAGGATAGGGGATGATACAGTGCACTGCATAGAGGATAGGGGATGATACAGTGCACTGCATAGAGGATAGGGGATGATACAGTGCACTGCATAGAGGATAGGGGATGATATAGTGCACTACATAGAGGATAGGGGATGATATAGTGCACTATATAGAGGATAGGGGATGATACAGTGCACTACATAGAGGATAGGGGATGATATAGTGCACTACATAGAGGATAGGGGATGATATAGTGCACTACATAGAGGATAGGGGATGATATAGTGCACTATATAGAGGATAGGGGATGATACAGTGCACTACATAGAGGATAGGGGATGATACAGTGCACTACATAGAGGATAGGGGATGATACAGTGCACTGCATAGAGGATAGGGGATGATATAGTGCACGACATAGAGGATAGGGGATGATATAGTGCACTACATAGAGGATAGGGGATGATATAGTGCACTATATAGAGGATAGGGGATGATACAGTGCACTACATAGAGGATAGGGGACGATACAGTGCACTACATAGAGGATAGGGGATGATATAGTGCACTACATAGTGGATAGGGGATGATACAGTGCACGACATAGAGGATAGGGGATGATACAGTGCACTACATAGAGGATAGGGGATGATATAGTGCACTACATAGAGGATAGGGGATGATACAGTGCACTACATAGAGGATAGGGGATGATACAGTGCACTACATAGAGGATAGGGGATGATACAGTGCACTACATAGAGGATAGGGGATGATATAGTGCACTACATAGTGGATAGGGGATGATACAGTGCACGACATAGAGGATAGGGGATGATACAGTGCACTACATAGAGGATAGGGGATGATATAGTGCACTACATAGAGGATAGGGGATGATACAGTGCACTACATAGAGGATAGGGGATGATATAGTGCACTACATAGAGGATAGGGGATGATATAGTGCACTACATAGTGGATAGGGGATGATACAGTGCACTATATAGAGGATAGGGGATGCTACAGTGCACTATATAGAGGATAGGGGATGCTACAGTGCACTATATAGAGGATAGGGGATGATACAGTGCACTATATAGTGGATAGGGGATGATACAGTGCACTATATAGAGGATAGGGGATGATACAGTGCACTATATAGGGGATAGGAGATTATATAGTGCACTATATAGGGGATGATATAGTGCACTATATAGGGGATGATACAGTGCACTATATAGGGGATAGGGGATGATAGTGCAAACTCTTGCACTATATAGGGGATGATACAGTGCACTATATAGGGGATAGGGGATGATATAGTGCAAACTCTTGCACTATATAGGGGATAGGGGATGATATAGTGCACTATATAGGGGATGATACAGTGCACTATATAGGGGATAGGGGATGATATAGTGCAAACTCTTGCACTATATAGGGGATAGGGGATGATACAGTGCACTATAGGGGATGATACAGTGCACTATAGGGGATGATACAGTGCACTATATAGGGGATGATACAGTGCACTATATAGGGGATAGGGGATGATACAGTGCACTATATAAATGCAGATCATAAATCATTGTCAGCTTTAACTTCCAGTGCAAACCTTCAATTTACACTAAAACACACTGGGAAACGATTATTAGAGAAAGGAGATTCCCAGATTCACTCTAAAAACATTTTATTCTCAGAAAAATGTGTCAATTATTTTGGGCCGGGATCTCAATTTATTGAGCCCACCTTATATTATGCATTTTTTGTAATAACATTTAAATTAATTTGACACAATGCACATGTCAGTTTCCCGTACCCCACATCAATAGCAGCACAAGAGGTTCACAACACAACAAAAACACAATAAATATAGAATTATGTTTTTTATGGGTTCACTTGTGCAGGTAAAAACAGTCAATTATGCACAATTACAAGCGACTAAACCCTAATTATACACGTTAATTAATAGTACTCAGGACAAAGACACCAATCATGTGTCAAAACTAACACACAAAGCTCTGATAAACGGCCTTCATCATCATCATCATCATGAGAGTGAGACAGAAATGAGAAATACAGATTATCATGACGAGAAAAACAAACACACACGAACAGCAACACGATGATTGCGAAACCAATGATTTATTAGCGCAATATTATGAAACGATATGTTGATGCCAGACTACATGAAGCCAGCACACTTGTCAAATCCACGGTTTAAACCTGTTTTAGTGACACGGAGAGGCGTTTTATTCACACACATACACACACACACACACTGAACCCCTCCGTTAGCGAAGAGTCGGTTAGCATGACATGTAAACAGAAGCTCTCCAGCACACACAGCTCATTTCACACACAGTCCACCAACACGAACACACACTAGAGTCTGTAAAGAGTCTGATTAATGACACTATTCAACACAATCTGAGACATTTTGACAAAAATCACCTCAGAGCTTCAGCAATGCTACGGAGATTAGCCGCGAGCCGCTTCTGAGGTAAAAACTTCGACAAACGAGCGCCAAACCGGGTCAGAATCGGGTGTTTAACTCACATCTGCGACTATAACGAGCAATAAATGCGTCAATGAGCGTTTTGTGTGGACTTGTTGGTGTGTGAGGCGATTAAAAATGGCTGCTCCTCAGAACAAAGCGACACAAACACTCAGACATCCTGCGACAAACCGAGCCCAAACACACACACAGCCGCGCCGAGCGCGCGAATAACTCACCGATTGAGCGTATGACTGTCCCTTCAGATCACATATATCGATATATTTCCACCGGAGGGAGAAACTCGGCAGGATGGATGGAGATTTCTCTGTGTTTTTCTCTGTTCGCTTGTTGTCGGTTTTTCCCGGCCTGAGAGTGAAGCTGCTGCTGCCGCCCAGAGCGGATATGACGTCACCACAGAACCACAGCGACGCCTGCAGGCCGCTGCACGAGACTCCAGATCATAGAATCAAAATGGACAGTTCTTGCTTTTATGGAATATTGCAGTATTTATGGATTCATCGGTGCACATCATTATTATTTTAATAATCTTTAATCAGAATAACAGCGACATCTCTTCTCTGATGACGAGGGCGGGACAACCTACATCTGTTCCCTATCCCCTATAGAGTGCACTGTCTGATCATTCTCTATCCCCTATATAGTGCACTGTCTGATCGTTCTCTATCCCCTATATAGTGCACTGTCTGATCGTTCCCTATCCCCTATATAGTGCACTGTCTGATCGTTCTCTATACCCTATATAGTGCACTGTCTGATCATTCTCTATCCCCTATAGAGTGCACTGTCTGATCATTCTCTATCCCCTATAGAGTGCACTGTCTGATCATTCTCTATCCCCTATATAGTGCACTGTCTGATCATTCTCTATCCCCTATAGAGTGCACTGTCTGATCATTCTCTATCCCCTATAGAGTGCACTGTCTGATCATTCTCTATCCCCTATATAGTGCACTGTCTGATCATTCTCTATCCCCTATAGAGTGCACTGTCTGATCATTCTCTATCCCCTATATAGTGCACTGTCTGATCATTCTCTATCCCCTATAGAGTGCACTGTCTGATCATTCTCTATCCCCTATAGAGTGCACTGTCTGATCGTCCCCTATCCCCTATATAGTGCACTGTCTGATCATTCCCTATCCCCTATATAGTGCACTGTCTGATCATTCTCTATCCCCCATATAGTGCACGGTCTGATCATTCTCTATCCCCTATATAGTGCACTGTCTGATCATTCTCTATCCCCTATAGAGTGCACTGTCTGATCGTTCCCTATCCGCTATATAGTGCACTGTCTGATCATTCTCTATCCCCTATAGAGTGCACTGTCTGATCGTTCCCTATCCCCTATATAGTGCACTGTCTGATCATTCTCTATCCCCTATATAGTGCACTGTCTGATCATTCCCTATCCCCTATATAGTGCACTGTCTGATCATTCTCTATCCCCTATATAGTGCACTGTCTGATCGTTCTCTATCCCCTATAGAGTGCACTGTCTGATCGTTCCCTATCCCCTATATAGTGCACTGTCTGATCATTCTCTATCCCCTATAGAGTGCACTGTCTGATCGTTCCCTATCCGCTATATAGTGCACTGTCTGATCATTCTCTATCCCCTATAGAGTGCACTGTCTGATCGTTCCCTATCCCCTATATAGTGCACTGTCTGATCATTCTCTATCCCCTATATAGTGCACTGTCTGATCATTCCCTATCCCCTATATAGTGCACTGTCTGATCATTCCCTATCCCCTATATAGTGCACTGTCTGATCGTTCTCTATCCCCTATAGAGTGCACTGTCTGATCGTTCCCTATCCCCTATATAGTGCACTGTCTGATCATTCCCTATCCCCTATATAGTGCACTGTCTGATCATTCCCTATCCCCTATATAGTGCACTGTCTGATCGTTCTCTATCCCCTATAGAGTGCACTGTCTGATCGTTCCCTATCCCCTATATAGTGCACTGTCTGATCATTCCCTTATTTCTTGACTCTCTTAGAAGAAAACAAACACAGCCCTAGGTATTTATTCGATACAGAAGCTAAATTAACCAAAAATAAAGCTTCAACTTCTGATGTTTGTAAACAGCACAGCAGTAATGACTTTATGAACTTCTTCACATGTAAGATTGATAATATTAGGAAGAAAATTTTAACCATGCAGCCGTCTACTACAGTATCACATCAGACAGAGCATTGTAGTGTCACTGAGGAAAAATTACAATCATTCACTGCTATAGGAGAAGACACACACAAACACACACACACACACACACACACACTCATTCACTGCTATAGGAGAAGAAGAATTGGCTAAACTCGTTAAATCATCAAAATCAGCAACATGTATGCTTGACCCTGTACCGACTAGGCTATTAAAAGAGATGCTACCAGAGGTCATAGATCCTCTTCTTAATATCATTAATTCATCTTTGTCATTAGGATTTGTGCCGAAAACTTTTAAGTTGGCTATTATTAAACCACTTATTAAAAAACGCAATTTGATCCTACAGAATTAGTCAATTATAGGCCAATCTCAAATCTACCCTTTCTGTCAAAAATACTTGAAAAGGCAGTGTCCTCACAATTATGTTCCTTTTTAGAAAGAAATGGTATCTGTGAGGATTTCCAGTCAGGATTTAGACCGTATCATAGTACTGAGACTGCTCTCATCAGAGTTACAAATGATTTACTCTTATCATCCGATCGTGGCTGTATCTCTCTATTAGTGTTACTCGATCTTAGCGCTGCATTCGATACTATCGACCACAACATTCTTTTGAATAGACTCGAAAATGATGTAGGTATTAGTGGAATTGCTTTGTCATGGTTTAAATCATACCTATGCGACCGTTATCAGTTTGTAGCAGTAAATGAAGAGATGTCACACCGATCACATGTTCAGTATGGAGTACCACAAGGCTCAGTGCTAGGACCGCTGCTCTTCACCCTGTACATGCTACCACTAGGAGATATTATTAGGATGCATGGCGTTAGTTTTCATTGTTATGCTGACGATACTCAGCTCTATATTTCTTCACGCCCTGAAGAAACTTACCAATTCACAAGATTAACGGAATGCATAGCTGATATAAAACATTAGATGACCTGTAATTTCCTGCAACTCAAAAAAACAGAAAAAACTGAATTTTTAATTATTGGACAAAAAAGCTCCACAAGTAGTAACCTAGAATACTGTCTAACACTTGATGGCTGCTCTGTCCAGTCCTCGTGGTCAGTGAGGAACCTGGGTGTGCTCTTTGATACCAATCTTTCGTTTGAAAGCCACGTTTCTAGCATCTGTAAAACTGCCTTCTACCATCTTAAATATATATCTAAATTACGGCACATGCTCTCAATGCAAAATGCTGAACAGTTAGTTCATGCGTTCATGACCTCAAGGCTAGATTATTGTAATGCTCTATTGGGTGGTTGCCCTGCTCGCTTAATAAATAAATTCCAGCTGGTCCAAAACGCAGCAGCTCGAGTACTTACTAGAACCAGGAAGTGTGACCATATTAGCCCAGTTCTGTCAACACTGCACTGGCTGCCTATTAAACATCGCATACATTTTAAAATCTTGCTTATTACTTACAAAGCACTAAATGGTTTATCTCCAGTACTTGAGCGAGCTCTTAACACATTATACTCCATCACGTCTACTGCGCTCTCTAAACTCTGGCCAGCTGATCATACCGAGAACATCCAAATCAACTCTTTTTCCTATTTAGCTCCTAAACTCTGGAACAGTCTTCCTAGCATTGTTGGGGAAGCAGACACACTCTGTCAGTTTAAATCTAGACTAAAAACACATCTCTTTACTGTGGCATACACATAAAACACTTTCTCAATGAAATGATTGTTAGGCTGCATTAACTAGGTCATTCCCGGAACCGGGAACACTTCCCATAACACCTGATGTACTCGTTACATCATCAGAAGAATAGCATCTACGCTAATGCTAGTCTCTCTGTTTATCCTGAGGTTTACTGCAGTCAGCCGGATCCGGGCCGTATCCTGATCAGATGCTGGACCTGCGCCCAGAGAAGACCAACACATGACCCTGAAGTGTCTGAGAGGCCGTGATTAGACTCCCCCGGAAACTGCCTCATCGACACGGCATCCTCAATAAACCCGTCTCCAGCGGGATGACTCCGATTGTTCCAATATTACAATTTAATAATACTTAAATCGATATGTCATCCTCAATAAACCCGTCTCCAGCGTGTTGCCCCCGGTCCTTCGAATATTCAGATCTATTATGACCTCTGACCTGTAAAGCTGCCAGAATAATAATAATAATAATAATCATAATAATAATACGCTGTTTGTTAATTGGCCAGAGGAGAACCCACACTGTCACCGTATGGAAATTGAAATGAACTGATGACATCAAATGGCTATACAGATTAATAAAATTATGCTGCATTATTTTCCTGTTTAACACTGTAAAGCTGCTTTGAAACAATCTGCATTGTTAAAAGCGCTATATAAATAAAGTTGACTTGACTATATAGTGCACTTTATCATCTCCTATCCCCTATATAGTGCACTGTCATAAATTAAAACAATAATGACGTGTAAGGAAAAATCATTCATAATAAATACTGCAATATTCCATACACAGTGTCGGTTGTGATGTCACGCTGGCTCGGGTGTAGTTCAGGCGCTGTCCTGCGGGTGGCGCTGTTGGCATCAGTGAATCTCTCCTCAGTGTAAACACTAACAGCGTCAGCGGATCTGTGTCGAAGTGCGCACTCTCTCTCTCTCTCACACACACACACACACACACACACAGACGGCATGGCCGAGAGCGACTGGGATACGGTGACCGTGCTGAGGAAGAAGGGTCCGTCTGCCTCTCAGTCCAAATCCAGACAGGTGAGTCCGGGAGGGTCCCGGTGAGTCCGGTGATCCGGTCAGAGCTCGGCTTCCGCTGGGCAGCACGTGCTGGATCTGGAAGATTCCCTCTGATGACCCAGAACAAGCGTGACACACACACACACTTCACTTCCATGTTGTTGTTTGGACGAACAGAAACAGGGTCTGGAATGTGTAGAATGACTATAAAGTAACTAATGATATGTTAATATATTGATATATGAATATTTAACACACTTCATATTACAGTCAAGTCAGCTTTGTTTGAGTCTGCTGTGAAACAACAGGACCGTGAAGTGCTATAGACCAATACATCCAATGTGCACTCAAACCAAATGGCAATTAATGAAATATGAATGTGTTTATTAATGAAATATGAATGTGTTTATTAATGAAATATGAATGTGTTTATTAATGAAATATGAATGTGTTGTAGGCGGTCGCTGCTGCTCAGAGGCGTGGAGAGGAAGTGGAGACCACCAAAAAATGTAAAATATGAAGAATAATACTCTTATGCATGTTGCATGGTAGATTTACTGGAGTGTGTTTGACAACAACAACTGAACTTCGACCTTTAACCCCACACATTATCATCATCATTATCATCATCATCCCATTAATTATCTTTATCTGATTATATCAGTATGGTTATGATTATGTTTAGTCCGATCATGTTTTTCATTTAATATTTTGTGGCACTAAATCAAATGTATGCAACGGCTATAATCCAAGGTTTTTTAAAAGTGCACAAAAATGCTACTTTCACATTTTTATCTGAAGTATAGGGGAGAGTGTACCCCCCCCCCCCCCCCTTTATCTTGGCAACCGAACACTTTTATTGAATGTGTCCATATTGATGAGCCACATTGGCTAGATAGTTTTGTCCAAAATGGCAGCTATGGAGCAAAGTGAGCCAAATGTTGTGGGGTAAATTGAGCCAGTGTTTTTTTAATTCCCTCATCATAACACACTGTAGTTGAGTTCACTCTCTGACGTATAAACTGGTGTTATTTGAATGTAGCATTATTATTATTAATATAGAAATTACACTACACATACACTAGTGTCAACATCACATCAGAGTGTGTGTGTGCTGTTCAGAGTGTGTGTGTGCTGTTCAGAGTGTGTGTGTGCTGGTCAGAGTGTGTGTGTGCTGTTCAGAGTGTGTGTGTGTGCTGTTCAGAGTGTGTGTGTGTGCTGGTCAGAGTGTGTGTGTGCTGGTCAGAGTGTGTGTGTGCTGGTCAGAGTGTGTGTGTGCTGTTCAGAGTGTGTGTGTGCTGGTCAGAGTGTGTGTGTGTGTGCTGTTCAGAGTGTGTGTGTGCTGTTCAGAGTGTGTGTGCTGGTCAGAGTGTGTGTGTGCTGGTCAGAGTGTGTGTGTGCTGTTCAGAGTGTGTGTGTGCTGGTCAGAGTGTGTGTGTGCTGGTCAGAGTGTGTGTGTGCTGGTCAGAGTGTGTGTGTGCTGGTCAGAGTGTGTGTGTGCTGTTCAGAGTGTGTGTGTGCTGGTCAGAGTGTGTGTGTGCTGGTCAGAGTGTGTGTGTGTGTGCTGTTCAGAGTGTGTGTGCTGTTCAGAGTGTGTGTGTGCTGTTCAGAGTGTGTGTGTGCTGTTCAGAGTGTGTGTGTGCTGGTCAGAGTGTGTGTGTGCTGGTCAGAGTGTGTGTGTGTGCTGGTCAGAGTGTGTGTGTGCTGGTCAGAGTGTGTGTGTGTGTGCTGTTCAGAGTGTGTGTGTGCTGTTCAGAGTGTGTGTGTGCTGGTCAGAGTGTGTGTGTGTGCTGGTCAGAGTGTGTGTGCTGTTCAGAGTGTGTGTGTGCTGTTCAGAGTGTGTGTGTGCTGTTCAGAGTGTGTGTGTGCTGGTCAGAGTGTGTGTGTGCTGGTCAGAGTGTGTGTGTGCTGTTCAGAGTGTGTGTGTGCTGTTCAGAGAGTGTGTGTGTGCTGTTCAGAGTGTGTGTGTGCTGTTCAGAGTGTGTGTGTGCTGTTCAGAGTGTGTGTGTGCTGTTCAGAGTGTGTGTGTGCTGTTCAGAGTGTGTGTGTGCTGTTCAGAGTGTGTGTGTGCTGTTCAGAGTGTGTGTGTGCTGGTCAGAGTGTGTGTGTGCTGGTCAGAGTGTGTGTGCTGTTCAGAGTGTGTGTGTGCTGTTCAGAGTGTGTGTGTGTGCTGGTCAGAGTGTTTGTGTGCTGTTCAGAGTGTGTGTGTGCTGTTCAGAGAGTGTGTGTGTGCTGGTCAGAGTGTGTGTGTGTGCTGGTCAGAGTGTGTGTGTGTGTGTGTGTGTGTGCGCTGTTCAGAGTGTGTGCGCTGTTCAGAGTGTGTGCGCTGTTCAGAGTGTGTGTGTGCTGGTCAGAGTGTGTGTGTGCGCTGGTCAGAGTGTGTGTGTGTGTGCGCTGGTCAGAGTGTGTGTGTGTGTGTGTGTGTGTGCTGGTCAGAGTGTGTGTGTGCTGGTCAGAGTGTGTGTGTGCTGGTCAGAGTGTGTGTGTGCTGGTCAGAGTGTGTGTGTGCTGGTCAGAGTGTGTGTGTGCTGGTCAGTGTGTGTGTGTGCTGGTCAGAGTGTGTGTGTGCTGGTCAGAGTGTGTGTGTGCTGGTCAGAGTTTGTGTGTGCTGGTCAGAGTTTGTGTGTGCTGGTCAGAGTGTGTGTGTGTGCTGTTCAGAGTGTGTGTGTGCTGTTCAGAGTGTGTGTGTGCTGTTCAGAGTGTGTGTGTGCTGTTCAGAGTGTGTGTGTGCTGTTCAGAGTGTGTGTGTGCTGTTCAGAGTGTGTGTGTGCTGTTCAGAGTGTGTGTGTGCTGTTCAGAGTGTGTGTGTGCTGGTCAGAGTGTGTGTGTGCTGGTCAGAGTGTGTGTGTGCTGGTCAGAGTGTGTGTGTGCTGGTCAGAGTGTGTGTGCTGTTCAGAGTGTGTGTGTGCTGGTCAGAGTGTGTGTGTGCTGGTCAGAGTGTGTGTGTGCTGTTCAGAGTGTGTGTGTGCTGTTCAGAGTGTGTGTGTGCTGTTCAGAGTGTGTGTGTGCTGTTCAGAGTGTGTGTGTGCTGTTCAGAGTGTGTGTGTGCTGTTCAGAGTGTGTGTGTGCTGTTCAGAGTGTGTGTGTGCTGGTCAGAGTGTGTGTGTGCTGGTCAGAGTGTGTGTGTGCTGGTCAGAGTGTGTGTGTGCTGGTCAGAGTGTGTGTGCTGTTCAGAGTGTGTGTGTGCTGTTCAGAGTGTGTGTGTGCTGGTCAGAGTGTGTGTGTGCTGGTCAGAGTGTGTGTGTGCTGGTCAGAGTGTGTGTGTGCTGGTCAGAGTGTGTGTGTGCTGGTCAGAGTGTGTGTGTGTGCTGGTCAGAGTGTGTGTGTGCTGGTCAGAGTGTGTGTGCTGTTCAGAGTGTGTGTGTGTGTGCTGGTCAGAGTGTTTGTGTGCTGTTCAGAGTGTGTGTGTGCTGTTCAGAGAGTGTGTGTGTGCTGGTCAGAGTGTGTGTGTGTGCTGGTCAGAGTGTGTGTGTGTGTGTGTGTGCGCTGTTCAGAGTGTGTGTGCTGTTCAGAGTGTGTGTGTGCTGGTCAGAGTGTGTGTGTGCGCTGGTCAGAGTGTGTGTGTGTGTGCGCTGGTCAGAGTGTGTGTGTGTGTGTGTGTGTGTGTGCTGGTCAGAGTGTGTGTGTGCTGGTCAGAGTGTGTGTGTGCTGGTCAGTGTGTGTGTGTGCTGGTCAGAGTGTGTGTGTGCTGGTCAGAGTTTGTGTGTGCTGGTCAGAGTGTGTGTGTGCTGGTCAGAGTTTGTGTGTGCTGGTCAGAGTGTGTGTGTGTGCTGGTCAGAGTGTGTGTGTGCTGGTCAGAGTGTGTGTGTGTGCTGGTCAGAGTGTGTGTGTGCTGGTCAGAGTGTGTGTGTGCTGGTCAGAGTGTGTGTGTGCTGGTCAGAGTGTGTGTGTGCTGGTCAGAGTGTGTGTGTGCTGGTCAGAGTGTGTGTGTGCTGGTCAGAGTGTGTGTGTGTGCTGGTCAGAGTGTGTGTGTGTGCTGGTCAGAGTGTGTGTGCTGGTCAGAGTGTGTGTGTGCTGGTCAGAGTGTGTGTGTGCTGGTCAGAGTGTGTGTGTGTGTGCTGTTCAGAGTGTGTGTGTGTGTGTGTGTGTGTGTGCTGTTCTGTGTGTGTGTGTGTGCTGTTCAGAGTGTGTGTGTGTGCTGTTCAGAGTGTGTGTGTGCTGTTCAGAGTGTGTGTGTGCTGTTCAGAGTGTGTGTGTGTGCTGGTCAGAGTGTGTGTGCTGGCGTGTTCATGACCCTCAATGAGAGAAAGACACAACACATCATAGGTTATCCAACAGCTCAAAGTTTATTTGAGTAGCGCTTTTCACAATACAATGCTTCTCAAACAAGAACAAATGTAGGGCGTCATCAGGGGATGTGGCTGTTATTCTGAGAGTTGAACATGATGTGCTGATCTCAGGGTCGGCGGGGCAGAATAAGCAGCATCTGGTGACGAAGAACACGGCCAAACTGGACCACGAGACGGAGGAGCTGCACCACCAACGCGTGCCACTGGAAGTGGGCAAAGTCATCCAGAAAGCCCGACAAGACCAGGGCCTGACGCAGAAAGATCTGGCCACGGTGAGCCGAGCGTCCGTCACCGCTCATGTGCTCAGCCTGTCGTTTTTGTCAGAATTAACACGTTCTGTGTTTTCCCCAGAAAATCAGTGAGAAGCCTCAGGTCATCGCCGACTATGAGTGTGGGAAGGCCATCCCTAATAATCAAGTCATGGGCAAGATCGAGAGAGTCCTGGGTAAGCAGATCCTCCATCGTGTTCGTGTGTGTCGAGCACACGCTTGTGACAAAGCATCCATTACTTCAGTACAAGTACCACCACTCAAATATTACTCCGCTACCAGAGAAAGTTGTAAAACTTCACTGCAAACAATGCTTTTCTTAGCATTTCTGTCTTGTTTCCAGTCCAAATATCTCAAAATGTTTAACCCTTTAACTGTCACCCCCCTTTTTGAGAATACATATGAAAATGCACTATCCAAACTTAAAGGGCTGTAATTCAAGAATGCTTCGGAATATAGCAATTCAAAATATGAAAATACGAAAGAGTTATGGAAGTTTAAATTTACTGTAAATAAAAAATAGTGTACTAAATATTTTTTATTTCATATAAAATATATATTTTACAAAAAATAATTTACTATAAAATCAAAGCCATATGTCTAACCAATTTGTGTTCCAAATTTGAAGTTGACATCACAAAAATTGAAGTTCCCATGAGATTTTGTTTAGGCGCTGTACCAAAAACAGCCACCGGGTGTCATTCAAATTCCATTGATTGTTTTTTTTTGATGCATTTTCCTGTAAATTTCTGTCCAAATATCACTTCCATCACAAAACAGTCACTTAAAGGGTTAGTTCACCCAAAATTGAAAATAAAGTCAGTAATTACTCACCCTCATGTTGTTCCAACCATGTAAGACCTTCGTTCATCTTCGGAACATAATTTAGTATATTTTTGATGAAATCTGAGAGCTGTCTCACTCCTCCATAGGCTTTCAGAGGGACTGAAACTTGATGGCCCAGAATAGTAAGTAAAAATGTCATTTAAGGAGTCCAAATGACTACAGTGGCTCTGTATTAAGTCTATCATGCGACGAAAATACTTTTTGAGCGGAAAAACAACAAAAATAACGACTTTATCCCACTATTATTTTTGTTCAATTTGAGCCTCTGACGCCACGACGCATGCGCGAAAACTGAGATTAGTAGTAGTAGAAGAAGAACGCAGTTTTCGCGCATGCGTTGTGGCGTCAGAGGCTCAAATTGAACAAAAATAATAGTGGGATAAAGTCGTTATTTTTGTTGTTTTTCCGCTCAAAAAGTATTTGGGTCTTACATGGTTGGAACAACATGAGGGTGAGTAATTACTGACTTTATTTTCAATTTTGGGTGAACTAACCCTTTAATATGAACCCTTGAGACTCAGACCTTTCCGACAATATGCGTTTTGTCAAGATTGAAAAACTGCTGAACTGCTGACTTTGCCGATCCGAACCGCTGAATCGACTCACTGACTCATAACGCTCTGAACCGCTGAATCGACTCACTGACTCATAACGCTCTGAACCGCTGAATCGACTCACTGATTCATAACGCTCTGAACCGCTGAATCGACTCACTGACTCATAACGCTCTGAAGCTTCATGATGCTGTTCTGAAATCGGTCATCACAGGGAAACTGCTTTGCTCTTTTGCTGTTATTTTTGTTGGCCAATGGGAGTTTGCGCTTCATCATGGTTTCTCTGATATCTATGGTTTCTCCGCGGGGTTTGCAGCTTTTCGATGACGTTCTCGTCGGGTAATTACGTCACTTCAAAGCGTTCCCATGGCAACAGGGGGAAATGGCGGCTCTTGTGTGAAGTAAACAAATTTTTTCAACTTTCTGCTAATATATATATGTGTGACTTTTTTGCAACGAAAATGCGGGGATTATGAAATCATGCTAGCTCTGCATATTTTGCACGAGGAAATAGGCAATTTATGCGGCGAAAGTGCAGCGTATTTGAAAAAATGCGGCCCCCGCATAAATATGCAGACTTTAGCTGATTATGCGTTAAATCACGCGATCGCATAATCACGCTTTTCTGGAGGGACTGTGTTTCTCCCAGACGGTTACATATTTGAACATTGAAACTTCCCATGACCCCACAAGAGTGATACTGATGGGCTGCAAAACAAAACAATCATCTTTCAAAGCTGCGACAGAAACGACTGGCGACTTCAATGTTGATAGAAATGTAGTTAAAGTCGTAAGTAAAGCACAGATACTCAGTAAGTGTAGTTACTCCACCTCTGGTTGTGTTGCTCTCTCAGGTCTGAAGCTCCGCGGGAAGGACATCGGGCAGCCGCTGGAGGCCAAACCCAAGAAGAAGTGAAGACAAGCCTCGGCTGACCCGGCGGAGTCCGGCCCGGTGTCGCTGATGACCTTGATGACCCTGAGAGTCGAGCGGTTCCTCGCTTCAGCATGACGGCGTTCTCTCGTGTCGACGGCCGATCGGAGGATATAATCATTAAGGGCACGTTACTGCGACTCTGCTGGAGTGTGTGTGGCCTTGATCTGATGTTCATGTCGTAAAGCTTCATCTGTTGTCGAAGACTTGAATAAATCTGACTCTTCTGCAGCGTCTCGTCATGTGTTACCCGCTCTGGTACAGGAGAGTGTAATAATGATTTACACACACACACACACACACATCTGTGATACACTGCGAGTCAAAACCTCCACAACTTTAATTAGTGTTCAAAGTTTCCAGTGTATTAAAATCACAAGAGTTCACACACAAAACAGAGTCTTCTGGGAGAGATGTAGAAAAATACAAAAACACACTACGAGGAACGATCATAACATTCAAACACATGTTCAGGACATCACCGCAGAGGATCATGGGAGCCGAGGAGCGTTTGTGATGGCGAAACACAACTCTTGAGTGTGTGCTGTGGGGTCAGGGAATCTGGACGTGGCCCGCTCATAATAACTAATGCTTTAATAATCAATCTAACTCTAGGAGAACAGCACAATCATAATGATAACAACACCGACAGCCAATCAGAATCCAGCGTGTGGAAGCCCAGTTCTGCAACATAAGGCAATGAGTTAAAGTGTCATAATTATGAGATGAAAGTGAAATTGTCGTACTGTCAAAATTATGACAAAAAGTTTCAATTATGAAGAACTCAATTATGAGATAACTAGGTCAAGTAATAAATCTCATAATTATGACCTTTTATCTCATAATTAAGACTTATGTCATGACTTAAGTAATAATTTAGACTTTATCTCATAAGTCATGACATACTAAGTCATAACTATGAGATAATTATGAGAAAGTAATTACTCAAGTCATGGCACTTTCTCATAATTGACCTTTTATCTCATAATTAAGACTTATGTCATGACTTAAGTAATAATTTAGACTTTTTCTCATAATTATGACTTAGTATGTCATGACTGAAGTAATTCAATAGTCATAATTATGAGAAAAAGTCTAAATTATTACTTAAGTCATGACATAAGTCATAACTATGAGATAAAAAAGGCCATAATTATGAGATAAAGTCTAAATTATTACTTAAGTCATGACATACTTAGTCATAATTATGAGATAAAAAAGGCCATAATTATGAGATAAAGTCTAAATTATTACTTAAGTCATGACATACTTAGTCATAATTATGAGATAAAAGGTCATAATTATGAGATAAAGTCTAAATTATTACTTAAGTCATGACATACTTAGTCATAATTATGAGATAAAAGGTCATAATTATGAGATTAAGTTGACATTGACAGTCAGAATAATGAGATAAATCAGTCATAAAAAATCTAAATTATTACTTAAAAATTCATGACCTAATTATGAGATTGACAGTCAATAATGAGAAATCGAAATTATGACTAACTCAACGATGAGATAAAAGGTCATAATTATAGATCAAGTTGAAATTGACAGTAAAAATAATGACAAACATTTAAATGATGACATATCAAATCATAATTATGAGATAAAAAGTTGAAATTATGACAGTATGTCCATTTCAACTTCTCATAATTTTGACTTATCTTATGAGATAAAAAAGTCTAAATTATTACTTAAAATTTCATGACATACTAAGTCATGACTGAGATTTGACAAATTATGATTTAAAAAGTCATGACATACATTTCAAAATGAAGTTGAAACTGACAGTCAAAATAATAAATCTTAATAAATCTGACATACTAAATCATAATTATGAGATGAAAGGACAAACTTACAACACAGAATGAGTAAATCATAATTATGAGATTAAAAAGTCAAAATTATGACAAAGTTGAAATGATGACATACTAAGTCACAGAGTATGTCTTACTAAATTGAAATTATGACAAATCAAAACTGACATATGTGATTATGAGCTGTGATAATGTAGAGTTGACTGGCGTGTGTTTCATGTGCTCTGATTGGTCCTCTGCTGTAAAGAGCTCGAGCAGTCACAGTGTCACACCACTGACCTGCAGAGCTGATGATAAACAACCATCTGTGCGTTAGTGAGGACACTGATGTACACAAGTTATGGCTATAGTTCTGTTCTCAGTGTGTGTGTGTGTGTGTTTGTGTGTGTGTGTGTGTGTGTGTGTGTGTGTGTGTGTGTGTGTGTGTGTGTGTGTGTGTGTGTGTGTGTGTGTGTGTGTGTGTGTGTGTGTGTGTGTGTGTGTGTGTGTGTGTGTGTGTGAGTCTGGGTACGAGAGCACAACACAAACACAGGAGACGGAACGCACGAGTGAATCCACACAATCACAGAAGGAAAGCTTTCACTGCTGATGCTCAGGGAAGATCATCTCCACCATGGAATAAAGAAAAGATCATTATTTATCCTGCGATTCGGAGGTTTTTTCCACAATTCTTCCACCGGACGTGTAGACACGCGACAAAGCGACCGTTGTGAAGCGTTTGTCCTTCATGTCAGCACGTCCTAAATAGAGCGAGGCTTCAGGTTCCTGCCGGGATTAGCCGCGTCCAGTGTAGACCACAGCACTGATTAAACTGGGCCATATCGTCTTCTGTCGCTCGCGCACGCTGTAGACACGGTTTATATCCTGAGTTCTCCGTTTAAATCTCATAATTCAGACTTTTTCCCATAATTCTGAGGTTTTACACATAGTTCTGAGTTTAAATCTCACAAATCTGACTTTTTTCCCCATAATTTTGAGTTTTTTTCCCATAATTCTGAGTTTATATCTCACAATTTGGACATTTTTTCCCATAATTCCGAGTTTATATCTCACAAATCTGACTTTTTTCCCATAATTCTGAGTTTATATCTCACAATTTGGACATTTTTCCCATAATTCCGAGTTTATATCTCACAAATCTGACTTTTTCCCCCATAATTTTGAGTTTTTTTCCCATAATTCTGAGTTTATATCTCACAATTTGGACATTTTTTCCCATAATTCCGAGTTTATATCTCACAAATCTGACTTTTTTCCCATAATTCTGAGTTTATATCTCACAATTTGGACATTTTTCCCATAATTCCGAGTTTATATCTCACAAATCTGACTTTTTCCCCCATAATTTTGAGTTTTTTTCACATAATTCTGAGTTTATATCTCACAATTTGGACTTTTTTTCCCATAATTCCGAGTTTATATCTCACAAATCTGACTTTTTTCCCATAATTCTGATTTTATTTCTCACAATTTGGACATTTTTTCCCATAATTCCGAGTTTATATCTCACAAATCTGACTTTTTCCCCCATAATTTTGAGTTTTTTTTCACATAATTCCGAGTTTATATCTCACAAATCTGACTTTTTTCCCATAATTTCAGGTTTTTTTCCCATAATTCTGAGTTTATATCTCACAATTTGGACTTTTTTACCATAATTCCGAGTTTATATCTCACACATCTGACTTTTTTCCCATAATTTCAGGTTTTTTTCCCCATAATTCAGAGGTTTTTTCCCATAATTCTGAGTTTATATCTCACAAATCTGATTTTTCCCCCGTAAATCAGAATTTTTCCCATAATTCTGAGTTTTTTTCCAGGAATTCCGAGTTTATATTTCACAATTCAGACTTTTGTCCCATAATTACGAGTTTATATTTCACAAATCTGATTTTTTTCCCCATAATTTTGACTTTTTTTCCCCATAATTCTGAGGTTTTTCCCCATAATTTTGAGTTTATATCTCACAATTTGGACTTTTTCCCCATAATTCTGAGTTTTTTCTGGAGTTCTGAGTTAAAATCATTCTCAGAAGAAAAGAAATCTGAGAAAAAAGTCTAAAGTGTGAAATATAAACTGAATGTCAGCACTGCAAGATAATTGTGTGTGAGAGAGAGAGAGTGTGTCCAATAACAGATGAGCGAGTAAAAGCACATTCATCACTGATTGGACTGTAGTAGTCATGTGATTGGGCATGATTGCGCTTCATCTGATTGGCTGCAGGAAGCCGATAGTGAGTTTGCTAGACTCGCTTCCCTTTCTTGATCCAGAATCATGTCTTTATTCACTATTAAAAATATATATAAATGTATATTTTATAGTATGTAAATTACAGCAAGAGCAAACGGAGCTCCTGTGAGACTGACTTCTGGAGTTCTTCATTGCACCGCGGCCTGAGTGTGTGTGTGTGTGTGTGTGTCCGCTAAAGCACCATCACTGGACGCTGCACGTGTCTGCGCTGGACTCGTCGTCCACTTCCTCGTGGCTTTTGTCCTGAGGGTTCGTGTCCTGCTCATCCGGAGGGAATAAACTCAGTCTGAGGCCCGTCAGCAGATCTCGGCCATCGCTGGGCGGAAGGTTCCCCAGGTAGTACTGAGGCGCCAGCTCCACCAACCTACAACACACAGGTCTCGCGGTCAGACGCACACCAGCGGACACCACGGGACGTCCAGCAGCGCTCATACTCACATCTGAGGGTGGATCTCAGACACGATGCAGATGCAGTTGTCGTGCGAGATGGTGAAGTCGTGATAAAGCACCCAGCTGGGCGGCTCAGGGCGTGGCCGGCGACAGTGGTACGATGAGAACGGGTGGAGGTGAGCCACATGCCGGTGTGTGAGCAGCAGATAGTTCCCCGCGCCGTCAACGTCATGAGCCACCTGGACATCAAACATAAGACTGATCATGTACAGGTCAAACACACTCGGTAACTGCTCTAGAACCTCTGTCAGCCAATCAGAGTCCAGCATTGTGAGCGTCACCTTCAGGAAGAAGCCCGATATCAGAGCTCTCTTTATATTGGTGCTGTTATCCTGGCAACCGAAGGCAGGAGGAGACACGGGCAACTCGATTCGCTGCATCACCTCCAGTAGCTCCGCCCTAATCACCACAGCCAATCGCAGCGCAGAGGCGTTTAGGAAGTTCGTCCTGCACCAGATCTCGTCTTCATTATCTGAGGAGACACAGACACATCCGTTTCTACTAGGGGTGTAACCATAGATATACATAATAAAGATGGCGGAGTCTCTAACGTCATCACCGGCGGCCATCTTGGCAAGGCAAGCTTTCTGGCGAGCTCTGTGGTACCTGATGTCATAGATATACATAATAAAGGCTAGATGTCTTAGGGCGGAGTCTCTAACGTCATCACCGGCGGCCATCTTGTCACAGACAAGCTTTCTGGCGGGCTCCTGATGTAAGGCGAGTGATCTGAACACAAATACTCTTATCTCGCTAATATCTTGACGGATTTACAAATGGTTTGGTTTCTTACAAACATTATTAACATGGCTATAATTCTGGATGCTTGAACAAATTATTCATAAGTATGCAGTGTCATAACTACATCTCTGACGTTTATAATAAACCAAACAGTTTTAAAATCGGTATTATTTAAAAAGTACACGTACCATTAAAACACAATGAGTGAGCGAGCTGACTGTGACAAGATGGCCGCCAGGTGCGGACGTCAGACCCCCATTGGCCAGCAGCGCGGACGAGACATCTAGCCTTTATTATGTACAGTGAGGAAAATAAGTATTTGAACACCCTGCTATTTTGCAAGTTCTCCCACTTAGAAATCATGGAGGGGTCTGAAATTGTCATCGTAGGTGCATGTCCACTGTGAGAGACATCTAGAAAAAAAAAAATCCAGAAATCACAATGTATGATTTTTAACTATTTATTTGTATGATACAGCTGCAAATAAGTATTTGAACACTTGAGAAAATCAATGTTAATATTTGGTACAGTAGCCTTTGTTTGCAATTACAGAGGTCAAACGTTTCCTGTAGTTTTTCAGCAGGTTTGATTCTGGCCCACTCCTCCACACAGATCTTCTCTAGATCAGTCAGGTTTCTGGCCTGTCGCTGAGAAACACGGAGTTTGAGCTCCATCCAAAGATTCTCTATTGGGTTTAGGTCTGGAGACTGGCTAGGCCACGCCAGAACCTTGATATGCTTCTTACAGAGCCACTCCTTGGTTATTCTGGCTGTGTGCTTCGGGTCATTGTCATGTTGGAAGACCCAGCCTCGACCCATCTTCAATGCTCTAACTGAGGGAAGGAGGTTGTTCCCCAAAATCTTGCAATACATGGCCCCGGTCATCCTCTCCTTAATACAGTGCAGTCGCCCTGTCCCATGTGCAGAAAAACACCCCCAAAGCATGATGCTACCACCCATGCTTCACAGTAGGGATGGTGTTCTTGGGATGCTACTCATCATTCTTCTTCCTCCAAACACGTTTAGTGGAATTATGACCAAAAAGTTCTATTTCGGTCTCATCTGACCACATGACTTTCTCCCATGACTCCTCTGGATCATCCAAATGGTCATTGGCAAACTTAAGACGGGCCTTGACATGTGCTGGTTTAAGCAGGGGAACCTTCCGTGCCATGCATGATTTCAAACCATGACGTCTTAGTGTATTACCAACAGTAACCTTGGAATTGAGACCCCGCGAGGTGAGATCTTGCATGGAGCCCCAGTCCGAGGGAGATTGACAGTCATGTTTAGCTTCTTCCATTTTCTAATGATTGCTCCAACAGTTGAGCTTTTTTCACCAAGCTGCTTGGCAATTTCCCCTGAGCCCTTTCCAGCCTTGTGGAGGTGTACAATTTTGTCTCTAGTGTATTTGGACAGCTCTTTGGTCTTGGCCATGTTAGTAGTTGGATTCTTACTGATTGTATGGGGTGGACAGGTGTCTTTATGCAGCTAACGACCTCAAACAGGTGCATCTAATTTAGGGATAATAAATGGAGTGGAGGTGGACATTTTAAAGGCAGACTAACAGGTCTTTGAGGGTCAGAATTCTAGCTGATAGACAGGTGTTCAAATACTTATTTGCAGCTGTATCATACAAATAACTAGTTAAAAAATCATATATTGTGATTTCTGGATTTTTTTTTAAGATTATGTCTCTCACAGTGGACATGCACCTGGGATGACAATTTCAGACCCTTCCATGATTTCCAAGTGGGAGAACTTGCAAAATAGCAGGGTGTTCAAATACTTATCCTCACTGTATATCTATGGGTGTAACGGTACACGTATTCATACCGAACTCCTAGTTTCACTCACGCTGCAGATACGCGTTGTAGACGTTGATGAGGGTCATGTGATCTCCCTCTGGATGCAGAAGGAGCCGTCTGTGCGTGGCAGCCGCCTCCTCTTTATTAGCCGGCGGTGTGATGAAGCACGGTGGAGCTGGAAGTCATCAAACACACACACACACACAAGTTAGGACACCCGTGTATGAATCAGTCCTCAAGCGAGGGTCATCATCTGTGAACGTTACCGGTCAGCATGGCGGCGATGGTCAGGAGCTCGCTCACGCAGTCAAACTCGCAGGACGCGATCAGAGCTTTGGCCAGCGGAGGCTCCAGTGGAAGCTCAGACATGATGATCCCCACCTCGGACAGATTCCCGTCGTCGTCCAGAGCCGCCAGATAATCCAGATCCTCCAGGGCCTGCATCAGCGCCTCTGGAGCTGCACAAACACACAGACGCACACAATCAGGGGCTGCTGGGAAACATCAGGTCAGCTGTAGATCTGCCCGTCTGAACTCTGACCTGGCCGGTCCAGGAACTTGCACTGGCCCATGTCTGCGATGTCCAGCCTCTTGAGGAGCAGCACCAGGTGGCTGAGGTTGGCTTCTGCCACCGCTGGACAGCGAGACGCGGGCATCTCCTCATACATCAGCTGAGAGTACAGCCGAAAACACACACCTGCGGCACAACACAGCGCGTCACATGACCCATGAACACACACACGTCCTTCAGCTGAGCGGAATCAATACCAGTGTCCACTGTGACTGCGGTGTGCGGTATTGATAACCGATTTTCTCGATAATGATAATTGGAGGATGTCATAAGGTGTTGATTTCCGCACCGGGCAGTCGGCTGTTGACCCTCCGGGCTCGTGTGTCCGCCTGCTGTCGGCTGATTGGCTGCTGAAGCTGTGAATCCGCTCGGATCTGTGGGTTGTAGATCTGTGGAGGAACAGCAGAGTGAACAACACTGAGCCTCATGCGTCACAACACACACACACACACACACACACACTCACTCACTCACTCACTCACTCACTCACTCACTCACTCACACTCACACTCACACTCACTCATTCACTCACTCACACTCACTCACACACTCACTCACTCACACACTCACACACTCACACACTCACACACTCACACACACACTCACACACTCACACACACACTCACACACTCACACACTCACACTCACACACTCACTCACACACTCACTCACACACTCACTCACACACTCACTCTCACACTCACTCTCACACTCACTCTCACACTCACTCTCACACTCACTCTCACACTCACTCTCACACTCACTCTCACACTCACTCTCACACTCACTCTCACACTCACTCACTCACACACTCACTCTCACACTCACTCTCACACTCACACTCACACACTCACTCACTCACTCACACACTCACTCACTCACTCACTCACTCACTCACTCACTCACTCACTCACTCACTCACTCACTCACTCACTCACTCACACACTCACTCACTCACTCACTCACTCACTCACTCACTCACTCACTCACTCACACACTCACTCACTCACTCACACTCACACACTCACTCACTCACTCACTCACTCACTCACACACTCACTCACACACACACTCACTCACTCACTCACTCACTCACACACTCACTCACACACTCACTCACTCACTCACACTCACACTCACACTCACTCACACACTCACTCACACACTCACACACTCACTCTCACACTCACTCACTCTCACACTCACTCACTCTCACACTCACTCACTCTCACACTCACTCTCACACTCACTCTCACACTCACTCTCACACTCACACTCACTCTCACACTCACTCTCACACTCACTCTCACACTCACACTCACTCTCACACTCACTCTCACACTCACTCACACACTCACTCACACACTCACTCACTCACTCACTCACTCACTCACTCACTCACTCACTCACTCACTCACTCACTCACTCACTCACACTCTCTCTGCTCACTCACGGTCTTCATCTGGACGCCGGTGTCGATGACGTATCGGATGTTGGGGAGGGAGAAGGACGCCTCTCCCAGGACGTCGGTGAGGACGACCCTGCGCCTGTGTGATGGAGCCTCCTGCTCGTCCTGCGGCCCGTCCTCCACGCTCTCGGTGTCGTACAGCTCCTGCCACGAGCCTCCGACCGCAGCATGCAGCTCCATCACACGCAGAGACGACAGGTGAGCGCTCAGAGACACACACTCCTTCTCCAGCGCCACACCACACTCCTGGATCTCCTGACAAACACAACCACATCCGGTTAAAGGCACGTCGGGTTCGCCTTTAAATATCAATCAATATTTGACCTGTGAACTCGATCTCAGTTTGCTCAAGGGACTAAGGGAGGCGTGACACTGTTGACAAAAGGAGTTCATGTGTGTGTGTGTGTGAGTCAAATGAGGAGCGAAACCACACACACACACACGTAGGTGAAGGGTTTCTGCAGGCACATTTATGACCAAGCACGTAAAATATGTTCTCTAAAGCAAACAATGAGTATTAGGGTGCGTTCACACTTGTAGTTCGGTTCGTTTGGTTTGTTTGGTCCGGACCAAAAAACTAAAACAAAACATATAGTCCTGGGCCCGTATTCATAAAGAATCTGAATAAAAGAGTAGCTCCTAGTGACAAATTCTAAGAAATGTGGGCGTTTACTCTTAAAATTAACAAAAAAATCCTAGTAAAGAAAAAAGTAATTCAGAAAGCATCTTAACCCTTAAAAGAGGTCTTAAGGTCAAATTTGTTAGGAGCACGGACGAGGACTTTTAAGAGGCTTAAGAGTTTCTTTAGCAGCGGAGAAAATGACAGAAAGACGAAGAGGGAGGAGAAATGTGTTGCGGACAATTGATGACAGTGACTTAATGAGACGCTATAGATTAGATCATGCAGGGATCATGTTTGTTGCATTAAACCCAACTTTCAAATCACCAATTAAATAGACATGCCAGCAATCAGTGTAACTGGAAAGAGTGGAACAATGTTTATCATTCTAAGCCAATCAAATACCTTATAGGAAATTAACAGCATGGTAAATAATAAAATAATTATATACATATATACACTCATCTAAAGGATTATTAGGAACACCTGTTCAATTTCTCATTAATGCAATTATCTAATCAACCAATCACATGGCAGTTGCTTCAATGCATTTAGGGGTGTGGTCCTGGTCAAGACAATCTCCTGAACTCCAAACTGAATGTCAGAATGGGAAAGAAAGGGGATTTAAGCAATTTTGAGCGTGGCATGGTTGTTGGTGCCAGACGGGCCGGTCTGAGTATTTCACAATCTGCTCAGTTACTGGGATTTTCACGCACAACCATTTCTAGGGTTTACAAAGAATGGTGTGAAAAGGGAAACACATCCAGTATGCGGCAGTCCTGTGGGCCAAAATGCCTTGTTGATGCTAGAGGTCAGAGGAGAATGGGCCGACTGATTCAAGCTGATAGAAGAGCAACTTTGACTGAAATAACCACTCGTTACAACCGAGGTATGCAGCAAAGCATTTGTGAAGCCACAACACGCACAACCTTGAGGCGGATGGGCTACAACAGCAGAAGACCCCACCGGGTACCACTCATCTCCACTACAAATAGGAAAAAGAGGCTACAATTTGCACCAGCTCACCAAAATTGGACAGTTGAAGACTGGAAAAATGTTGCCTGGTCTGATGAGTCTGGATTTCTGTTGAGACATTCAGATGGTAGAGTCAGAATTTGGCGTAAACAGAATGAGAACATGGATCCATCATGCCTTGTTACCACTGTGCAGGCTGCTGGTGGTGGTGTAATGGTGTGGGGGATGTTTTCTTGACACACTTTAGGCCCCTTAGTGCCAATTGGGCATCGTTTAAATGCCACGGCTTACCTGAGCATTGTTTCTGACCATGTCCATCCCTTTATGACCACCATGTGCCCATCCTCTGATGGCTACTTCCAGCAGGATAATGCACCATGTCACAAAGCTCCAATCATTTCAAATTGGTTTCTTGAACATGACAATGAGTTCACTGGACTAAAATGGCCCCCACAGTCCCCAGATCTCAACCCAATAGAGCATCTTTGGGATGTGGTGGAACGGGAGCTTCGTGCCCTGGATGTGCATCCCACAAATCTCCATCAACTGCAAGATGCTATCCTATCAATATGGGCCAACATTTCTAAAGAATGCTTTCAGCTCCTTGTTGAATCAATGCCACGTAGAATTAAGGCAGTTCTGAAGGCCAAAGGGGGTCAAACACAGTATTAGTATGCTGTTCCTAATAATCCTTTAGGTGAGTGTATAATGTGTGTGTGAGTGAGAGAGAACGGTAAAATAGGACAATTTGCGCTTGTTATTTCAAAGTGAAGGCTAAGAATAGACCCTATACTTAAAAGCGCTCCTATTTTCCCCTTTTTGGACAACCAACCAATCACAGTCTTCAAAGGACTGTGTCATACGTAGCAACGGGGTCAGCCCCGCCTCTTCACTAAGATAAAAGTTTTTGTATTTTCCTTGCTCAGAGTTGCTCTCAAATCAAATGCTCATTCAGAACAGCAGCAGGATTTCCTCCGGTGTGCAGAAACGCAGATCTGCATATATTAATGAGGCTCTTCACCTCCTCGCTGCTCCACGTTTGCCCTCTACTCATTGTGGATACACCGATCTCTCCACGTTGGCAAATCAGCTGACTTGTAGCGTCGCATCTTGTGACATCACGTCCTGTTTTTGGTTGGTTTACATGTCTTTGGTCCGTGTTGCGTTCATACATCAGTGGAACCGCACCAGAGTTGGTTTGGAAGCGGACGAGACCCGTCTCTTTAGCGTCTCGCTCCGCTTGTGTGGTGCGCTCCAGGGTTGGGATGGCAGCGTTCACAGGTGTTCAGATGAACCACACTAACCCAGCAATCGCACCAGGGCTCGCTTTAATCCAACCAAACATCACAAGTGTGAACACACCCTAAGAGATACTTCAGAGTTTGAAAGAACTATTTCCAGCAGATCTCCATCATTATTTTTATTCATTTTACAAAAAATTGCTTAAAAGTTTGAGAGCAGAAATCAAAAGCAAGTGATTTTCACACCCAATGACAGATTTCCACTCCTTAAAGCTGCACTATGTATACTATTTTTCAGTATAATATCCAAACACCACTAGACCAGTGTTATATATTTTGTTCAGAATACTTACAATATCCCAAATCTTTCTAACTATTTGTAAATGGTGAGATGCTATTTTACTCAAGGAACGAGTGTTGATTTAAAGGGATAGTTCACCCAAAAACTAAATGTTTATGTTGATCTGCTCACCCCCAGGGCATCAGAGATGTAGGTGTGTTTGTTTCTTCAGTAGAACACAAATGCAGATGTGTAACTCCAGCCGCTGCAGTGTGATAGTCGTATGATGATGTCAATGGGGATATTGTAGAGTATGAGAGCAATGAGAGTAAAAACACGCAGACATACGAATCCTCATTAAACCCTGCGACTCGTGGCGATACATTGATGTCTGAAGACACGAAACCATCGGTCTCTGCGAGAAACCCAACAGTATTTATGGTATTTTTTTACCTCTTATCAGACGAATGTCATCTAGTATTCCCAGCGCCATAACTTCCGGCGAATAAGGTCAAAATACTGGCGCGATCATAGAATATATATACATAGATGCCTCATTCGACCGATCCGCGCAGGCACTAATGAGGAATCTATGTATATATCTATGATTGCGCCGGTATTTTGACCTTATTCGCCGGAAGTGATGGTGCGGGGACGGCTGATGCAGAGCCATAGAAAAAATAAAATACATTTTTAAATATGGATATTTTTCTTACACAAACGCATCGATTCGCTTCAGTACACTCTAAAAAAAAAAGGTTCTATATGGCACCAAAAATGGTTCTTGGCTCGTAATCATAGGGGAACCTTTTTTAGTGCTATATAGCACCAATTTTGGTGCTTCAGTGGTTCTTCAGCGGTTCTTCAGAGGTGCTATATAGCACCTTAGTCAAAGAACCGGTGAAGAACCTCTGAAGAACCACTGAAGCACCAAAATTGGTGCTATATAGCACTAAAAAAGGTTCCCCTATGATTACGAGCCAAGAACCATTTTTGGTGCCATATAGAACCTTTTTTTTTTTAGAGTGTAGGCCTTTTTTAACACCCTGGTTATATGACGGACAGATGCATTTTTTATGGACTTCAAAAACAGAGCAACTATTACTGCCATTATAATAAGGATGTTTAGAGTTTGAGCTGGGAAACAGAATTCCTGAGAAGAAACATCATTTCTGCAGCGCGTGTGATTTAATGTACGGTTTTACTTTAATTGTTCTGGCCTCTGCTTTAATGCTCAGATTAAATGTCTCGTTCTGAACACAAATGAAGAGATTTGTAAGGAAATGAAAGATTTCTGTCCTCCACTGACAGTCTAAGCAACTTCAGAAAGTTCCTCAAGAGAAACTGATCCATACGGATCGAGCGGATTATTCCAGATGTTCTGAAGAGACTCTATGGCTTTATATGATGAAGGAAAGTCTGACGGGTTTGAGCGAGGAAATGACCACAGGATTCTCATTAATGGGTGAACTGGCCCTTTAAGAGACATTATACAGTAAATTCTGTTTTATGAATGGATTCTGCCGTTCCGTCAGAAGGAGGGGCTTCATAGAGACAGATTGGGAAGAGAGGAGCCGCAACAATGGAGAACATGAGGAAGTAGATCCTCTTACACACCTGCACGCTGGGAAGGAACACTAGAATGTCGCCTTCCTCTCCCCTGCGGTGCAGATCCAGGATCATGTGACAGGAAGCGGTGGCCAGGTCGCGTCCCGCCGGCGGGTCCCGGTACAGAATCTCAGTGGTGGCGGTGTGTGAGGGAACGCTGAGGTGAGGAACGCTCTCTCCCAGGAAGCTGGCGAAGGTCTGAGCGGTGGCGGCGGGCGCGGAGAGCACCAGCACTCGGAGGTCGTGGCGCTGCTGGCACACGTCACGCAGAAGCCCCAGCAGGACGTCCGTGGCCACTGTGCGCTCCTGAGCCTCGTCGATGACCAGAACCCCGTACTGCCGCAGAAGAGGGTCTGACATCATTTCCTCCAGCAGGAGGGCGTCCGTCACGAACCTGCAGAGAGCAGATGTCCAGCACAAGCATTACTACAGGAAGCTCACACACTCCTTTACTAGGGCATACACATAAAACATTATCAGTGAAATGATTGGTCAGCCGGAACCGGGAACACTTCCCATAACACCTGATGTACTCGTGACATCATCAGATGAATGGCATCTATGCTAATGTTAGTCTCTCTGTTTATCCCGAGGTTTACAGCAGTCAGCCGGATCCGGATCAGATGGAGGACCTGCGCTAGACACGACTAGACTCTCCTGTGACGCCTCCTCCCTCTGAACACGTTATCGAAATGATCGGAAACGGCTAGAAACGGTGTTATGCAGGCCAGACAAGTCATTTGGCGGCCATTTTGTTAAGAAAAACTACTCGCCTGTGCACACACGTACTCAAACGCTCTTGCCTATAGACTGAACACGTGATGCCTTCACTGATTGAACGCATATACGAACAAGCTCTCCGTTTAGTAAACGAGTTCAACCCAAGCGCTCTTTGGTGACATGATCTGTCCATCATCGTATAAAGCCCGCCCTGATGATCTGATTGGTCCGAACAGCTCTAGTTCCAGTACAGCTGCTCCACAACGGATCAAGTCCTGACCGAACTTCCCCACCTCAAATGTTGTGGGCGGGGCTAAGCTCGGCTGGCATCCAGGCTACTTTGAAACAGTGTTTATTGTAAAAACGCTATATGTGATGTGACGCGTCTCATGGGTATATCTGTGGCAATAGCCAACAATACATCGTATGGATCAAAATTATACATTTTTCTTTTATGCCAAAAATCATGAGGATATTAAGATCATGTTCCATGAATATATTTTGTAATTACATCATAAATGTATTATTAGTAGTGATATGCATCGCTAAGGACTTCATCTGGACAACTTTAAAGGAGATTTTCTCAATATTTTGATTTTTTTTGCACCCTCAGATTCCAGATTTTTCAAATATTATCCTATCCTAACAAACCACACATCAATGGAAAGATTATTTATTCAGCTGATGTATTCACGATATTTCGCAAATTTGACCCTTTGGTGTTGTGGTCCAGATTCACATATAATAATAAGCCCATAATGTCCAAAAGTAACTTTCCCATAATGTCCAAAAGTAACTTTCCCATAATGTCCAAAAGTTACTTTCCCATAATGTCCAAAAGTTACTTTCCCATAATGTCCAAAAGTTACTTTCCCATAATGTCCAAAAGTAACTTTCCCATAATGTCCAAAAGTTACTTTCCCAAAATGTCCAAAAGTAACTTTCCCATAATGTCCAAAAGTAACTTTCCCAAAATGTCCAAAAGTAACTTTCCCATAATGTCCAAAAGTAACTTTCCCATAATGTCCAAAAGTTACTTTCCCATAATGTCCAAAAGTAACTTTCCCATAATGTCCAAAAGTTACTTTCCCATAATGTCCAAAAGTAACTTTCCCATAATGTCAAAAAGTAACTTTCCCATAATGTCCAAAAGTAACTTTCCCAAAACGTCCAAATGTTACTTTCCCATAATGTCCAAAAGTAACTTTCCCATAATGTCCAAAAGTAACTTTCCCAAAACGTCCAAATGTTACTTTCCCATAATGTCCAAAAGTAACTTTCCCATAATGTCCAAAAGTAACTTTCCCAAAACGTCCAAAAGTAACTTTCCCATAATGTCCAAAAGTAACTTTCCCATAATGTCCAAAAGTTACTTTCCCATAATGTCCAAAAGTAACTTTCCCATAATGTCCAAAAGTAACTTTCCCATAATGTCCAAAAGTTACTTTCCCATAATGTCCAAAAGTAACTTTCCCATAATGTCCAAAAGTTACTTTCCCAAAATGTCCAAAAGTAACTTTCCCATAATGTCCAAAAGTAACTTTCCCAAAATGTCCAAAAGTAACTTTCCCATAATGTCCAAAAGTAACTTTCCCATAATGTCCAAAAGTTACTTTCCCATAATGTCCAAAAGTAACTTTCCCATAATGTCCAAAAGTTACTTTCCCATAATGTCCAAAAGTAACTTTCCCATAATGTCAAAAAGTAACTTTCCCATAATGTCCAAAAGTAACTTTCCCAAAACGTCCAAATGTTACTTTCCCATAATGTCCAAAAGTAACTTTCCCATAATGTCCAAAAGTAACTTTCCCAAAACGTCCAAATGTTACTTTCCCATAATGTCCAAAAGTAACTTTCCCATAATGTCCAAAAGTAACTTTCCCAAAACGTCCAAAAGTAACTTTCCCATAATGTCCAAAAGTAACTTTCCCATAATGTCCAAAAGTTACTTTCCCATAATGTCCAAAAGTAACTTTCCCATAATGTCCAAAAGTAACTTTCCCATAATGTCCAAAAGTAACTTTCCCAAAACGTCCAAAAGTAACTTTCCCATAATGTCCAAAAGTAACTTTCCCATAATGTCCAAAAGTAACTTTCCCATAATGTCCAAAAGTAACTTTCCCATAATGTCCAAAAGTTACTTTCCCAAAATGTCCAAAAGTAACTTTCCCATAATGTCCAAAAGTAACTTTCCCATAATGTCCAAAAGTAACTTTCCCATAATGTCCAAAAGTAACTTTCCCATAATGTCCAAAAGTTACTTTCCCATAATGTCCAAAAGTTACTTTCCCATAATGGTCAAAAGTAACTTTCCCATAATGTCCAAATGTTACTTTCCCATAATGTCCAAAAGTAACTTTTCCATAATGTCCAAAAGTAACGTTCCCATAATGTCCAAAAGTAACTTTCCCAAAATGTCCAAAAGTAACTTTCCCATAATGTCCAAAAGTAACTTTCCCAAAATGTCCAAAAGTAACTTTCCCATAATGTCCAAAAGTAACTTTCCCATAATGTCCAAAAGTAACTTTCCCATAATATCCAAAAGTAACTTTCCCAAAATGTCCAAAAGTAACTTTCCCATAATGTCCAAAAGTAACTTTCCCATAATGTCCAAAAGTAACTTTCCCATAATGTCCAAAAGTAACTTTCCCATAATGTCCAAAAGTAACTTTCCCATAATGTCCAAAAGTAACTTTCCCATAATGTCCAAAAGTAACTTTCCCATAATGTCCAAAAGTAACTTTCCCATAATGTCCAAAAGTAACTTTCCCATAATGTCCAAAAGTAACTTTCCCAAAATGTCCAAAAGTAACTTTCCCATAATGTCCAAAAGTAACTTTCCCATAATGTCCAAAAGTAACTTTCCCAAAATGTCCAAAAGTAACTTTCCCAAAATGTCCAAAAGTAACTTTCCCATAATGTCCAAAAGTAACTTTCCCAAAATGTCCAAAAGTAACTTTCCCATAATGTCCAAAAGTAACTTTCCCAAAATGTCCAAAAGTAACTTTCCCATAATGTCCAAAAGTAACTTTCCCATAATGTCCAAAAGTAACTTTCCCAAAATGTCCAAAAGTAACTTTCCCATAATGTCCAAAAGTAACTTTCCCATAATGTCCAAAAGTAACTTTCCCATAATGTCCAAAAGTTACTTTCCCATAATGTCCAAAAGTTACTTTCCCATAATGTCCAAGAGTTACTTTCCCATAATGTCCAAAAGTAACTTTCCCATAATGTCCAAAAGTAACTTTCCCATAATGTCCAAAAGTAACTTTCCCATAATGTCCAAAAGTAACTTTCCCAAAATGTCCAAAAGTAACTTTCCCATAATGTCCAAAAGTAACTTTCCCATAATGTCCAAAAGTAACTTTCCCATAATGTCCAAAAGTTACTTTCCCATAATGTCCAAAAGTTACTTTCCCATAATGTCCAAAAGTAACTTTCCCATAATGTCCAAAAGTAACTTTCCCAAAATGTCCAAAAGTAACTTTCCCATAATGTCCAAAAGTAACTTTCCCATAATGTCCAAAAGTAACTTTCCCATAATGTCCAAAAGTAACTTTCCCATAATGTCCAAAAGTAACTTTCCCATAATGTCCAAAAGTTACTTTCCCATAATGTCCAAGAGTTACTTTCCCATAATGTCCAAAAGTAACTTTCCCATAATGTCCAAAAGTAACTTTCCCATAATGTCCAAAAGTTACTTTCCCATAATGTCTAAAAGTAACTTTCCCATAATGTCCAAAAGTAACAATAATATACACGTTTGAATATAATAAGGTGAGAGTGAGCGTGTGCTCGTACCTCAGGATGGTGTCCGGGGTGCAGCCGTCCTCGTGCGGGACCCTGTAGCCGACCTCTAACCCCAGACTCAGGTCCATCTCATCGGCCACTCGGAGCGCCAGACTGCAGGCGGCCGCCGCGTACGGCTGACAGCAGCACACCAGACCCTGAGAGAACTCGTGCGACAAAGCGTACTCCACACACCACTGAGGAACCTGCACACACACACACACACACACACACACACATCAGAGAACAGAACACTACAGCGTTACCCTGAAGCATCCTAAGCCTAAGAGACCATGGGTGTAGGGTTGGGCGACGTCCCCTAAATTGGCAGTAAAACATTGTGTAGTTCATATGACCACCTTACAATATTTCAATAACATACTTTATTTTGTAGACTATGCTGTGCTTTGCACAACAAAAAGTAAAATGTGCTGCAAATTAAAGTGAAATGTTATTCACGAGTTTCGGTCTGAGTGTCGTTCCCCACAATCTCCTGAGGCACTACAATAAGATACTAATAATTCATTAATAAGGGCTGTTTTCTTTTACTAAATTAAATGTTTTAAGCTAAATGCACAGTGGAAGACAAGAGGCTAACACTGTCAAGATCAGTATTTGTGTGTAGCCTGCCTGACACGGTATTTTCACTAACACACTGGTCTCTGGCATAGACTACAGTATTTACTATAGAAGAGACTATTAGTGTGTCTCACACTCGCAAGACTCGCAATGGGGGGCGTGGCATCACGATGGACGACGATATACAGAGCAGATTACAGATTACATACAGATTAAAAAGATAAGAGAGAATGGGACCAAACAGAACAAAACACACAAAGAAAAAAACAATATGACAGAATTCAATATGAATAGAATGGGGATGAAACAGAACAGATTAAAAGAAATAATAGAATGGGACAGAACAGATGACAAAGAACAGAAATCAATAGAGTATGACTCAATCACTCCTGTCTTGCAGGACTCAGACCTGAGGAATATTCTGGGATCATTGACGATAAGCTCTTTTGGTATCCAGGGCTCCAGACTAACTGTTTTCAATGAAGCTTATGCGCAAGTTCTGGCAGGAAGATTCAATGTTACGTCACTTATCACATTCAGACCTATCCAATCAAGTCATAATTCTCAGAGTATAAAAGATCGGTAATTAACACATGTCTGAGTTCACAGATGCTGACGCCAGCATTACCTCCATCCTCCCCACCACCACCAGGTCGGTCCCTGTCTATACCTCCCGGGGGGCGGCTGCGCCCCTGCCTGCATCTTCAGGCAGGAAATGCAGAGTCCGTTACCCTCGTGACGAGCGCTACGGACGGGGCCTACGCCAAAGAACCTCTAATTTAATACTTGCTGTTCTGCTAATAAACTTGTGGTGTTATCATACTTTATCTGGTCTCCCGAGTCTTCCTGGTAGAACTAGGAGCACAGTGGCCCCCAACTGAACATTTTAGGGGCACAACCAGAAAATGTAGGGGTGCACAACGTAAATCAACATGCTAACCAAATCTACTAATGTCCGCTGTAATACCAGTGTTTCCCCTACCATTGCCAAAATGACCCCCCGCCCCCCCTGAATGAATGACAAAAATTATTTGTCATTACGGTCGGCAATAAGAATTGCCCGGTGGTCCAGAGCCAGCGTGAAAGACACTCGGGCCAATGCTGCATCTTCACGGAAACTGATCATTTGCGTATTTTTAAGCCTTGCCAATTTAAATATTCAAGCGCACATAGACAATAAAGTGTCTCACTGCAAAAAATGCTTTTCTTACTTAGTATTTTTGTCTTGTTTTCAGTCCAAATATCTAAAAAATCTTACATTAAGAAGCATTTACTAGACAAGCAAAAGTTTTTGTCTTGTTTTGGGGAAAAATAACTCAAAATTAAGGGAGTTTTTGCTTAAAATAAGCAAAATAATCTGCCAATGGGGTAAACAAAATAATCTTGTTTTCTGTTTGAATTCAGATTATTTTGCATACCGTATATTAAGGAGTAAAAATGTCTAGGTCAAATAAGTGCTCCTATGCCGCCACCTACTGGTTATAGTGTTTTTTTGTTTTTTTTGCCATAAAGTGGCCAGGAACTTTTAAACTTTTAGTTTTACAAATCATCACACTAAAAATAATATTAAAATTGGATAATATTTAGAGCTTTGAAGTGCTGGAAAAAGTATGAAACAATTCACACATTTCACTCTCAAAAGATTGTACGAACCCTGAGATGAATAATGTAATAAAAGAAAAAACATTTGACCATTTCTTCCACAATACCATGGGGTGTTACTACATGTGGGGTGTTACTACATTTAATCCATGGTGAATGTTTATGATTTGTGGACTGAAACCCCTGAATGTTTCTCAATGATTCTCCTGATCTGATATCTGTGGTTTATAACACCGAACGCTTCCACTAGGTCTCGCAGAAGCGATGTTATTAACACTGAGGTGAACTCAAGCGCGTTCTCACTGGATCTCCAGCACTGTTTAGTAACGGTGTCATGTGATCGAGATCGGCCCGTGTGTGAGCTCGCGCTGCGATGTGTAATATTGCTCCAAGCTGATAAACGGTTCCTTTCCGCTTTCGTTTGCCGTCCGATGTTTCTCATATGTAACAGAAACTGCAGCTCTTATCAGGTTGGCACCAGTGCGACCTCCAACCACATTCAGTCGCACCAGCAGGAAAAAAGGTCGCAGTCTGGAGCCCAGGTATCACAGAAGAGTCGTGGTGACAGTGAGCGGTCACAGAGGAACTCTACGGGTCAAGCGCACTGGACGGGTTATGCTAAACTGATGATGGCTAATTCTACCCTACAAACACAGGAATCATCTGAGCTGCAAACTGAGGCTGAAAACAGCTGTGCTGAGGCTGAAGGCTGAAAACAGAGTTCAAAAGTTCAGCATTAATCTGAAATAGAATCTTTCGTCACATTATAAATGTCTTTACTGGCACTTCTGATCAATGTAATGTGTCTTTTATTATGTTATAAAATCACGGAACTGATCACATATGAAGTGAGAGAGAGAGAACAGTGCAGTCTCCCAGCAGTCCTGTGTCCTTTATGTTTATTATGTAGAAGCTGCATTATAAAGACAATACAATCACGGCACGACCTTTAGCTGCTTGATTACACCACCTCATCTTTGCTTTTAGAGACTGACGGACAAGCTCTGTATCAGTGGAGATAAACATCATTAACACAAACTGCACTGCTCTTGATGAGCTGCTCGTCCAGAGAACATGTCTCACTGGCCAGTCCAGTTCCTCCACACCAAACTCGCTCATCCATGTCTTTATGGAGCGATGCTTTGTGCACTGGAGCGCAGTCATGCTGGGACAGGAAGGGGCCATCCCCAAACTGTTCCCACAAAGTTGGGAGCATGAAATTGTACAAAATGTCTTGGTGAAGCATTAAGAGTTCCTTTCACTGGAACTAACCCCTGAAAACCAACCCCACCCCATAATCCCCCCTCCACCAAACTTTACACTCGGCACAATGCAGTCAGGCAAGTCCCGTTCTCCTGGCAACCGCCAAACCCAGACTCGCCCATGGCATTGGTCACTCAGAGAACACGTCTCCACTGCTCTAGAGTCCAGTGGCGGCACGCTTTACCCCACTGCATCCCACGCTTTGCATTGCACTTGGTGATGTAAGGCTTGGATGAGCTGCTCGGCCATGGAAACCCATTCCATGAAGCTCTACACACTGTTCTTGAGCTCATCTGAAGGCCACAGAAGTTTGGAGGTCTGGAGCTCTTGACTCTGCAGAAAGTTGGCGACTTCTGTGACCCTCAGCATGCGCTGACCCCGCTCTTTTGTTCTTTGAGTTGCTGTTGCTCCCAATCGCTTCCACTTTGTTATAATCCCACTAACAGTTGAGCGTGGAATATTTAGTATAATATTTGGACTTATTGCACAGGTGTCCAGCGATCACGGCCCCACGCTTGAGTTCTCTGAGCTCCTGAGAGCGGCCCATTCTCTCACTGATGTGTGTAGAAGCGTCTGCAGGCCTAGAGCTTGAGTTATGCAGGGATTGAACACCTGAACTCAGGGATGTGGAGGGGCGGCCCAACACTGATGTCACGTTACACCTAGAAACGGTCAGCGTATCCTGAGCTGAAGCATGAGTGTGTGATATACCTGTGTGCTCTTCCCCGTCCCTCCGTCTGCGCTCAGGACGATCATGCTGTGCGACTCCATGTGCTCCAGCAAACTGAACCTCAGGCTCCACACCGGCAGCCGCTTCCTCTCCTCCAGCAGACTGTAGTAGCGGGAGGAAAACGGCAGCCCGTCGTAGGGGTTGACCTCCAGGTCGGCCAGGTCATCGTCCGCTCCCTCGCCGTCCTCCTCCAGGTCTCCGGACAGCAGAGACGATATGGAGAGGTTGTCCAGGCAGGAGAGGGCAGGAGAAGGCTTCGGGACGGCCGTGGAGGTCATGCTGAACGTGAGAGCCCCGAGGAACGCAAATCACCTACGCAGAACAAATCAACATCATGTCATAAACACACAGAAATGCTTCATGTCAAAATAAAAGTTCAGTTTCACTCGAAGAAACTGACAGAAATATAAATAAATATGTTTAGCTATGTCCTAATGCAATAATAACACCAACACTAATAATATTAATACATTTTATTTTTTAAGGAATAATACATTTTCAAAAAATAGTTTTTTTTATTTCATATGAATTAAAGATGAATTAAATTATCGTTTTATGCCTTCATTTGATTGCCAAACAAATTAAAATACACGGGGGGGGGGGGGGATGTTATTAAAATTAATAATAATAATAATAATAATAATTGTAGTTTTTTTGTGTGCTGTCAAATCGATTAATCGTGATTAATCGCATCCAAAATTAAAGTTAATGTGTGTGCTGTGTGTGTGCTGTGTATAATTATTATGTATATATAAATACACATACACACACGCATGTATATATTTAAGAAAATAATATTATAAAATATTAATATTTATATATAATATACATTTTATAAATACATATACAGTATATAATATTTCTTAAATATATACATGAATAAGTGTGTATTTATATAATAATTATACACAGTACACACACATACTGTATATTATAAACATGAACTTTTATTTTGGATGCGATTAATCGATTTAACAGCACTAGTTTTTTTTATTCAATTAGACATTCATTTGATTTTTTAAATTTAATTAAACCATTAAAATGGAATGTAATAAGAAAACGTAAAACACACACAAAAAAAAAACCTATTTCATTGGGCCCTAAACATGTACTTTTTGTTATACTTTTGATAAATTGTGGTTAAATTGTATACATTTCATAATTTAATTTAATTAGACATGCTTTTTGATTACTAAAATTTAATTTAAACCATTAGTCCAAAAAATAAAAGATAATTAAAAAACAAAACAGGGAAAAAAATGAATTTGGGAAAAAATCAAACGGATCTCATAGGCCCTACAATTCCAGGTTTGCTGTGCTTGTCTGTAGTAATAATAATAATAATTGTTATTGTTGTTATTATTACGGTTACAAAATACAAATGACTGAAAAAAATACAACATTGAAAAATAAAAATATATATATTTGAAAAATGTAAAAAATTGAGTATTTAAGAAAAATATAATAATAAAATAATCTAGTTTTACATTACAACTGTAAACGTACAGTACTAATATTTATGGCAGTCTTCATTATTTCATTTTTAAGCTTTAAAATTGAGTCCAAAATGTTCCAGGTTTGCTGTGCTTGTCTGTAGTAATAATAATAATAATTGTTATTGTTACAAAATAAAAATGTAAAAATGACTACAAAAATAAATGTAACAAATTGAGGGCCCTAAACATGTGCTTTTTGTTAAAATTTTAATAAATTGATGTTAAATTGTATAGATTTCATGATTTAAATTAATTAGACATGATTACTAAAAATTAAATTTAACCATAAAAATTTTGTCCAAAAAATATTTAAAAACAGGACAAAATAAAACAGATCTCTGTGCTTGTCTGTAATGACTAAAATATATAACATTGAAAAATGTCAAACATTTTGTATTTAAGAAAAATATAATAAAATAGTTTTACATTACAACTGTAAAAGTACAGTACTAATATTTATGGCAGTCATTTTTAAGCATCAAATGTTTATTTTGTAAGCAAACAGCCACGCTTCTCTGTTGTTGATGAGCGTTTGTGAAGATGGATGTGTGTGTTTTCAAACGCGGATCATGAGCGGCTCACGTGTGAATGAACACAGCGCCTCGCTTCGCTCTGAAACACGTGCATATATTCATTTCCATATATTTCTGTGCTTTAATCCCTGGATAATGCACTATGTCTTTCAGACGGAGGAGCAGCTGAACGACTCTTGAGCGAGCGAATGAAGTCCAGCACAGCCGCTCTCAGTAATTCTACACATGTCAGGAATCCGCACATGTCCTCCAGCACACACACACACACACACACACACACACACACACACACACACACACACACACACACACACACACACACACACACACAGGCTCCAGTGCGTCCTGTAAAAACAACACTACAATACGCAACACTATCCTGTTCCCTCACAGTCACGATCACACACCTCATCCTCCTTACACATATCAGAGCTGTCTCGGGTTATTATAATGTACATGAATTATAACACTTAGTAATCATGTCTAATTAATTTAAATCATGAAATCTATACAATTTAACATCAATTTATTAAAAGTTTAACAAAAAGCACATGTTTAGGGCCCTCAATTTGTTACATTTATTTTTGTAGTCATTTTTAGATTTTTATTTTGTAACAATAACAATTATTATTATTATTACTACAGACAAGCACAGCAAACCTGGAACATTTTGGACTCAATTTTAATGCTTAAAAATGAAATAATGAAGACTGCCATAAATATTAGTACTGCACGTTTACAGTTGTCAAATCAAATCAAAATCAAATCAAATCAAATCAAATCACTTTATTGTCACTAATGTAATGTACTAATTGTAATGTAAAACTAGATTATTTTATTATTATATTTTTCTTAAATACTCAATTTTTTACATTTTTCAAATATATATATTTTTATTTTTCAATGTTGTATTTTTTTCAGTCATTTGTATTTTGTAACCGTAATAATAACAACAATAACAATTATTATTATTATTACTACAGACAAGCACAGCAAACCTGGAATTGTAGGGCCTATGAGATCCGTTTGATTTTTTTCCAAAATTAGTTTTTTTCCATTACATTTTTTTCTGGATTCTGTTTTTTCCTGTTTTAAATTTTAATGGTTAAATATTCAATTTTAGTAATCATGTCTAATTAATTGAAATCATGACATTTTATTATTACAGACAAGCACAGCAAATCTGGAATTGTAGGGCCTATGAGATCCATTTAATTTTTTCCCAAATTCATTTTTTTCCCTGTTTTGTTTTTTAATTATCTTTTATTTTTTGGACTAATGGTTTAAATTAAATTTTAGTAATCAAAAAGCATGTCTAATTAAATTAAATTATGAAATGTATACAATTTAACCACAATTTATCAAAAGTATAACAAAAAGTACATGTTTAGGGCCCAATGAAATATGTTTTTTTTTTTTTTTTTTTTGTTGTGTTTTACGTTTTCTTATTACATTCCATTTTAATGGTTTAATTAAATTTAAAAAATCAAATGAATGTCTAATTGAATAAAAAAAACTGTTAAATCGATTAATCGCATCCAAAATAAAAGTTCATGTTTATAATATACAGTATGTGTGTGTACTGTGTATAATTATTATATAAATACAGACGTATTCATGTATATATTTAAGAAATATTATATACTGTATATGTATTTATAAAATGTATATTATATATAAATATTAATATTTTATAATATTATTTTCTTAAATATATACATGCGTGTGTGTATGTGTATTTATATATACATAATAATTATACACAGCACACACATAAACGTTTATTTTGGATGCGATTAATCGCGATTAATCGATTTGACAGCACTAGTTTTTTAAATACTTTTTCTCGCAATTGCAATATTTTTGCACAATATAAACTGGCAATTGTAAGATAAAAAGTCGCAATTAAAACACATCATATATTAGAGCAGCTTTGGTGTTTCCATGGTTACTACAAGGGTATGATGTCACTGATAGGCAACACACACGGGCCATGTCCCGGTTAAAATCGATGATTTCGCTGGATTTAAACATTCTTGGAAACATTTGGGATAATGTAAACAAGTCACCACAATATATAACACTGTTCTAGTTGATATTTAAATCCTAAAATCTTACATACGGTGCCTTTAAAGCAACAGAAGAACACAAACAACAGGTGACTTTAATCCTAAACACTTTACATTATTTACATAGATCACACCCTGAACATGACCTTACTTGTTATTAAATATAAAACAATGAAATAATTTGTTTTTGTATTTTTAAACAACCACGATAAACACTGTGATATAGCACAAAATCAGATTTGGTATGATTTTAAATGTAATGTTTTAGATGATGTGATGAATAAATTCAGACGCTGCTCCTTTAAATCTGCATAATGAGCGTGTATCAGCTGACTGTCAGAGATCAGACAACAACACGTCGAGTAAACGGGAGAATGGGACAAAAACAAAGCAGAACGAGAGGAAAACACATTTACCTGAAGCTCATTTTCACCTCAGATCCGTCAGACTAACCCCCAGAGAAATCAAACGAGAACGCGCAGCGTTAACATACAACCATCGAGACTCGCGATGACACGAAATATATCATATAACGTCCTTCAGAGAATGATGAGAACGCAAATAAATTGCTTGGAAATCGATCTGAGGTTGTTAACGCGCAATATCACGACATCATTCGTGACTGTTGACAGTATTTCATCGCCAGAGAGCGAAACTCCGCCGCCATGTTGAAGCTCCACCGCGACTCACCTCACGGGCGCGCGCCAATCCCGCTCGGCCGCTGACTAGGGTGGGTCGCGCGCCTATCACACGCACTGCTGGCGCTGTACACTAGCGAGGGCACTCAAGAGGTGTCGAGGCACAGCCTCGCGCTCACCGGGCAGGTGGAGCTGAAACCTGAACCAGATAAAAGAGAAGAGAAGGGTGGAGACCGACACACAACTAACTAAATAAATGAATGAATGTGCAATAAAGAAAACCACTAACTAAAATAAATAGGTCAATGTATGATTATGAATTAAAACCTGGATTAGCAGTCACATTTTCATTGTATTTTATCTAATTTATTTATTGAATTATTGCTTATAATTACCATTTATACGTGAATAAATAGTGTGAGAGAGAGATTTTACACATCTTATTTAAGAGAACATGAAGTTCAAGGCACAATATGAAAGATTTTTTAATTAAAATATCCAAAAAACCACAGAGTAGCATTATAACATCACTTTAACACGCTCAAATGTGTGTGATATGATAAAACAGTGCTGCGTTACACACACGCATGAGCAGAAGCGAATAAAAGCCCCGCTCAATCAAGAATCAAGACACGCCTTTGAGTTGAATAAGAGACGGAAAATTACATATTGTGCCTGTAACGAGAAGTTATACTGTGGGACAGTGATAAAAGTTACGAAATCTTATCTTATTTAATCCACCATATGAAGGTTTATGTGACCAGAGTATTTCTATTGATTAAACAATAGTTCAAACAAGACATGGTATTATTATTAACGTCCATTCATCTGTCTTCAGTGCGGCTTGGGAACGTTCTTGGAAGCCAAAACTTATGTTCCCAGAACATTCTGGGAACCAAAAATACTGATTATAGTCCCAAAGCCCCAAACTGATGGACCCTGAAGGTCAGAGTGGGACTGGTTAGAATGGCCCCATTAGCCCCTGCTGGCCGATACTATAATTACACCATGTGTCTAATCACTGTTGACATGATGCAATTTTCCTGCAGGTCCAGAGAGATCAGTCACATGACATTTATTCATAAAATCTGATGTTTGTGTAGAAACAGTAAAGCTTGTTACTGTGTCCACGTGAATCAATAGCATTAAGCAAAAAGCATCTGGTGTATTAATAAAGACACATTTGATCACTGACACTTATATCAACCAAAATGTGTTCAAATGAACCAATAACTATTCAACTGGTTTAGTTTGGTAAAATCCGCACGTGACTTTCCGTCAGCGGCTGCCTATGTTGACCCGAGGTAATAATTCTATAATAAGATTAAATCCGTGGGATGTGTGACCTATTAAAGGCTAATCAGAGATAAATGATTGAAAAGCAGAGGAGGCGTGTTAAAAGTGACAATTCTGTCATTAGCGTGTGACTCTACAGACTAATCACCTCAGCACTCATTATTCCCTCGATTCAAGGGTTAGGCTCATTAGGCTCCCGCGAGTCACATATGAACACGTTCAAGAACATGAACACAAGCTTCTGTGCCACAAAAGTCATCTTGAACTCCGCAATCATCAGCCACTTTGATGCCATGGTTGTTCAGATGCCTGAGGGTGTTTCGCATGAACGACAGAGAGCCAAGCACCGAGCCCTGGGGGACACCTGTGTCCGATCTGAGGGAGAATCAGCTTTGATCGTGGATTCTAAACACTGTTGATGTTTGGTTGGAGTTTTAATGCCATGCCAGCCTCCTTGGCTATTTTCACAAGTTAAAAAAAACTATAAAAGAGAACGTGTGATTCTAGAGCGTCCCAGTGATTGTGTATTTGTCTTGAAAATGAGTGGTTTAATACAAGTAATAACACAGCAAGACTAGTAGTTTGGGAGTTAATACTACTTAAACATTATGCTCATGTTGCAATATTTTGCATTGACTGTGTTATGAATGGATCTCAGCAATGGCCAAAATTAAGAAATGTTTATAAACAAATTCATGCAGTTCCATTATCAGCAATTCAGAAAGTCAAATACTCTTAAAAATTAGGCAGCGGCTATTTACACTGTGTAAAAATAGCAGTATTTTCTTTGCATTAAGTGTAAATAGTAGTTCGATGCTATTTATAGTAACTAGTTGCTAATAAAATAGTAGTTAGATTATATTTATAGTAACTAGTTGCTAATAAAATAGTAGTTAAATGCTATTCATAGTAACTAGTTGCTAATAAAATAGTAGTTAGATGATATTTATAGTAATTAGTTATTAATAAAATAGTAGTTAGATGCTATTCATAGTAACTAGTTGCTAATAAAATAGTAGTTAGATGATATTTATAGTAACTAGTTGCTAATAAAATAGTAGTTAAATGCTATTTATAGTAACTAGTTGCTAATAAAATAGTAGTTAGATTATATTTATAGTTACTAGTTGCTAATAAAATAGTAGTTAGATTATATTTATAGTAACTAGTTGCTAATAAAATAGTAGTTAAATGCTATTTATAGTAACTAGTTGCTAATAAAATAGTAGTTAGATGATATTTATAGTAACTAGTTATTAATAAAATAGTAGTTAAATGCTATTCATAGTAACTAGTTGCTAATAAAATAGTAGTTAGATGATATTTATAGTAACTAGTTGTTAATAAAATAGTAGTTAGATGCTATTTATAGTAACTAGTTGTTAATAAAATAGTAGTTAGATGATATTTATAGTTACTAGTTGCTAATAAAATAGTAGTTAGATAATATTTATAGTAACTAGTTGTTAATAAAATAGTAATTAGATGCTATTTATAGTAACTGGTTGCTAATAAAATAGTAGTTAGATGATATTTATAGTAACTAGTTGTTAATAAAATAGTAGTTAGATGATATTTATAGTAACTAGTTGTTAATAAAATAGTAGTTAGATGCTATTTATAGTAACTATAGTAACTGGTTCTTAATAAAATAGTAGTTAGAGGCTATTTATAGTAACTAGTTGCTAATAAAATAGTAGTTAGATGCTATTTATAGTAACTAGTAGTTAATAAAATAGTAGATGATATTTATAGTTACTAGTTGCTAATAAAATAGTAGTTAAATAATATTTATAGTAACTAGTTGTTAATAAAATAGTAATTAGATGCTATTTATAGTAACTGTTTCTTAATAAAATAGTAGTTAGATGCTATTTATAGTAACTAGTAGTTAATAAAATAGTAGTTAGATGCTATTTATAGTAACTAGTTGCTAATAAAATAGTAGTTGGATGCCATTTATAGTAACTAGTAGTTAATAAAATAGTAGTTAGATGCTATTTATAGTAACTAGTTGCTAATAAAATAGTAGTTGGATGCTATTTATAGTAACTAGTTGCTAATAAAATAGTAGTTGGATGCTATTTATACTTATAAATTTATACTTATAAATAGCGACAGATACTATTTGCACCCCAGTGTTGTTGTACATTAAACAGTATGTAATGATAATGATTATTTTTAGTAAAATTATTAAATGGATGCCGACTTATTGGGACAATGAAGCCCTCCTCACACATACACCTAACCGATAACACTTTATTATTAAACACACGTTAGACACTTTATTTCCACTTCCCCCAATATTTTCTTCATTTTTATTGAAAACAAATGCCTTTCCGGTCTGATATTTGATGGGAAAAGGGAGTAGAGTGAGTTCCTATCTTCATATCCTAAATGAAGAGATGTCACACCGATCACATGTTCAGTATGGAGTACCGCAGGGCTCAGTGCTAGGACCGCTGCTCTTCACCCTGTACATGCTACCACTGGGAGATATCAGGAAGCATGGCGTTAGTTTTCATTGTTATTGTTCATTGTTTCATTGTTATATGGCTGCCTATTAAACATCGCATACATTTTAAAATCTTGCTTATTACTTACAAAGCACTAAATGGTTTATCTCCAGTACTTGAGCGAGCTCTTAACACATTATACTCCATCACGTCTACTGCGGCCTCAAAACTCTGGCCAGCTGATCATACCGAGAACATCCAAATCAACTCTTTTTCCTATTTAGCTCCTAAACTCTGGAACAGTCTTTCGGGAAGCAGACACACTCTGTCAGTTTAAATCTAGACTAACACACATCTCTTTACTGTGGCATACACACAGAACATTATCAGTTTATATTATTCAAATCAGTGAAATGATTGTTAGGCTGCATTAACTAGGTCAGCCGGAACCGGGAACACTTCCCATGGTTGTTTTAAGGGAAAGCTTCTTTGGGGAACCAAAAGTGTTTCTGAAAACCTTGTTTTGGAAACTTTCATAAATGAAGGTTCTTGTGTTAATTCACAGCTGCCAATCAACTCTCTCACACCGTATGCCTGATCACGGGCCGCTAATGACGCACATCCCTCTTACTGGACAGCGTAGTGACCGGTCCACTGACCTTATCAGGTCACATCATTAACATTTAGATAGTTAAGGCTCCTTGATTGCAGCTAACAGGTAATAATGTGATAATATCACGCAGCAGAGAGGTATAAAAAGAGTCTCGTCACACCGCACAAATGAACATCGTTGCTCAGACGCCGAATCTCTTCACTAGCTGTCCATTTCAGCCTCGGTACAGTAAGTACAGCGTCTTCATTTACAGTGTGGTCATATTGAGACTGTTGTGTTGTGTGATGAGTGTGTCTCTGGCTCAGATATGTCTGGAGGACTGCTGTCGGTGGCTTGTCTGCTGTGTCTGCTGTCCGTTTGCTCGGCCTGTTACATCTCTAACTGCCCCATCGGTGGCAAACGATCCGTACAGGACTGGCCGTCCCGACAGGTGTGTTCATTAGTTTCCTTAAGGCTTGAGTTTGAATGATGAAGACGTGCTCACTGAGATGTAACGTCCTGGTCCTCTAGTGCATGTCATGTGGCCCTGGAGACCGCGGCCAGTGTTTTGGTCCCAGTATCTGCTGTGGTGACGGGATAGGGTGTTTGGTGGGCTCGCCGGAGACGCTTCGCTGTCTGGAGGAGGACTTCCTGCCCACTCCATGCGAGGCGTCTGGAAAAGCGTGCGGTTATGAAGGACGCTGCGCTGCTCCAGGGGTCTGCTGTGACGCAGGTGAGTTTTACACGTTTCATATCTCAACCCTCATCTTGTGTTCCGTTCAGGGGACTTTCTTTTTCCTGAAAATGCTAGTTAAAGGGTTAGTTCACCCAAAAATTCACTCATCCTAGGTGTGCATGACTTTCTTCTCTCAGACGAACACAATCAAGAGAAAAAAAAGAGTTATGTTAATAATATCCTGGCTCTTCCGGGCTTTATAATGGGAGTGAATAGGGGATGAGATTTTGAAGCCCTGTAAAGCACATCCCTCCATCATAACAGTGATCCATACGGCTCCAGAGGGTTAATAAAGAATATCCAGATATTGTTATCCATGCGTCGGGTCAGAGGTCACTCTTCCGCCGGAACTTTTCTTATAATTTGACTGATTATAGTTTATAAAGTTATGGATATTTTGGCTTCAGAAGGCCTTTATTAACCCTCTGGAGCCGTATGGATCAGAGGGATGCGCTTTATAGGGCTTCAAAATTGCATTCACTGCCATTATAAAGCTGGGAAGAGCCAGGATGTTATTAATATGCCTCTGATTGGCTGAAAGATATGCATCTAGGATGGCTCGAGGGTGAGTAAATTATGGGATAGTTTTCATTTTTTGGGTGAACTAAAACTTTAATTGTTATTGCACTGGACTAAAACTTATTGACTTTGCTTACTCGAGGTATAACAACTTTTTTTCAAAAGATAGTGAGGGGATTACAACAAAGATAGTTGTTGTAATCCCCCCCCCCATGTTGTTACCATAGACTAGGGGTGTCCAATCGTGCTCCTGGATCGCCACTGTCCTGCAGAGTTTAGCTCTAACCCCAATTAAACACACCTGAACCAGCTAATCAAGGTATTATTAGGCATACTAGAGCATAGATATACATAATAAAGGCTAGATGTCTCGTCCGCGCTGCTGGCCAATGGAGGTTGACGTCCGCACCTGGCGGCCATCTTGTCACAGTCAGCTCGCTCACTCATTGTGTTTTAATGGTGCATGTACTTTTTAAATAACCATAACTTACTCAATTTTCTACCGATTTTCAAACGGTTTGGTTTGTTATAAACGTCAGAGATGTAATTATGACACTGCATACTTATGAATAATTTGTTCAAGCCTCCAGAATTATAGCCACGTTAATAACGTTAGTAAGAAACCAAACCATTTGTAAATGATAAGAGTATTTGTGTCCAGACCACAAACATCAGGAGCCCGCCAGAAAGCTTGCCTGTGACAAGATGGCCGCCGGTGATGACGTTAAGAGACTCTGCTGTAAGACATCTAGCCTTTATTATGTATATCTATGTACTAGAGACCTGCAGCAGGTGTGTTGAGGCAAGCAAGAGCTAAACTCTGCAGGACAGCGGCCCTCCAGGACCGATTTTGGACTGTATAAAACAATGGAAGTAGTGTCCATGACGTCACCCGTAGGTTTCTGAAGAGCATTTTTGAAGCCAAAAGTGGGCGGGGCCAGCCGTTGCCATCTTGGCAGCACGTCACCGGACATCACTCCCGGATAACCGAAAATGGGCAAAGAGGCGGGGCGTGGGTGGAGCTGAGGTGCCTGGCTGCTGAAACCACACCCACTTAGCTCAACCATAGTGGCAATCCCCCTGTCACTCAAGTGGCCACGCCCTTAATTATGCAGAATTTTAAGGCTTAATTTAATTTTAACATGAGATTTGACGTCTTTTGGAGTCTGTCTCTAGTGGCCAGTCCATGAATTGCAGTTTTAAGTCACTTCCGTATTGGATTTAAGAGAGTTGTTACACTTATGGTGTTCCGGGTCAAAAACGACCCGCCTACACAAAACCGCTCATAAATCTCCCGCTATGCTATATTATCACTAAATATTGGATTCAGTCTTTTTGTCAACTGGTTTTCTTTCAATCAGAACAGTTTTTGTATTTCTCTTTGGAACTGGCTGATCGTAGGCCTCATTGATCTGAGCTCATGAGCCTCACTTTTTATGAGGAGAATAAGAGTGTTATAAAGTTTCCCGCTACTTTTTTGGTGTGTGAAAACGTTGCAAACGTCTCAGGACATGGGTGAACTGCCCAAATCGCAACTGTTTCAGACCTTTTTGACTGATTTGATCAAAACTGATTCATGAATTTGGCATCCGTAGTTACGAGCTGATAGAGAACAACACAACATGATGGTAAAAATATTGTCAAGGAAAGCGACTTGTATTTTACTGGAGCACAGTGTTGCTCGTAGCCCAGTCAAACGGCTGGGACGCTAACAGTGTTCTGTGACTCAGACGGCTGCAGTGTGGATCAGTCGTGTGTGGACGGAGACGGAGACGGTCCGGCCGCCGGTCAGCCCGCCGCTAGCACAGATCTCCTGCTGAAGCTCCTGCACCTGCCAAGCCACGCCCACCCCTACAGACTCCACCAATGAAATACTCACAAGAGAGTGACATCATCTCAGGAGGAGCCCGCCCAGCAACCAACCAACCAACCATCATCGATCGACCTTTTGTAAACCAACTTTGTATAGCCGTTAGATATTTGTATGGCTAATACATAGAAGCAGATATTAGTAAACTGTATTGATGATAGCGTGACTGTACGTTTGTGCAGATATTAAACTATTAAAGAATTTCTCTGTATTCGTGCATTGTTGCCATGGTGTTGCTAAGCTGTTTTTAGCTCAAATTGTCATTTTGCACATCTGTAAGTGTGGTCTGTGCATGGGCACTAACTGACCCAATGAGCATATACCAAATATCAGAACTATAAATCAGATTTTATTGTATATATATATCATATTTTAATAAAAAAAAAACAATAAATCATATTTTAAACATATGGGTTATACAAAACTTCAGCTTTTAAAAAGTTTTCTAAGACAAACTTCGATGTTGGCTTGAGAAAGCCTGACCAGAAAGTTTAAAGTAGTTTTAAAGTTTTTGAAGGCTCAGAATAATAACAATAATAATTTTAACAACAATAATAATAGCAATTTAAAACGTTTAAATAAAAGATAATCATGAGTAGGCTAATCATAAACACTGTTTGTATTCACAAAGGACCTCAAGGCATCATCTTGTACAGTTTTACCAATGACAGTATATAAAATGAATAATATATTACGTCAAACTAATCCGCGGGAAGAAATCAACCAGCGTCAACAATTTGAAATCCAATTCCACGGGAAAACAGTTGAGAACTACTCAAAGAAGAAGAAGGGCAACAAATAAAGAACAACAAATGTGACCAGAAACAAGACGAAACGAAGATGAAAAAGAACGTATCGCGGAGGAGGAATCTTCCAAATCTACATTAGCCTATTACATTAGGTCCCGTTCTTCGTGATCCCATTGTTCAAACTTTAGTTAGTGTGTAATGTTGCTGTTAGAGCATAAATAATACCTGTAAAATTATAAAGCTCAAAGTTCAATGCCAAGCAAGATATTTTATTTAACAGAAGTTCCCTTTCAAAGCCTACAGCGAACGGCCGGCTTGGACTACATCCTGGTACTTCCTTCATTAATTACGTCAGTCAGTAGAACAGTAGAACAGACTAACCTCCGCCCACAAGAATACGCGAAAAAAGGGGGCGTGGTCTTGTTGCTGTCCCACGTGGAGAAGAGGACGTGTCGCGTGGAGAAAAGGAAGTGTTGCGTTTGAGTGTGTTTGTCGCCATGTCGTCGAGACGCTGTTATTTTCATCCCGGAGTCAAATCACCTTTGTTTGGCTTTCCCAGGGACGCTGTAGAGATCATTAAGCGCAATATCTCCCGTTAAGAGGCGTGACCTTTCCACATGCGCTAAGCTGCTGTCGAATCACAACACAGGAACCGCTGGCACAATCAGAACTCGTTACGTATTTCTGAAGGAGGGACTTCATAGAATAAAGGAACTCATCAGCCGTTTTTAGGACAGTGAAAACAGCGGTGTACAGATGAGTAAATTGTGTTATTGTGTTTTTTTTACACACGAAACATGAACACATGTTATATTGCACACTGTAATCACAATCAAAGCTTCAAAAAACACGAAGAACGGGACCTTTAATATCTTCCGTCTTAGCGATTGCCGCGCCATCACGTCATTGCGTCATAACGCGTTTCATCACTAGGCCATATAATAACCAAAGTCCAAAAGTTCAGCTCCACTAAAACATTTATACTGCAATAAAACCTTCTCAAGTTAAACACCCGCATTCACCATCTCTCTCTCTCTCTCTCTCTCTCTCTCTCTCTCTCTCTCTCACACACACACACACCCTTACGAAAATGAACCATGGTTTTACTACAAATAAAACCAAAAAACCATGGTTATTGTAGTTAAACCATGGTAACCACAAATTAACCATGGTTTTGCTGTTCTAACCATAGTTTAACCATGGTATTTGTGGTAAAACTGTGGTTATATCAATTAGCCCAAAAACCATGGTTACTACACTTTTACTATAATAAAACCATGGTTATTTTTCGTAAGGGCAGAGTCGGCGCCAGAGCAGATCCAACACAGCAGAAATGCAATAAAAAAACTAAACACTTATTATTATTATTATTATTATTATTATTATTATTATTATTATTATTATATTAATCAGGCACGGCGACAGGATTCCAGTGATCGCTCTCCGTGTTTCTGACCAATGAAGAGCACTTTGGAATCTCCATTACGCCAGGCTGTGCTTTAGCATTTCTCTAGAAGGCCAATAGACTGTAAAAGTGGTCAGGAATTTATTTCCCCAAAATAAAGTTTAGTTTTGCTCGTATAACATGAGCCCGAATATTTGACAATTCTGTTTAATTGACTTAAGGAAACAGGAAAACGTAGGCTACGCATGTCAATCCATTCCCGACGATCTTGGTTTGCTTCTTATTTATTAAATATACAGACAATTAGTTAATTAAAAAATAATGTTATATGCTAATATTTAAACATAGCCTAACTATGAAACTCAATAGACCCTCTGTCCGAGGAAAGCGCCCGCGCATGTTTTCCTTTATGACAGCGGAAACTCCAGTCCAGCCAGATCAGTGCAAGACATCATTATAAACTATACACTGTCTACTTTTATTTGTGTACTCGCACAACACCAACAAAGGCCGTGGACTCAGGGAACAGATTATTTTGCAATCAACTCCAAACGCTGTGTTCATTTCAAAAATATATTTTGTTTATTAAATGCAAAGTTTTTAATTTAAAAAGCATTTCAAAATTAACTTCATATTTCCAACAAATGAAATTCTGAGCCAAAATAACAAAGTGGTAAAAAAAAACCAACAACTTTGAGTTAGCCAACACCATGCAAATGAAACATTTCGCCCTTCTCTCGCGGAACGGTAGCCTAATTAACTAAATTGTTACAGAGCAGGCTTCCACTTCACCTCCTCTTCACTACTGTAGGACACTTTCACCAGAATATTAACTATTACGAACTCCATTTCCCATCATGCCGCTTACCTGGGACTGATTACACACAGTGTCCTACAGTAGTGAAGAGGAGGTGAAGTGGAAGCCTGCTCTGTAACAATACGCATTTAAAACATACAGTGCTTTAATTGTTTAAATCATGACATAAATATAAATATTTTTAAAATACTGTAATACATATTATTTTGATTTTGCTATTTTTTACTTTTCATCAACATTCACATGTATTCGTTTCATTAAGAACATTTGTAATGTACACAAAATGCACACTGGCCATCACACACACGTGAGGACACACATACTGCATCTCTGTAGAGAAGTACTGATGGCAAAGCTACTATGCATTCACTCTTTTTTATTCTTTTTTGCTTTTCCATCAGGACGAGTCTTTCTGAAACATTTACGGAAGAAGAAACCGCATGTTTTAATGAAGAGGAATGTGATCAGTGCAACGATTGAGAGTAAAAAGGCCATTACGTCCAGGCAGTGGTACTGATACCAGCTCAGGTCATGTGCCTGAACTCGTAGATGTTTAGCTCCTTTATTCCGCATCACAAATTCGATCCAGAAAACTGCCTGGTCCAGAGGCTTCATCGGCTGATCATGGTGGATTCTGGACAATCTCATGATGCTTTCTTTGTACCTGATTAGAGAAGAAACCGAAGCACTACTTAAGACAAGACAAGAAAGAGTATATGTTTTTTTACATACAGATATTCTTATATATATGGCCTCTACTGAAGGAGAAGTAGAAAGTGGTGTCAGTGTAATTTAGCAGATATAATGTAATTATATAACCCTGTAGCCCAGTGGTGTCCAACCCTGCTCCTGGAGGGCTACCATCCGGCAGATTTTAGTTCCAACCCTGCTCCAACACACCAGTCTGTAATTATCAAGCAGCCCTGAACACCATGATTAGCTGGTTCAGGTGTGTTTGATTCAGGTTGGAGCTAAAATCTGCAGGGTGGTAGCCCTCCAGGACCAGGGTTGGACACCGCGTTGTAGCCCAAGACTGAAGGTTGAGCCTGGTCAGTGCCTGGTTGGGAGACCTCCTGGGAAAAACCAGGTATCTGCTGGAAGAGGTGTTAGTGAGGCCAGCAGGGGGCGCAAACCCTGTGGTCTGTGTGGGTCCTAACGTCCTAGTATAGTGATGTGGACATTATACTGTCAGAGAGCACCGTCCTTCGGATGAGACGTTAAACCGAGGTCCTGACTCTCTGTGGTCATTAAAAATCCCATGGCACTTAAAGAGTAGGGGTGTAACTCCAGTGTCCTGGCCAAATTCCCTCCAATTGCCCTTACCAATCATGGCCTCCTAATAATCCCCATCCACTGAATTGACCGTTCGCAAAGACCCACCCCCTTTAGTTACTGTTGCTATGTCCGACAAGCCATGGCGCTCTCACGCCACACACACGTTTTCACGTAGAGAAAATACATCGTGGAGCAAAGAGGACACCGACAACATGCCGACAGACAGGACAGAGCAAGTTACTTTTGATATGAAACAAAGTCTCAACTTTGAAATTGTAATTTAAAAAAAAAATTTAAACAATAAATAGCGTTTTGTGTCTCTTTAATGTGTGGTGATCGCTGTAGCGCCTCAAGCTGCTCGTGAACCGATCATCTCTTCCTTCTAGTTCATTGATAAGCATGAAATAAACATGAATGAACACTAAAAGAAATGTTGTTTCAACCGTGGAAAGACGTCAGTAAACACTGTTTTTCAAGTTTAAGTCCACCAACGTTAATCTACTAACGTTAACTCTCCTGACTGCTTTGTCGGACAAACCGGCAGATTCGGCGATATGATTGGTCAGATCGCCTGTCAATCAAACTGGCGGCGAAGGGTGAATTGGCTTGATCACTCTCTCTCCACCCCACCTATAGCTGGTGTGTGGTGAGCGCTGGCTCTGTTGTACTGTGGCTGCCGTCACATTATCCAAGTGGATGCTGCACACTGGGGGTGGTTGAGGAGAGACCCCTGACATGGTTGTAAAGCGCTTTGGGTGTACAGCAGTACATATGAAAGCACTATATAAATGCCTCATTCATTCATTCATTCATTCATTCATTCATTCAAGCTTTACAAAAGTACAAAAGTTTCTAAATATATTGACAAGCTTTGCTTTGAACTAGAGTGTTTTCTATGACATCAGGATTAGTGAATAGTGTAGTGTAAACTACTGAAAATAACTGGTAGAGGCCGTTGGTAATGGATTATTTCAAGTTTATGAAAGACTTAACTCACAAGGAATTACTTAAGACAGCCTTGAGAGCATCCGCCAGGTCTTTGGACTCCATTGTGTTGATATCAAGAACAACAGCAGCTCCTTTGGTTTTCATGTGCATCATGTTATCAGGCTGGTCAGCAAACAGTGGCAAACCCACCATTGGGACTCCATGATAAATAGCCTCATACAGTCCATTTGTCCCGCCATGGGTAATGAAGGCCTTTGTTTTGGGATGTCCTATCAGATAAAATGAAGTCAGTATCTGTCACCAATTACTGTGTATAATGAGCACACATGACAACACTTTCCTTACCAAGCAAATCATTCTGTGGCATCCAGTCGTAGAGTTTTGTATTGGGGGCGAGAGTTTCTGGTGTTTTTCCACTGTAACGCCAAACAACCTGTGCAAATACACATATGGAGACAGTACTGAGCATATGAACACCTAAGCAACAGATAGAAAAGTTGGGTTCTGTAAAAACTGTATTTATTTTTCCTACAGAGAATTATATTTGTAATAATAACATATACTGGTCAACCTTTTAAGACACAACTACAGATCAGATCAGAGGTTGTCTAGAGAGTACACGTTTGGGCTTTTATTCACATATAAACATTGATCAACACACATACATGGAGCACATCAAATATAGTAAACAGAGAAGCTTAAATGTACTTGCTTGATGTGCAAGAACCATTGAGGTTTGTTCTTGCATGTCATGCAATTACGGCTGAAAAAACGAATCAAAGTTTATATGTGAATAAAAGCCTAAATTCAATCTCTTAATTACTTTTTGAAGCTTGAACATTTTGGTGGAATTAATAGACTTTTTTTCTGAATTTCTCAGGTTTCATGAAAAATATCCTAATTCGTGTTTTGAAGTTGAGTTAATTATGGGCTTGGAACGAGGGTGAGTGATAAAAGAATTTTCATTTTTGGGTAAACTGCTCGTAATTCACAATGGGAATTGAAGGGATTGAAATCCCTTTAGACAAAACAAATGTTTTGTTTTTCTGTTGCTAAAAGAGACAAAGAAAAGGTTACACACCTTTTGTGGGATCTGACCAAGAGCAGAAGCAATAGTGTTTGCTCTTTCCATTGTCAGGTTGTTGATCATGGAACCCAATGAGAAAACAACAACGCCATGATCTCCTGAGCTCTGAACAAACGTCTCCAGTTCCTAAAAGACATAAACGAGCGCATACTTTAACACAAACAGTGTGAACAGGGCTTGTAATGGCATATAAACTATGTAAGGTATTTAATGCTTCATATAGTAAACATATTTCCTTAGGATATAGCAATCGTGGGAAAAAGAAATGTATCTCTCTCTTGAAAGTGTTCATTGTCATTCCAAACCCACAGAAAACAAGATGCACTCTAACTGCCCTATATTTCTACCAAGGGGTAAAAGTTCAGATGGTTTGTGTGACCCGGTTTGTCCCTGATGGCATAATTGCACCAACTGGGTCGAAAAAGCATTCCCTCCGCTGACTGTCATTCTAAAGTTGCTGTGTATTACTGCTAACAACAATAAGATTGTATTGTAAAATATGTAATTACATTATATTCTTCCTCATCTGTTATATTTCATACACTGCAAAGGATATTTGAGAATCTTGGAAACATGCACATTTATTTGGTGCCATCAGTCTGTTTTGGTTTCATGTTTTCATGTCTTATTTTTTATTTAAATCATAGTAATGTTTACTGTTTGCCATGTGTTTTCTTTGTTTCTGTCATGTTCTAGTCATGATATCCTGCCATGTGCTCCCTTGTCATGTGTTCTATGTTGTCATGTTCTGATTGGTTTATTTCAGGTGTCCCTGGTCTTATCATTAGTAGTCTGTGTATTTAAGCCCTCATGTGTGACATGTGTCTTTGTCTAGTTTTGTTATGTGTAACCCACTGTTTGGCGAGTGTATTCATGTGCATGCAAAGTCTTGTGTCAAGCTTATATCAAGCCATAGTGAAGTCATGTTTTGGATTATACACTGAACAAAATTATAAATGCAACACTTTTGTTTTCACCCCTTTTTTCAGGAGCTGAACTCAAAGATCTAAGACTTTTTCTATGTACACAAAAGGCCTATTTCTCTCAAATATTGTTCACAAATCTGTCTAAATCTGTGTTAGTGAGCACTTCTCCTTTGCCGAGATGATCCATCCACCTCACAGGTGTGGCATATCAAAATGCTGATTAGACAGCATGATTATTGCACAGGTGTGCCTTAGGCTGGCCACAATAAAAGGCCACTCTAAAATGTTCAGTTGTATCACACTGTACAATGCCACAGATGTTGCAAGTTTTGAGGGAGTGTGAAATTGGCATGCTGACTGCAGGAATGTCCACCAGAGCTGTTGCCCGTGAATTGAATGTTCATTTATCTACCATAAGCCATCTCCAAAGGCGTTTCAGAGAATTTGGCAGTGCATCCAACCAGCCTCACAACGCAGAGCACATGTAACCACACCAGCCCAGGACCTCCACATCCAGCATCTTCACCTCCAGGATCGTCTGAGACCAGCCATCCGGACAGCTGTTGCAACAATAGGTTTGCGTAACCAAAGACTTTCTGCATAAACTGTCAGAAACCGTCTCAGGGAAGCTCATCTGCATGCTCATCGGGGTCTCGACCTGACTGCAGTTCGATGTCGTAACCGACTTGAGTGGGCAAATGCTCACATTCGATGCCGTCTGGCACTTTGGAGAGGTGTTCTCTCCACGGATGAATCCCGGCTTTCACTGACGTGTGGGTGAACAGTTTGCTGATGTCAACATTGTGGATTGAGTGGCCCATGGTGGCGGTGGGGTTATTGCATGGGCAGACGTATGTTATGGACAATGAACACAGGTGCATTTGTGCATCCGTGACAAGATCCTGAGGCCCATTGTTGTGCCATTCATCCACGACCATCACCTCATGTTGCAACATGATAATGCACGGCCCCATGTTGCAACACAATTCCTGGAAGCTGAAAACATCCAATTTCTTGCATGGCCAGGATACTCACCGGACATGTCACGCATTGAGCATGTTTGGGATGCTCTGGATCGGCATATTCGACAGCGTGTTCCAGTTCCTGCCAATATCCAGCAACTTTGATACAAAAGCTGAAATTCTACGGTGCAGATTGGATTAGTGGTTTAAAAGTTATTAAACATTTTAGAAAGATAGTTATTTTTAGCCGCGGGCGCCTGTCTCTGTCTTTAAGGGTTAACGTCTAGGTGTACGTGGTTATGTTTCCTCCATATTATTCTTCTGGTTATTGTGCTTTCTTTTCCTTCGTCTTGTGCTTCATTACAGCCACCAACTGTGACAGAATACAGGACCCCAGATGCTATGGCTTTGGCTGAAAATCATCTCCCTCCATCAGAGCGGATGGCCACAGGAGCAATATGTTGTAGAGTTCCTGCTGTATTATTAGCTGTAGCACTCACATGCTCAAGGCTGTTCTAGTGACAGAAATTCCAGAGCCCGTTTCAGAGGAAGCTGTTCCAGAGTCCCATCCAGCCCGTGAGCTCGCTGTCTGTTGTGATGTAATTGAAGAGGTGGCCATTTCCCTATATGTTGCTGCTGCTATGTGTGTCTGGGCCACTCACACATTCACTCTAGACCAGGGTTCCTCAAACTCGGTCCTGGAGGGCCGCTGTCCTGCAGAGTTTAACTCCAACCCTGATCAAACACACCTTCATGTGATTTTCTAGTGATCCTGAATGCCTTGATTAGTTTGCTCAGGTGTGTTTGATCAGGGTTGGAGCTAAACTCTGCTGGACAGCGGCCCTCCAGGACCGAGTTTGAGGAACCCTGCTCTAGACCCTGAGCACAGTCCTGAGTCTGCTCCAGCCCATAAGCCTGCTCCAGAGTCCCATCCAGCCCATAAGCCTGCTCCAGAGTCCCATTCAGCCCATGAGCCTGCTCCAGAGTTCCATCCAGCCCATAAGCCTGCTCCAGAGTCCCATCCAGCCCATGAGCCCGCTGTCTGTTGTGATGGGATTGAAGAGGTGGCCATTTCACTATATGTTGCTGCTGCTATGTGTGTCTGGGCGACTCACACATTCACTCTAGACACTGAGCACAGTCCTGAGTTTGCTTCAGCCCATGAGCCTGCTCCAGAGTCTCATCCAGCCCATGAGCCTGCTCCAGAGTCTCATCCAGCCCATGAGCCTGCTCCAGAGTCTCATCCAGCCCATGATCCTGCTCCAGAGTCTCATCCAGCCCATGAGCCTGCCCCAGAGTCTCATCCAGCCCATGAGCCTGCTCCAGAGTCCCATCCAGCCCATACGCCTACTCCAGAGTCCCATCTAGCCCATAAGCCTGCTCCAGAGTCCCATCCAGCCCATGAGCCAGCTCCAGAGTCTCATCCAGCCCATGAGCCTGCCCCAGAGTCTCATCCAGCCAATGAGACTGCTCCAGAGTCCCATCCAGCCCACGAGCCCGCTCCAGAGTCCCATCCAGCCCATGAGCCCGCTCCAGAGTCCCATCCAGCCAATGAGCCCGCTCCAGAGTCCCATCCAGCCCACGAGCCCGCTCCAGAGTCCCATCCAGCCCATGAGCCCGCTCCAGAGTCCCATCCAGCCAATGAGCCCGCTCCAGAGTCCCATCCAGCCCATGAGCCCGCTCCAGAGTCCCATCCAGCCCATGAGCCCGCTCCAGAGTCCCATCCAGCCAATGAGCCCGCTCCAGAGTCCCATCCAGCCAATGAGACTGCTCCAGAGTCCCATCCAGCCCACGAGCCCGCTCCAGAGTCCCATCCAGCCCATGAGCCCGCTCCAGAGTCCCATCCAGCCAATGAGCCCGCTCCAGAGTCCCATCCAGCCCACGAGCCCGCTCCAGAGTCCCATCCAGCCCATGAGCCCGCTCCAGAGTCCCATCCAGCCAATGAGCCCGCTCCAGAGTCCCATGCAGCACATGAGCCTGCTCCAGAGTCCCATCCAGCTCATAAGCCTGCTCCAGCGTCCCATCCAGCCCATGAGCCCACTCCAGAGTCCCATCCAGCCCATGAGCCCGCTCCAGAGTCCCATCCAGCCAATGAGCCCGCTCCAGAGTCCCATCCAGCCAATGAGCCCGCTCCAGAGTCCCATCCAGCCCATGAGCCCACTCCAGAGTCCCATCCAGCCCATAAGCCTGCTCCAGAGTCCCATCCAGCCCACAAGCCCGCTCCAGAGTCCCATGCAGCACATGAGCCTGCTCCAGAGTCCCATCCAGCTCATAAGCCTGCTCCAGCGTCCCATCCAGCCCATGAGCCCGCTCCAGAGTCCCATCCAGCCCATGAGCCCGCTCCAGAGTCCCATCCAGCCAATGAGCCCGCTCCAGAGTCCCATCCAGCCAATGAGCCCGCTCCAGAGTCCCATCCAGCCCATGAGCCCACTCCAGAGTCCCATGCAGCACATGAGCCTGCTCCAGAGTCCCATCCAGCTCATAAGCCTGCTCCAGCGTCCCATCCAGCCCATGAGCCCGCTGTCTGTTGTGATGGGATTGAAGAGGTGGCCATTTCACTATATGTTGCTGCTGCTATGTGTGTCTGGGCGACTCACACATTCACTCTAGACACTGAGCACAGTCCTGAGTTTGCTTCAGCCCATGAGCCTGCTCCAGAGTCTCATCCAGCCCATGAGCCTGCTCCAGAGTCTCATCCAGCCCATGAGCCTGCTCCAGAGTCTCATCCAGCCCATGATCCTGCTCCAGAGTCTCATCCAGCCCATGAGCCTGCCCCAGAGTCTCATCCAGCCCATGAGCCTGCTCCAGAGTCCCATCCAGCCCATACGCCTACTCCAGAGTCCCATCTAGCCCATAAGCCTGCTCCAGAGTCCCATCCAGCCCATGAGCCAGCTCCAGAGTCTCATCCAGCCCATGAGCCTGCCCCAGAGTCTCATCCAGCCCATGAGCTGGCTCCAGAGTCCCATCCAGCCCATACGCCTACTCCAGAGTCCCATCCAGCACATAAGCCTGCTCCAGAGTCCCATCCAGCCCATAAGCCTGCTCCAGAGTCCCATCCAGCCCATAAGCCAGCTCCAGAGTCTCATCCAGCCCATGAGCCTGCTCCAGAGTCCCATCCAGCCCATGAGCCCGCTGTCTGTTGTGATGGGATTGAAGAGGTGGCCATTTCACTATATGTTGCTGCTGCTATGTGTGTCTGGGCGACTCACACATTCACTCTAGACACTGAGCACAGTCCTGAGTCTGCTCCAGCCCATGAGCCTGCTCCAGAGTCTCATCCAGCCCATGAGCCTGCTCCAGAGTCCCATCCAGCCCATACACCTGCTCCAGAGTCTCATCCAGCCCATGAGCCTGCTCCAGAGTCCCATCCAGCCCATACGCCTGCTCCAGAGTCCCATCCAGCCGATAAGCCTGCTCCAGAGTCCCATCCAGCCCATGAGCCAGCTCCAGAGTCTCATCCAGCCCATGAGCCTGCTCCAGAGTCCCATCCAGCCCATAAGCCTGCTCCAGAGTCCCATCCAGCCCATGAGCCTGCTCCAGAGTCCCATCAAGCCCATAAGCCTGCTCCAGAGTCTCATCCAGCCCATGAGCTCGCTCCAGAGTCCCATCCAGCCCATAAGCCTGCTCCAGAGTCCCATCCAGCCCATGAGCCTGCTCCAGAGTCCCATCCAGCCCATAAGCCTGCTCCAGAGTCCCATCCAGCCCATAAGCCTGCTCCAGAGTCCCATCCAGTCCATGAACCCGCTGTCTGTTGTGATGTGATTGAAGAGGTGGCCATTTCACTATATGTTGCTGCTGCTATGTGTGTCTGGCCAACTCACACATTCACTCTAGACCCTGAGCACAGTCCTGAGTCTGCTCCAGCCCATGAGCCTGCTCCAGAGACTCATCCAGCCCATGAGCCCACTCCAGAGTCCCATCCAGCCCATAAGCCTGCTCCAGAGTCCCATCCAGCCCATAAGCCTGCTCCAGAATCCCATCCAGCCCATGAACCCGCTGTCTGTTGTGATGTGATTGAAGAGGTGGCCATTTCACTATATGTTGCTGCTGCTATGTGTGTCTGGCCAACTCACACATTCACTCTAGACCCTGAGCACAGTCCTGAGTCTGCTCCAGCCCATGAGCCTGCTCCAGAGACTCATCCAGCCCATGAGCCCACTTTAGAGTCCCATCCAGCCCATAAGCCTGCTCCAGAGTCCCATCCAGCCCATAAGCCTGCTCCAGAGTCCCATACAGCCCATGAGCCCACTCCAGAGTCCCATCCAGCCCATGAGCCCGCTCCAGAGTCCCATCCAGCCAATGAGCCCGCTCCAGAGTCCCATCCAGCCAATGAGCCCGCTCCAGAGTCCCATCCAGCCCATGAGCCCACTCCAGAGTCCCATCCAGCCCATAAGCCTGCTCCAGAGTCCCATCCAGCCCATGAGCCCGCTCCAGAGTCCCATGCAGCACATGAGCCTGCTCCAGAGTCCCATCCAGCTCATAAGCCTGCTCCAGCGTCCCATCCAGCCCATGAGCCCGCTCCAGAGTCCCATCCAGCCCATAAGCCCGCTCCAGAGTCCCATCCAGCCCATGAGCCCACTCCAGAGTCCCATCCAGCCCATAAGCCTGCTCCAGAGTCCCATCCAGCCAATGAGCCCGCTCCAGAGTCCCATCCAGCCCATGAGCCCACTCCAGAGTCCCATCCAGCCCATAAGCCTGCTCCAGAGTCCCATCCAGCCAATGAGCCCGCTCCAGAGTCCCATCCAGCCAATGAGCCCGCTCCAGAGTCCCATCCAGCCAATGAGCCCGCTCCAGAGTCCCATGCAGCACATGAGCCTGCTCCAGAGTCCCATCCAGCTCATAAGCCTGCTCCAGCGTCCCATCCAGCCCATGAGCCCACTCCAGAGTCCCATCCAGCCCATGAGCCCGCTCCAGAGTCCCATCCAGCCAATGAGCCCGCTCCAGAGTCCCATCCAGCCAATGAGCCCGCTCCAGAGTCCCATCCAGCCCATGAGCCCACTCCAGAGTCCCATCCAGCCCATAAGCCTGCTCCAGAGTCCCATCCAGCCCACGAGCCCGCTCCAGAGTCCCATGCAGCACATGAGCCTGCTCCAGAGTCCCATCCAGCTCATAAGCCTGCTCCAGCGTCCCATCCAGCCCATGAGCCCGCTCCAGAGTCCCATCCAGCCCATGAGCCCGCTCCAGAGTCCCATCCAGCCAATGAGCCCGCTCCAGAGTCCCATCCAGCCAATGAGCCCGCTCCAGAGTCCCATCCAGCCCATGAGCCCACTCCAGAGTCCCATGCAGCACATGAGCCTGCTCCAGAGTCCCATCCAGCTCATAAGCCTGCTCCAGCGTCCCATCCAGCCCATGAGCCCGCTCCAGAGTCCCATCCAGCCCATGAGCCCGCTCCAGAGTCCCATCCAGCCAATGAGCCCGCTCCAGAGTCCCATCCAGCCAATGAGCCCGCTCCAGAGTCCCATCCAGCCAATGAGACTGCTCCAGAGTCCCATCCAGCCCACGAGCCCGCTCCAGAGTCCCATCCAGCCCATGAGCCCGCTCCAGAGTCCCATCCAGCCAATGAGCCCGCTCCAGAGTCCCATGCAGCACATGAGCCTGCTCCAGAGTCCCATCCAGCTCATAAGCCTGCTCCAGCGTCCCATCCAGCCCATGAGCCCACTCCAGAGTCCCATCCAGCCCATGAGCCCGCTCCAGAGTCCCATCCAGCCAATGAGCCCGCTCCAGAGTCCCATCCAGCCAATGAGCCCGCTCCAGAGTCCCATCCAGCCCATGAGCCCACTCCAGAGTCCCATCCAGCCAATGAGCCCGCTCCAGAGTCCCATCCAGCCAATGAGCCCGCTCCAGAGTCCCATCCAGCCCATGAGCCCACTCCAGAGTCCCATCCAGCCCATAAGCCTGCTCCAGAGTCCCATCCAGCCCACGAGCCCGCTCCAGAGTCCCATGCAGCACATGAGCCTGCTCCAGAGTCCCATCCAGCTCATAAGCCTGCTCCAGCGTCCCATCCAGCCCATGAGCCCGCTCCAGAGTCCCATCCAGCCCATGAGCCCGCTCCAGAGTCCCATCCAGCCAATGAGCCCGCTCCAGAGTCCCATCCAGCCAATGAGCCCGCTCCAGAGTCCCATCCAGCCCATGAGCCCACTCCAGAGTCCCATGCAGCACATGAGCCTGCTCCAGAGTCCCATCCAGCTCATAAGCCTGCTCCAGCGTCCCATCCAGCCCATGAGCCCGCTCCAGAGTCCCATCCAGCCCATGAGCCCGCTCCAGAGTCCCATCCAGCCAATGAGCCCGCTCCAGAGTCCCATCCAGCCAATGAGCCCGCTCCAGAGTCCCATCCAGCCAATAAGACTGCTCCAGAGTCCCATCCAGCCCACGAGCCCGCTCCAGAGTCCCATCCAGCCCATGAGCCCGCTCCAGAGTCCCATCCAGCCAATGAGCCCGCTCCAGAGTCCCATGCAGCACATGAGCCTGCTCCAGAGTCCCATCCAGCTCATAAGCCTGCTCCAGCGTCCCATCCAGCCCATGAGCCCACTCCAGAGTCCCATCCAGCCCATGAGCCCGCTCCAGAGTCCCATCCAGCCAATGAGCCCGCTCCAGAGTCCCATCCAGCCAATGAGCCCGCTCCAGAGTCCCATCCAGCCCATGAGCCCACTCCAGAGTCCCATCCAGCCCATAAGCCTGCTCCAGAGTCCCATCCAGCCCACAAGCCCGCTCCAGAGTCCCATGCAGCACATGAGCCTGCTCCAGAGTCCCATCCAGCTCATAAGCCTGCTCCAGCGTCCCATCCAGCCCATGAGCCCGCTCCAGAGTCCCATCCAGCCCATGAGCCCGCTCCAGAGTCCCATCCAGCCAATGAGCCCGCTCCAGAGTCCCATCCAGCCAATGAGCCCGCTCCAGAGTCCCATCCAGCCCATGAGCCCACTCCAGAGTCCCATCCAGCCCATAAGCCTGCTCCAGAGTCCCATCCAGCCAATGAGCCCTCTCCAGAGTCCCATCCAGCCAATGAGCCCGCTCCAGAGTCCCATCCAGCCAATGAGCCCGCTCCAGAGTCCCATCCAGCCCATGAGCCCACTCCAGAGTCCCATCCAGCCCATGAGCCTGCTCCAGAGTCCCATCCAGCCCATAAGCCTGCTCCAGAGTCCTATCCAGCCCATGAGCCCACTCCAGAGTCCCACCCAGCCCATAAGCCTTCTCCAGAGTCTCATCCAGCCCATGAGCCCACTCCAGAGTCCCATGTAGCACATGAGCCTGCTCCAGAGTCCCATCCAGCCCATGAGCCCGCTCCAGAGTCCCATCCAGCCCATGAGCCTGCTCCAGAGTCCCATTCAGCCCATGAGCCTGCTCCAGAGTCCCATCCAGCCCATAAGCCTGCTCCAGTGTCCCATCCAGCCCAGAGAAGGAAGCGCTGTCCTTGATGGCTACAGCCATTTTGTGTGTGGGTGGTTCATAATCCCATAGCTCCTCCCAAGAAAAAATGTTAGGGATGGGAGGGGCTATACATCCCCATCCTTAGTGGCCAAGCCAAGCTCCCTTGTCAAGGCCAAGGAGGCAGATTCTTCCTGGCTCCCTGCACTGCCAGCAGCTTCCCTGCTCCCTGAGCTACTGGCACCTTCCAGGTACCCTGTGCCACCCTAGAGGATCCCTAGCCTGCCGGCATCGCCTTGGTCACTATCACATTTCCAGGGCGCCCTCTCTCCCTGATTGGACTCCTTTGGTATGAGGATCCGCCTTATGGGAGGGATGGAGTAATTTCAGGGTTATGTTCTGTTTTGTATTAGTTTTCATTGTGTTCAGTTGCTGTTTTCCTTTGACCTAGTTTTCCTGTGTTTTTCATTGATTCATCCCATTCATACCTTGTTAATTAACATGTTAACTCATTTGTTTGCTCATTGTACTTAAGTCCTCAGTTTCAGTCAGTTCATGGTCCTGTATTGTTTAACATTGAGGTGTACGCGGTTATCTTTTCTCCTTGGTATTCTCCTGGCTGTACACACATGCATATATGTATAAATAAAATATATGCACACATATATTATATAAACACATGTTAGATGTGATTAATCGATTTGACAACACACATTTTTACCCTTTATCCAACCTTTAATTAGTGACTTAAACAGAACTTATGTCAAATCGTGCCACAATGCAAATTTGTTGCAAGTTTGCTGACAGTTATTTCAAAGTAATAAGGAAAAGCAAAGTCATTACCTTTGACAGAGGCTTGGCAGGTTTGCAGTGCAGTCCTCCAACAAATTTAAAATTAGGCAGGAGTGGGCGTGGATACTCAAAATCCCAGTACGTTCTAATCAACCAGATGTCAGCTTTTCCCATGGTCTCACACATTGTTGTTGGTTTGCCTGTGACATACGGAGAATTCTACTCAGTTGATGCATAGTAGCTCACAAGATTAAACAATATCTGGAAGACTAGCCTACTGTACAATTAAAGAAGAAAAGTTGGCCCAAATCAAACTAAAAATAATTATTACCCCATATTTCAGTGTAAAGTTTGTCATAAGTAAACCTCATGTGCAATCGAAATATGGTTGTATACATGATGTAGAGGAGCATGTTTTCAACTCTCTCTGTAAAGCTTAAACGGTCGGTGAGGTGACCCTGCACAGCGACCGCAGGAACATAGGAAGACGGTGTGGGGAGCTGACCACAAAACTGCTCTAAAGTATATGCGAACGCTGAGCGCAGTGAGAGGACGTGCGGGATCTTCAGCGTCTCTGCCATCAATTCAGCGCATGGCATCATCGGATCAGATAAAAGCACATCATAATGAGATTCCCGAAGTGTGCGTAAAAGACCCTCATTGTAAAACATTCCCTTGCATGTATCAGCAGCAAGCTCCATGATGTTTGACATCACTCGCCTGATCATGAAGACTCTCTCATATGTGGTGGCTGTGTCATTCATCCAGAGATGAATCAAATCACTCCATATAGCACTGGCCTCTTCTTTCTTCATGTTGACTTTAAACACTTTATAGTTGAACCGCTCCTTCCGTGTGTACTGTACAGTAGGCGATGAAGAACTGACCAGAACCGTCACGCTGTGGTTCTTCTCAACTAACGCATCTACGATTGAACGCATGTTGTGCCAGTGGCTGTACTCGCCTGGCAACACCAAAACCCTGCCAGCCTCTACTCCACACAGCAGAACGAGCACAAATATAGTCCCAGAAATCATGCTGAACTGTTTGTGCCTTTGGATAAGTGCAGTGTGATCTGGTGAACAATGACCTAAATACAAGATACTATGTGCACAACAGGATTTGGGCAAAGGTTGTGTTGTATTATGGAGGGTAGCTATTGGTGCACTTTGTCATTTTGCCAAAGGATAATAGGCCTATGAACTTGCACTTTCACTCAACTCCCACTCTAAAGGCTTTATTTTGCAACACTGCAAGGAATATGCAAAGGTCGCCAGGAACATTATTTTGATTTTACAAAATGTAAGTGCAATTCTGAGTCAGATGTCAGTTTATAGCAGGGTTTTTGACCTTGATATTCTCAGGTTTATTATAGACTAGTTCTAGTAAATTTTCAATATCTTAACGCAGATTTTAATGTTTGTTGTGATCATAACTACGCTAATTATTTTCTTGTTCTGTTTTATCTCGGAATGCCCATCCCGAGGTAACTAGAGAGTCTGTCAGCTCCAGTCTGGATCCAGACTCTTATGAAGACTGCAGATGACCAACACCTGTGAAGAGATGACCCCAACTCTTTCAGATGACGCAGCTCTGCATCAAAATGCACCAATGCTACATTTTCTATATACCCTAATCATTGTTAACAACATGTATTGTTGCCCATTGTTTGTGCCTTAAATTATTACATTGATTATTAATATATTGTTACTTGTTAGTGTAACGGAGGTTAGCTAGTAGTTGCTGTGCGCGTAAACCTCACTCCTCTGATCTCAAGAGACGCTAGTGAATGACACTAGAGGTCGCAGCCTTTAGCCTCCTTGTCTGACTCTCATGCAGACCCGGGTTCGAGTCCCGCTAGGAGTGGGCGGGTTGAACAGGAGGAGTTGCATTAGCTAACTATGTGCTTTGTATATGTACATTTCTGAAACATATAATTTGGCCACAGTCTCCTCTGAAAACAAATCACTTTAAATTGTAATGTAGAGGCATGCATTTTCTGTGAAGCTGTCCTATTGATTACCTTTGCACACTGTCACAGGCTGGAGAATGCTTTATTTGAGGTGTTACTGGTTCATTCGTGATCAGACTCCGACTTGTAACGTTATAGGCCAGGGCTCGCAAAGCCCAACATCCCGGGGCCTATGTGTTTTTCAGACGGGCTACCAAAACGCGCTGTGTGTGTGTGTACGGGTCGCGGTTATTCACAGATCGGGCCGGCCAAGTAATAAAATAACATTCCAATCAATCGCAGGTGGATGAGAGATGAATGTGTTTGTTTGATAAAGACATTTTGCGAGGCCTGTGAGCGTTTCCCCAGACGCTTTCAAAACAATCCCCACATGTACTGAGGGGAGCTGAAGCTCATTAAATATACAAATCTTATCCAATCCTAGCAGTGGGCGTTTACTTCCAAGTCTTCAGTGCGGCACGCCCATCAAAACTGAGCGTTTTTCAGAGAGCCGCAAACCAAGGCAGAAAATAGCCTTTTACTTATACATTATGATGATTTTGAATGTAAAAACCACGCGAACATCATTAGTTGACCTCAGACAACAGTATACATTTTTTTTTAAAAAGGCAGTTCATGACCCCTTTAATAGAAATGCAGTCACTTTTCAGGCTAGACGACATTAAATCCGATTAAACATGGATAATTTTAGATACGTAGCTAAACGTCCATATCAAGTTTTCTGTTATCACATCTATTTTAGTAATGGTTTCAGTTCCAAAATTTCATCCCAGTTAATTTACCTGAAGGGGTCTGATCTGATGATCGGTTCTGATAGATAAGCATTTCTATTGGCTGCAACCTCAAGATATTATAGCCAATCACGAAAGTCGATTGTGCAACCAACCATATCGCTTTTGTTGGAATGTAGTAGTCAAAATGTAGTAAAAATAGCATATAAATTCATTATAATTACGTTGTTTAATAAAGCCCAATATAATAAGTTTGCAAAAACTGTGATCTCCAAAATACGTATAGACCAATTTTTTTTTTACCTAATTTTAAATTTAATATTGACAACATATTGCAGACATGACTGAATGTATGTCCGAAGAGACACTATATTATTTGTCTATTTTAATATAGTACATATAATAATACTCCCATAAAGAGACACATAAAGAGATATGTTGTCCGTTGTATAACTATATATCATCTACATAAGCCCTTATGCTTGGACCCCGACGATTGCCTCAAGTTAAACTGCATTGTTTCATTGACCTTCTGTGTCGTTGCCCACAACGCTTTGCTGACAGGACTTTGAAATAGCAAACAGGGAAAACAATAAAAGGCATGACTTATAGCGCAACGATCTAGCAAACTTTGTCCACATGTCTATGATCCTTATTTATTTCTTCATTTGAACGCCCGGTGAAAGGATTTTTTGTAAAGATAAAACTGAATTTAAATTAATCTCAGAAGAGATTTTGCATACTTGAAAGACGAACGGTCACATAAGGCCACAATATTTAAAAACAATATTGATTTGCTAAAATCAAAAGTGGGAGGGCCTGGGGCACAGAGTGCATAATCTGAAATGAGCCAATTAGAGATCAGCCTCAAGTCAAATGCGTTTAAAAAAAATTACAGACCTAATAAGACATCCATTTGTCCGGCGCCCCGCACACACAAAACTAACGAAATACAGTTTCATTTTTTTACATTTTTAATAGGTGCTAATGTGACTACCAGTTGAATAGTATGACTAAATAATGTTATTGACATCAGTTCTCACCATCTCTGAAAAGCCAAGCCAATGTTCTCATTTTATTACGAGATCTGTTGCATTATCTTTTGGCCAGCAGACTCTCCTCTCCTCTCCTCTGTTCTTTTTTTATTTTTAGCTGCTCCATGTCAACCTTTCTCAAGTATACACTATATTGCCAAATGTATTGGGACAGCCCTTCAGATAATTGAATTCAGGTTTTCAATCACTTCATGGCCACCGGTGTATAAATCAAGCACTAGGCCTGCAGACGCTTCTACAAACATTTGTGAAAGAATGGGCCGCTGTCAGGAGCTCAGAGAACTCAAGCGTGGTACCGTGATCGGTTGCCACCTGTGCAATAAGTCCATTAGTATAAGGAATATACTAAATATTCCACACTCAACTGTTAGTTGATTCCAACGTGGAAACAATTGGGAACAACAGCAACTCAGCCACGAAGTGGTAGGCCACATAAAATCAGAGCGGGGTCAGCGCATGCTGAGGGTCTCAGTGCGCAGAAGTCGGCAACTTTCTTCAGAGTCAATGATTACAGACCTCCAATGGGAGCTTCATGGAATGGGTTTCCATGGCTGAACAGCTCATCCAAACCTTACATCACCAAGTTCACTGCAAAGCGTGGGATGCAGTGGGGTAAAGCGTGCCGCCACTGGACTCTAGATTAGTGGAGACGTGTTCTCTGGAGTGACCAATCACACTTCTCTGTCTGGCAATCCGATGGACGAGTCTGGGTTTGGCGGTTGCCAGGAGAACGGTACTTGCCTGACTGCATTGTGCTGAGTGTAAAGTTTGGTGGAGGGGGGATTATGGTGTGGGGTTGTTTTTCATGGGTTGGGCTTTGCCCCTTAGTTCCAGTTAAAGGAACTCTTAATGCTTCAGCATACCATTTTGGATTTCCACTTTGGGTGCTCGAGCCCCTGCCCTTTTTCAAAATGAATCAAAAGTGACAAATATCTTCTTCAAATATCTGATTATTATAACATGACAATATATACAATAGTAACGAACGGCTCAAAAGTCGGACAATTTCTGTTGAGGCGTTGCCATAATGCGTTGCTATGGGTTGCGTGCATTTTGATTGACTGCTCAAGCCAAATATGGTCCTTTCAGAGAGTGTGTGGCCTCACGAGAAAAAAGTAAACCAATATATTTTTTTTTCATCCATAATCAGAGCTAATGTGTTGATTTAATTACAAATCTATATATTATATATTTTAAAGTATTACACAATTCACCAATGCCCGTTTGTCATGTATATACACCAACCAATCGTGATCTGGCAAAGCAAGTTCAAATTCCATTGGGCGATGTGAAGTGGAGCGGTTCTGTTCTTATTCATAAATCGGTTGAAAATGACATGGACAGACGAACTAACGTTTGTGGAACGATTTCCTGCGGTTTGTCTCATTTTATAAATTGCATCACTGACAAAATGGATTTTAACTGACAACAAACAAATCCCTGCACAAAACCTGCAGCAGCAAAAGTCGCATTAATGGTAAGTGTTAAATTCACTTGTATTTATGTATATTGATACACCGTTTACTATTTCATGAAACTATCAGAGTTAACAAAACCCAAGTGCCACGAGTACCTACAGGCCTATTATGTGAAGTGTAGGCTGGAGAAATACATGAGAGGATTTATTATATTACCATTTTTGAATATTATGCAGCATTATGAAATAAGTCTCTTATGTTCATCAAGCCTGCATTTATTTGATAAAAAAAACAGCAATATTGTGAAATATTAAAATAATGGTTTTCTATTTTAAATACATTTCAAATATAATTTATTCCTGTGATCACAGCTGGATGTTCAGCATCATTACTCCACTCTTCAGTGTCACATGATCCTTCAGAAATCATTCTCATATGAGGATTTAATGTCAATGATGGAAACTGTGATACTCTTTTCAAGATTCTTTGATTAATAAAAAGTTAAAAAGAACAATGTAATAATATTTCACAATATTAGGCTACTGTTTTTTCTGTATTTTTGATTAAATAAATGCAGGCTTGATGAGCATAATGATATATATATTTATTGCCCCTTTCTTACATTTGAGCCCCTGCCCCTGAAGAACTCTCTGCACGGCCCTGTGTCAGTTTATAGCAGTGGCTTTCAACCTGGATAGATTTGCGTTTAATATATCCTAGTTCTAGTTAATAGTTTGTGATGTGTTTGTTGTCAAGCTCAATTTTTTAATTATTAAAAATGCCATTATTTGATATGAAAAAGTTAATAATTGTATTTTAATTGACAAAAATGTTTAGTTTGTTTTGTATATTTATTCTAATATATCAGACAGCATGTTAAGCTGTCATATTACAATCATGTCATGTTACAATGTGCTCCTCAAATTTTACAAAGTACTCCACCTATGGGGCATGTTGTCACATTTCACTTCCATTTTTCGGGGTAAATAAAGAAAAAAGTACACACTGTATTAATGAAACAAAACCACATAATTGTACTAGACGTGGGAAATGAATGTGGGGGAAAAATAATACTCTGAACCCCAAGTGAATCCACACAAACTGAGAAAGTCAAAAAGTGTTGGGTTTTGCCCTGCTCTCCACTATTTCACATAAAAAGTTGCAGTTATTTTTTATTCTTTTATTAAGTGGCGTAAGCTTGCATATCAAGCTTATTCTAGCTAAACTAGATGCATCCATTAGCCTGTATAGAAACATCCGTGAACCTTTACATTCGTGAGGACCTTACCTAACACTTCACTGTAGTAATTATCCAAATTCCTCGAGGCCATCCGAAACGCGAAGGAATAAACAACATATATAATCATATTTTGCACTCTTTCCGTGAAGCTCATGTGATCTGTCAACACCGTCGGAGGAACCGGTACATAAGAGGGCGGAGTGGGCATCTGTCCACACATCCTCTCCATGGAAAACCCCAGGGAAAACCGTAGAGAAAGGACTAATGGCAAGTCCAGAATCTCCGCCAGTAAGTCGCTGCATGCGATCATGGGATCATATAAGAGCACATCAAACTTTAAATCCCTCAAGCGCGCGATCAGCGCTTCATTACGCAGCATGGAGTCGCACAGGACGCGGTGGAGTTCGTTCACTCTCGCCGCCAGCTCAATGATCTGGAGACCGATGGTGAGCCTGTTTGGTGTGGGGTACTGCATCCAGATGTTGAGCATCTGTTCGCTCACACCGTGCACCTCGTGCGCCTTCAGAGGCACATCAAACACCAGGAACGGAAACCTCTCCTGCGCTGTGAAGTTGATGGACGGCGAGGCGGAGCTCACCAGAACTGTCACGCTGTGATTGCGGTTCAGCAGCTCTTCCACGATGTTGCGCATGTTCAGCCAGTGGCTGTATTCTCCCGGCAGCACGAGCACATTGCCACCGTGCGTAAAGCTCACGTTAGTCAATAGGAAGGCTATGAAAAGTGTGCATGCCTTTCCCAAGCAGCGCATGGCTGAAACTCTCGTGTAGAGGACTTCTCTTTGCACCTGGATAAAGAAGTTAGAAGTATCCAGGAAAGAAGTTTTAGTGTAAAGGGCGGGACCGCAGGACTTTGGAGGAGCCTCGCGTTACGTCACATGAGTCCAGAAACACGTGCAGGTTTGCATTAACCAACAAGCCACATTAAAGCCCCGTTTCCACCGGAATTACCCGGAACAATTTGTACCAATTTGTACAGATGAATTAGCAATTTGTTAGGCCTAACATGATTAGCATGTTACCAGGGTTGCCAACTCTCACGCATTTGGCGTGATACTCGCGCTTTCAGGCTCAGTCTCACGCTCTCACGCTGCCCAACTTAATCTCAAATTGCCAAACCTGCTTTTGATGTGCAAACTGGACCACCCTTACTTTGCATCGCCTGCCACAAGCTCTTTGTCTGCGACACGACAAGAGGCCATAACGGAGAAATTAATTTTGTTCATTTGTAAGGACATGAGACATGTTACCAGGTTTGCCAACTCTCACGCATTTGCCGTGATACTCACGCTTTCAGTCTCAGAAAGAATGAGAGAATGGAATGGAAAAGAATGGAAGTGAAATGTGACACAACATGCCCCATAGGTGGGGTACATTGTAACATGAGCAAATGAGAGCTCAAAATGTTACCTGGCATAATCAAAAAAATATCCAAGACAAAATAAAATATTTTGTCAATAAAATACAATTATTAACTTTTTTTAAATAAAATAATGGCATTTTTTAATAATTAAAAATATACTCATTTTTGAGTTTGACAACAAACACATCGCTAAATACAGCTAAACAGCATATTTAAAAACATAATGATAACTAATAATTTCTGAACATTAACTCTCAGACATTATTCACCCTTTTTCATGGTTTCTCAAAAAAATGCATAAAAGTATAGAATATAATGGCATATTTCTAACAGGGGCTCATTGTAACGCAGTGTTACATCTGCACAACTGGGATTTAAACACGGCTCGTGTCTTCTGCTGGTTAGATCAGCATTAAAGAACGACCTCAACTGTTAAATAACAGATATAAGATTATAATAATATCAGATATATCTTATTTTATATAAACACAAAAAATAGAGATGAAAAATGAACTTAGGTAAGAAATAATCTTTCGCTATGGTTAAATAAACATTCAGTAATATCTTCCAAAGATTTTTTAATTTTGCCGCATTTTTTTCTCAAAATAATGTTGATATGGCAACTAGTAAATACACTGAGTTTCGTCATTCTGGCACGTGTGGAAAGTGTAAAACCATGCGTGTTGCATCTAACCCCGCGTTAGGTTGTGCCCCGCGCTCCCCTACTACAGAAATATGACCCGTTTCTTGTTTAATTTGTGTATGGCTGACAAATATTCATCACATTCAGGTTATGTAAATAATGCAATTCAAATACACGAATCGTACATTGACATACATCAGATAATATATTTATGAAGTGGCAACTTATTGTATCTACTTACCCAGGATTTCCGAACATAAGTGATCCCACTTTGATTTAGTGACTAGATAAAACAGGACGTCCTGTGTGCCATAGAAGAGAAAGTTTTTCAGTCTCTGCAGGAAATTCATTTGATCTGTGTTCTCAGAGCCGATGGCAGGGACGTAGGATGGCGGTGCTGGCAGTTGGGCGCAAAGTCTCTCAAGTGTGTTACCGAAGGAAAACCTGAGACTGAGAATTAAAGGCAAGCCTAACTTCTGTGCCAGCAGCTCCCCACACATGAAAAGTGGGTCGGCTAGTAAGGCGTCAAACTTCTCTTTTCTCCACTTCTCAAGGAGGTCTTCTCTGGCAAAGAGTTCATTGCACACGGCCTGATTCTGCTCTGTGCCGATGTCAATCATCTCCTTGATCTTCATCGAAGCCTTGATGAAGTTGTCATTCGGTAGCTCGTGAGTCCAGTACTTCAGCATCTTCTCCATGTTCTCCAGGATGTCCTGCTTCGTGTGAGGCACCTGTAGAATCTCCACACTGTAGCCCGCGGATGGGCTGGTTCTGACAGACGGTGTGGCTGTGTGGGTGATCACGGTGATATTGTGTCCTCTCTCGATCAATGCGTCTAGGATTACTTTTACATTGAGCCAGTGGCTGAACTCAGCCGGCCAGACGAGGATCTTCCCTCCTGACACACACAGCAGGTTCAGGTTCAGCAGCACTAGCAGGAAAAGGCCGGTGCTTCCTCTGGGACTCATGACAGCGGCAAACAACCTTCTGCACACAACGAGCATGAACAAGCAAGTGTGGAGGAGGAGCTGCTGTAACTGCACACATGGAAACAGGGAAAGGCAAAGTTGTGCAATCCAATAAAGGGGAAGGCCTTAAACGATCTTTAGTTTTAAAGAAATAGAACACTCTCTCTCACACACACACACACACACACACACACACACACACACACACACACACACACACACACACACGCATGCACTCATACACACACACACACACACACACACACACACACACACACACACACACACACACACACACACACGTTGGGTTTTCATGTTTTATGGGGACTTTGCATAGGCGTAATGGTTTTATACTGTATAAACTGTATTTTCTATCCCCCTACACGGACCCTACCCCTAAACCTACCCAACACACACACACACACACACACACACACACACACACACACACACACACACACACACACACACACACACACACACACACACACACACACACACACACACACACACACACACACACACACACACTGCCCCTGCCCCTGCCCCTGCCCCTAAACCTACCCATTACAGGAGACATTCTGCATTTTTACATTTTCAAAAACATCACTTTGTCTGATTTATAAGATGTTTTCCTCATGGGAACCAAAAAATGTCCCCACAAGGATGAGGATTTCGGATATTGCCACCAGGCCACACTCTCTCTCTCTCTCTCTCTCTCTCTCTCTCTCTCTCTCTCTCTCTCTCTCTCTCTCTCTCTCTCTCTCTCTCTCTCTCTCTCTCTCTCTCTCTCTCTCTCTCTCTCTCTCTCTCTCTCTCTCTCTCTCTCTCTCTCTCTCTCTCTCTCTCTAGCAATTTGCTGGGAAGCATGACGACTCCAAGCACAATGTTTTTTTGAAAATTTAACTCAGTGTCATAGAGTGCAAATAGGTATGAAGGTAAATTGATGCCTTAAAGAATCGCAAGCGCAGGGTAAGATTTGTGAAAGTGTACATAAGATTGCAAGCGTAAATTAAATTTACATGCGCAAGATACGTTTTGTAAAGGTGTAAATTGCCTTTCAAGTGTAAGAAAAAAATATTTGCAGCATTTTACTGTTATTCGTAAGTGTAATTCATGTATTGTGAAACTGCAGCTTCATGTTAACGCAAAATAAATATGATCTGTATTCTTCTGACATCCATTTTTCCGTGCTAAGACTTTTGACATGTTTCTTTCGCCAAGATACGGCCAAAATCATTGCACGACTGTGAACATCGATTTGCAAGCGAAAACATCAGAGTCAGGAACTGCAAAACAGATTGACCGTGTAAAACCAACCTTTGTGTAAAAAAAATAAACTGTTGCAAATGTCTAAATGACTTGTTGTGTACGTAGGGCAAAAAAGTTCCCGAAAGAAACTGATTTGTACAGTTCCGTCTTTCTTTTAGCTGAGCTTTAAGTTTTGGCACGATTCTCTCACTGGCTGAGTTTTGCAAGCGTGAGGAGGAAGGCAGGTCCACCTTCTTCTGTAGCCAATCAAATGAGCTGCTCGCTGACTCTCGATTTACCCTTATCTGATTGTTTCAATAAACACCCAGATGCCAAAACACATCTTTATCTTCATTTGGCTCAGCATTCTGTGCTAGTGTGTTAAGAAATAAATATATTCAGTGTATCCTTATCATCATCATCATCATCATCATCATCATCATAATCATCATCATCATCATCATCATCGTCATCATCATGCCATGATATTAGTTAGTTATCCTGATGCTGCTAAAAGTATAGTATCTGCACTACTGCATGCATAATTTCACCTGTTTACTGTTCAGGGGCGTTTCCAGAATTATTATTTTTATCATTATTATTATTATTATTATTATTAGTAGTAGTAGTAGTAGTGTTAGAATTAAATTATTATTTTTCCTTTAACATGGATTTTAAAGGCATCTCTAAATTTTGCACCATTTATCATCTGTAATACAATCGTTTAACCTCTAGATGACTGTATATCCCTATAAACATAAACATGGCTGTCAATTCCCTGTTTGCTGGGTTAGTTTTCATTTAGTTAGTTTTCATTTGATTTGTATATATATTAGATTAGATTAGATTAGATTAGATTCAACTTTATTGTCATTACACAAGTACAAGTACAAGGCAACAAAATGCAGTTTAGGTCTAACCAGAAGTGCAATAGCAGCAAGTGCAGGATATATACAATGGTTGCGTAAGTGCAGGACATGGATATGTACAGAATATATATAAATATGTATAAAAAGAGAGACGGTTATTACTATAAGCAGAACTGAATTTACAGGTGAATATGTACAGTGAATAAATATACAGATGGCTATTACTATAAACAGAATTTTACAGATAGAGGTATACAATAATATGTTAAGCTAATATGAGGAATATAGCAGTGGATTAAGGTAGTGCAATAAATTATGGACAGAGCTATCCGAAAAAAGAAAGTGTAAAAGTGCAGTGGAAAGTGGTTGCATATTACAGTTAGAAGTACGGTGCAAAATGCAAATGTAAACATTGGTACTATAAATACAGTCGGCAGTGTAAATGAGCATAATCCAGTTAAGATATGGCAGTGCAAGATGCATAAGTAAACAGTTGTTACTGTAATAAACCGTCGGTAGTGCAAATAACAAAGTGAAGGCAGATGTGAGGTAGGAGAGTTAGCAGTTTATGAGGGAAGTGGATCAACGGGGGTTTGAGTTCAGTAAAGAGACAGCTCTGGGTAAAAAAGGTCCGGAGGATCCTGAAACGCCTGCCGGAGGGCAGGAGAGAAAACAGTCTGTGGGCTGGGTGAGAGGAGTCCTTGAGGATGCTGTGAGCTCGATGCAGACAGCGTTTCCTCTGGATGTGCTCGATGGCAGGTAGTGGAGTCCCTGTGATGCGCTGGGCAGTTTTTACCACCCGCTGCAGTGCCTTGAGCTCCGCAACAGAGCAGCTCCCATACCATACTGCCACACAGTTGGTCAGGATGCTTTCTATTGCGCAGCGATAGAAGTTCACCAGGATAGCCGAGGAGAGCTGATTCTTCCTCAGTGTCCTCAGGAAGAAGAGGCGCTGGTGAGCCGTCTTGACCAGGCTGGAGGTGTTGGTCGTCCACGACATGTCCGCCGAGATGTGGATCCCCAGGAACTTGAAACTGGAGACATGCTCAACGGCCATTCCATTGATGTGGATGGAGTCGTGTGTGCCTCTTGACTCTTTCCTGAAGTCCACGATGAGCTCCTTCGTTTTGGTGGTGTTGAGGAGCAGGTTATTATCAGTGCACCATGTGGCCAGGTGCTGGATCTCTTCCCTGTAGGCAGTCTCATCGTTGTTGCTGATGAGACCAATCACCGTAGTGTCGTCCGCAAACTTGACGATGGAATTAGATCCATACACAGGCTTGCAGTCGGAGGTGAAGAGGGAGTAGAGAAACGGACTTAGCACACAGCCCTGTGGTACACCAGTGTTGACTGTGATGGACGTGGAGCAGGTGGATCCTGATTGAACATTCTGTGGTCTGTCAGTTAGGAAGTCCAAAATCCAGTTACACATTGAGGTGTTGATGCCCAGGTCTCCAAGTTTGGCAATTAACTTGGATGGGATGACAGTGTTGAATGCTGAGCTGAAGTCAACAAACAGCATGCGTGCATAAGTGTTCTTATGGTCCAGATGGGTGAGCACAGAGTGCAGTGCCATGGAAACTGCATCCTCTGTGCTCTTATTGCTGCGGTAGGCAAACTGGTGTGAGTCCAATGTGGATGGTAGAGAGTCTTTTAGGTGTTCCAGGACCAGCCGCTCAAAGCACTTCATAATGATGGGTGTGAGTGCTACAGGGCGGTAGTCATTAGGGCACCTCGGGCTAGAGCTTTTCGGCACTGGCACAATGGAAGTGCGTTTAAAGCATGATGGTACAGCTGCTTGGGCAAGAGACAGGTTGAAAATGTCTGTAAAAACCCCAGTGAGCTGCTCCGCACATGCCCTGAGAACACGTCCAGGGATGTTGTCTGGTCCAGCAGCCTTGTGTGCGCTGATCCGGCTCAGTGCCTTGCAGACATCTGTGGAGGAGAGTGTGATTGGTGGGTGGTCATCTGAGGGTTTGAGCTTGGTTAGCTATATATATATATATATATAGTATCAGTTTTGTATTAGCCTACAGTCAAATCTGGACACAGAGAAAGCATTTTGTTATTCATACTAGCTACATATAATAGCTTGATCAGTCACACTATAGTAATCAGAATCACCAGGACGATATTTCAAAATATATAAATGAGTGTTAAATACCATGAAATGTCGTCTGAAAAAGTCTTAATCAGAATGGTATTATTGGGTATTAAAGAATGGGTATTAAATGTTTTGATTGTAAAGTTTAACATCAGCTCAGTGGTGTAAGCAGATTATATAATATATAACATTTCAATGCAATTCCAAACCAATCCAATAACGACACACCATCTCAAAGTTCAGGATGAACACATATAGTCAGCCTTGAACGGTGCACAGCTTATTAAGCAACTGTGCTTTATTTATTTATTAACATATATGTGTGCATTAAAAGTACAATTTTGGCAGCGAGAACGATTCTTAGCCAAATGAAGATAAAGATGTGTTCTGGCATTCCGGAGGTGACGAAGGCAGTGAGCGCGCGCAGGAAACCAGTGAGGCCTGAAGCGTCATGGACGGCAGGATCCCAGCACTGATTTCCCGAGAGCTCCGGGGGGGAAACGACCTCGGTCGCTCCACCTCGGGGGGTCCCAGAGGTCCAGCCGCAGCTAGGACCACTTTGTGGTAGCCTTCTTCGCCTGAAGGACGGTCCTCAGATCGACCCTAGGCACCGAAGGCTTACCACGAGAGCGCCGCCTCTTTTGCCAAGCTCCCTCGGGAGGGGCGCAAGAAGCGACGCTCTCTTTTTGCACCTGTCGGTGCGAGGAGGAGCTACCTGAAGGCTGAGGCTGCCTTTGCTGGACAGCCTTCCCCGAGGAGCCAGAACGGCGAGGGAGGTACTGTTGGAAGGCTGCCACCTGCTTTTTCACCTCCTGGAACCTCTCGACGACGGTGTTAACCGCGCCGCCGAAGAGGCCAGAAGGCAAAATAGGGGAATCGAGGAGAAAGTGTTTCTCTCTCTCTCTCATCCCCGACAGGTTTAACCAGAGATGTCTCTCCGCGACCACCAGACCAGCCATGGATCGGCCGATGTTACGGGCCGTCTCCTTGGTGATCCGGACAGACAAATCGGTGGCCTTCCGCAGCTCAAGGATATCGTCCGGAGACGGACCCTCCCCCTCGTCCAGCTCCTTGAGGAGGTCGGCCTGATAGGCCTGCAACACCGCCATAGTGTGCAGACAACTACCAGCCCGCCCAGCCACCATGTAAACCCTACCCACCGGCGCCGAAGTGTCCCGGCATGGCTTGGTGGGTAGCACCGGGGCCTTGAGGGACGAAGCGGCCTCGGGAGAGAGGTAGCTCGCGAGAGCATCCTCCACCGAGGCAGCGTCCCATAACCCCGCTCGGCCGCCCCCAGCACATTCCCAAATTCAAGTGCTTGAGGGGAGGAAAGTCTGGCCGAGTAGGGTTTTTCCCAGGATCTACACAACTCATTGTGCAGATCCTGAAAAAATGGCAGGCCCCGGCGTGGAGGTTGAGACCCACGCTTGAAGAACCTTTCATCCAGCTTACTGGGCGGCTGAATTTCAGGCTCTTCCTGTGGCCATTCAATGTTTAATTTGGCCACAGCGCGGGTCAAAACCTCCACTAGCTCCTCCTGAGCGGGTGCGTGACGCGATGGCTGAGCTTCCACGTCACCCGCCTCGATGCTCTGCCCATCCGACTCCTCGGAGCCGGACAGCTGAAGCATCGGGTTCTCCGCCTCGCGGGAAGAAGCCGCATCGCGGGCTTCCGCACGGGGCGGGAGAACATAGGAATCCTCGGACGAGGATAGGGAAAGTGCCTCAGCAGTCCCATATCCCGTCACAAGGTCCCGTTGCGATCCCCATGATCTGTGGCGCCGCCGTGCCTCAGCAGCGGCGGGCCCAGATCCCTGGGGATCGTGGGCTTGGCCGGTTTCATCGAACACGGCCAGCCATGAGCGCAACACCCTGAGCGGTAGCTGATCACACTCGCTACAGGCGGCTCCCTCGAGAGCCGCCCTAGCGTGCTGCACACCCAGGCATTGCACACACATTAGATGTGTGTCCGTGCCCGAAAGGAAACGCGGACACAGATGCACACATCTCCTAAACTGAGCCATCACTTAAATGCTTGCAACGTTGGTAGACAAACAACACCAAATAGACAGAGACAATACACAGAGCGCTTCAGCTGAAGAGCGAAAAGCTGCCATCTACTACGTCATGACGCACCACCAATCAGATTGGCTTGATTTCATTCATACTTCAGATGCGTAACGCTGAGGGCGTTCCCAAAGTGTCATCACACGATGACGCAGTGCGAGTTCCCTCGAAGGGGAACTCAGCCAGTGAGAGAATCGTGCCAAAACTTAAAGCGCAGCTAAAAGAAAGACGGAACTGTACAAATCAGTTTCTTTCGGGAACTTTTTTGCCCTACGTACACAACAAGTCATTTAGACATTTGCAACAGTTTATTTTTTTACACAAAGGTTGGTTTTACACGGTCAATCTGTTTTGCAGTTCCTGACTCTGATGTTTTCGCTTGCAAATCGATGTTCACAGTCGTGCAATGATTTTGGCCGTATCTTGGCGAAAGAAACATGTCAAAAGTCTTAGCACGGAAAAATGGATGTCAGAAGAATACAGATCATATTTATTTTGCGTTAACACGAAGCTGCAGTTTCACAATACATGATTTACACTTACGAATAACAGTCAAATGCTGCAAATATTTTTTTCTTACACTTGAAAGGCAATTTACACCTTTACAAAACGTATCTTGCGCATGCAAATTTAATTTACGCTTGCAATCTTATGTACACTTTCACAAATCTTACCCTGCGCTTGCGATTCTTTAAGGCAGGGTTCACCAAACTACGGCCCACGGGCCGAATACGGACCGCCCCCACATTTGGACCGGCCCTCTGAACCAGAGTCCTGCACGGGCGGGTACCCGACGGGTGATCCGCGAATATTGCTGAAACGGGTGAAAAAATCATCCTAACTGTGTCGGATACGGGTGCGGGTCGGACAAGGGTCAAACACGGGTCTAAACACGGGTTTTAAACAGTCACGTGCAAACGAATATATATATAAAAATATATGCATGTATATTGTAGATGTGTTCCTAAAATAAGTATGCATATTTTTAGGAACACATCTACAAAAATATGCCTTGCCTGTATTTCAAGTTGATAAAATAATTTCAAATCCATATTAGTTTATTTGTGGCCGTGCGGTGCGCGCGTGCCCTCCTAGGAGATTCACAACCGCGCGCGATCTGCCTGCACTGCAGTCGTCGAAATGGATCCTGAGGAGTTGAAGAAAAGATAGCCGCAAATGTGGAACTTCATCGCTGAGGAAGCACGCAGATAACTGTGGTAACAAACCAAGCACACGCAGTTCTAGCGAACAGTATTTTTCAAAAGGGGACAGAACTGAAGGTGCCTCGTAGAGATGATAAGGACACATAACCATGTTTGACAGCTCTGAAGTTGTCCTTGTGTTAATGGTCGTGTAATAACTTCTGTATGCTGGCAATAAACATTTTTGAAAGTGTGTCTATAATGTTATGCTAAACATTAGATTTTAAGTTTGATGAATAGAGTTAAAATCATAATAAAATCTCCACAATAATACTGGTAGTCACTCCGGCCCATGTAATTTGACCGACCCCGCCCCCCATTAAAGAAAGAAAAAATGATGTGGCCCTTACAGAAAAAAGTTTGGGGACCCCTGCTTTAAGGCATCAATTTACCTTCATAAAATAGATTCTAATGCTAACGTGGAAGATGTTTGTTTGGCTGTAGGAGACGTTGTGGGTCATGAAAACAGCTGTGTGTCAGCTTCGCGAATGAATAATGTGATTGTACTTTTTCTTAGCACTATTGAGAAGGTCAATGAAATAGTGCAAAATGGTGTGGTAATCAAAGGTTCACTCGCGCCGGTGTTTCCTCCCGCCAAGAAAATAATACTTACGCTCCAACTTGTCTCATCACACCTGCCTGGAAGTCTCTAGTATGCCTAGACAAACCTTGATTAGCTCAGGTGTGATTAATGGGTCAAACTCTGAAATACATAAATGTAATTTGTATGCCACTTTGGATAAAACAATGTACAAAATAAAAAATGATAAGACTCAGCAAGTTTGCGTAGTTTGCTGTGGCTTGCAATGATGACTTCTCGTGTTTTGGATGGGAGGACTGAGCTTCACATTTCTGCTTTAAAGGGATAATTCACCCAAAAATGAAAATTACCCCATGATTTACTCGCCCTCAAGTCATCCTAGGTGTAGATGACATTCTTCTTTCAGACAATTGCTTACGAAAAAAGAATAACTGGTGCAACGATGACGTCAGACATAACGCAAGTATTTTGAACTGTGAGAGGCGTTACACTTTCTGTATAAGTTGAATAGGTGGTCTGATGGAAACTAGATATTTTACTTTATAAAGTTTTAAATATGGATATTTTTCTTACACAAACACATCGATTCACATAAGAAGGTCTTTATTAACCCCCCGGAGCCGTGTGGAGCACTTTTATAGATATTGGATAGATATTGGATAGATGTGAGTGAGTGTGTAAGTGTGTGAGTGAGTGTGTGTGAGTGAGTGAGTGAGTGAGTGTGTGTGTGTGTGTGTGTGTGTGTGTGTGTGTGTGTGTGTGTGTGTGTGTGAGTGTGTGTGTGTGTGTGTGTGTGTGAGTCAGTGAGTGAGTGAGTGTGTGAGTGTGTGAGTGAGTGAGTGAGTGAGAGTGTGTGAGTGAGTCTATGTATATGTATGTGTGCTGTGTGCCTTAGCACTCTGAATTAAAGCACATATTGCAGAATGCACACAGAAATATTTAATGATTAATGCTTGTGAAACAGACTTTCAGATCACATGGCCACATTTCTATTCCACATTCGTCTCAATCTCAGATGGTAGAGGTTTTCAGAATTCATTATAATCCTCAAAGGTCTTGCTTTTCACTATGCATGTGTTTGTTAATCTATAAATCAATCTCATGAATCTCAGAATTCAGATGTTCATTTCTAAGGGTACAGTTACACAACAACGATGTACTAAAATTGGTCAAGTTTTTCCTTTGCGTTTTTCGCAAACAGATGACAACATTGTCAAAATGATCTCCGTTCACACGGATCCACGAAAACGACTATAACGCTGTATTCTGCAGGTTGGCGATGTCACTTTGGAATGAAACAATGCGCTATGTCACCGTTTTCACAAATGCAGATTTGTGTAGTTTACACGACAATGATGTATCATTTTCAAAAACTTGCACTTTGGGGCCATTTACATGACAGTTGTACATGACGCTGATATTATCATGGAACAGAAAAGATACAATATTATGGTACTTTACTTTTGAAATCAGATGACATAAATATAAATACAGTGGGGCAAAAAAGTATTTAGTCAGCCACCAATTGTGTAAGTTCTCCCACTTAAAAAGATGAGAGAGGCCTGTGATTTTTATCATTATCACACTTCAACTATAATAGACAGAATGAGAAAAAAATCCAGAAAATCACATTGTCTTATTTTTAAAGAAACTATTTGCAAATTATGGTGGAAAATAAGTATTTGGTCAATAACAAAAGTTAATCTCAATACTTTGTTATATACCCTTTGATGGTAATGACAGAGGTTAAATGTTTTCTGTAAGTCTCCAAAAGGTTATACACACTGTTGCTGGTAGTTTGGCCCATTCCTCCATGCAGATCTCCTCTAGAGCAGTGATGTTTTGGGGCTGTCGCTGGGCAACTCCCTCCAAAGATTTTCTATGGGGTTGAGATCTGGAGACTGGCTAGGCCACTCCAGGACCTTGAAATGCTTTTTACGAAGCCACTCCTTCGTTGCCCGGGCGGTGTGTTTGGGATCATTGTCATGCTGAAAGACCCAGCCACGTGTCATCTTCAATGCCCTTGCTGATGGAAGGAGATTTTTACTTAAAATATCACGATACATGGCCCCATTCATTCTTTCCTTTACACGGATCAGTCGTCCTGGTCCCTTTGCAGAAAAACAGCCCCACAGCATGATGTTTCCACCCCCATGCTTCACAGTAGGTATGGTGTTCTTTGGATGCAACTCAGCATTCTTTCTCCTCCAAACACGACAAGTTGAGTTTTTACCAAAAAGTTCTATTTTGGTTTCATCTGCCCATATGACATTCTCCCAATCCTCTTCTGGATCATCCAAATGCTCTCTAGCAAACTTCAGACGGGCCCGGACATGTACTGGCTTAAGCAGGGGGACACGTCTGGCACTGCAGGATTTGAGTCCCTGGCGGCATAGTGTGTTACTGATGGTAACCTTTGTTTCTTTGGTCCCAGCTCTCTGCAGGTCATTCACTAGGTCCCCCCGTGTGGTTCTGAGATTTTTGCTCACCGTTCTTGTGATCATTTTGACCCCACGGGGTGAGATCTTGCGTGGAGCCCCAGATCGAGGGAGATTATCATATTATCAGTCTTGTATGTCTTCCATTTTGTAATAATTGCTCCCACAGTTGATTTCTTCACACCAAGCTGCTTACCTATTGCAGATTCAGTCTTCCCAGCCTGGTGCAGGTCTACAATTTTGTTTCTGGTGTCCTTTGACAGCTCTTTGGTCTTGGCCATAGTGGAGTTTGGAGTCTGACTGTTTGAGGTTGTCGACAGGTGTCTTTTATACTGATAACGAGTTCAAACAGGTGCCTTTAACACAGGTAACGAGTGGAGGACAGAGGAGCCTCATATAGAAGAAGTTACAGGTCTGTGAGAGCCAGAAATCTTGCTTTTTTGTAGGTGACCAAATACTTATTTTCCACCATAATTTGCAAATAAATTCTTTAAAAATCACAATGTGATTTTCTGGATTTTTTTTCTCATTCTGTCTATTATAGTTGAAGTGTATCTATGATGAAAATTACAGGCCTCTCTCATCTTTTTAAGTGGGAGAACTTGCACAATTGGTGGCTGACTAAATACTTTTTTGCCCCACTGTATTTTTTAAATAATGTAATACATATTACTTGATTTTCCATGCTGCTTTTCCTATGTAAGATTTTTGTTACTTTCCATTAACATTCCCATATATTTGCTTCATTAGGAACATTTGCAATATACACAAAATGCTATTCCGTATCTCTGTAGAGAAGTATTGAGTATGAATTCATTCTTTTTTATTCTTTTGTGCTTTTCCATCAGGACGAGTCTTTCTGAAACATTTACGGAAGAAGAAACCGCATGTTTTAATGAAGAGGAATGTGATCAGTGCAACGATTGAGAGTAAAAAGGCCATTACGTCCAGGCAGTGGTACTGATACCAGCTCAGGTCATGTGCCTGAACTCGTAGATGTTTAGCTCCTTTATTCCGCATCACAAATTCGATCCAGAAAACTGCCTGGTCCAGAGGCTTCATCGGCTGATCATGGTGGATTCTGGACAATCTCATGATGCTTTCTTTGTACCTGATTAGAGAAGAAGAAGCGCTGCTTAAGACAAGTTCTAGAAAAGTACAAACGTTTCTAAATATATTGACAAGCTTTGCTTTGAACTAGAGTGTTTTTCTCTGACATCAGGATTAGTGAATAGTGTAGTGTAAACTACTGAAAATAACTGGTAAGGCTGTTGGTAATGGATTATTTCAAGTTTATGAAAGACTTAACTCACGAGGAATTATTTAAGACAGCCTTGAGAGCATCCGCCAGGTCTTTGGACTCCATTGTGTTGATATCAAGAACAACAGCAGCTCCTTTGGTTTTCATGTGCATCATGTTATCAGGCTGGTCAGCAAACAGTGGCAAACCCACCATTGGGACTCCATGATAAATAGCCTCATACAGTCCATTTGTCCCGCCATGGGTAATGAAGGCCTTTGTTTTTGGATGTCCTATCAGATAAAATGAAATCAGTATCTGACACCAATTATTGTGTATAATGAGCACACATGACAACACTTTCCTTACCAAGCAAATCATTCTGTGGCATCCAGTCGTAGAGTTTTGTATTGGGGGCGAGAGTTTCTGGTGTTTTTCCACTGTAACGCCAAACAACCTGTGCAAATACACATATGGAGACAGTACTGAGCATATGAACACCTAAGCAACAGTTAGAAAAGTTGGGTTCTGTAAATTTTTTTTTAATTTTTCCTACAGAGAATTTTATTTGTAATGATAACATATACTGGTAAGCCTTTTAAGGCACAACTACAGATCTCTGAGGTTGTCTAGAGAGTACATGATTGCATTCTGTGACAAACACATTTAGTTTGGGTTTTTACTCACATATAAACATTGATCGACTCACAAACAGTACATGGAGCACATTAAATATAGAAAACAGAGAAGCTTAATTGTAAATGCCTGAGCCCTCCACCAAGATGGCCACCAGGCCTGAGCCTTCGGTCAAAATGGCCGCCACACCTGAGCCCTCAGCAAAGATGGTCGCCACGCCAGAGTCTTCTTCAGATTGTGCAGCGCTGACCATTGTGGCAATGGCTATGTTGTATGTGTGGGCAGCACACACATCAGTGCCCGTCCATGTCCTGAGTCCAGAGAGGACACCCGTCCCTGTCCTGAGTCCAGAGGGGACTTCAGCCCCTGACCAGCGTCCAGAGGGGACTTCTTAAATGTACTTGCTTGATGTGCAAGAATCATTGAGGTTTGTTATTGCGTGTCACACAAAAACGTGAGTTTACAACTTTTGATGTGCTCTATGCATGTGCACTGATCAAAGTTCATATGTGAATAAAAGCCTAAATTAAATCTGTTCATCATGTAAAGTGATTGTGTCTCTTCAGAAGATTGTAAACAATTTGATTCATATGGATTACTTTTATAATCTCTTAATGATTTTTTGAAACTTGAAGGTTTTGGTGGAATGAATGGACTTTTTTCTGAATTTCTCAGGTTTCATAAAAAATATCTTAATTTGTGTTTTGAAGATGAGTTAAAGTCTTATGGGTTTGGAACGATTGTGAGTGATGACAGAATTTAAATATTTGGGCAAACTGCTCGTAATTCACAATAATGAGCAGTTTCTGCCTCATAAAATACATTAGGTAGACAGTTTTGTGTTGTTTGGTATTTGGGATTGAAATCCCTTTAGACAAAATAAATGGGAAAAATATTTTTTATTTTTGCTATAGAGAGACAAAAAAACAAAACAAAGTTACACACCTTTTGTGGGATCTGACCAAGAGCAGAAGCAATAGTGTTTGCTCTTTCCATTGTCAGGTTGTTGATCATGGAACCCAATGAGAAAACAACAACGCCATGATCTCCTGAGTTCTGAACAAACGTCTCCAGTTCCTAAAAGACACACAAACAACCACATACTTTAACACAAACAGTGTGAACAGGGCTTGTAATAGCATATACACTTTGGAAGCTACTTAATGCGACACATAGTAAACATACACTATATTGGCAAAAGTTTTGGTATGCCTGCCTTTACATGCACATGACCTTTAATGACATCCCATTCTTAATCCATAGGCTTTAACATGGAGTTGGCCCACCCTTTGCAGCTACAACAGCTTCAAGGTTTAGGAGTGTGTTTTATGTGAATTTTTAACCATTCTTCTAGGCCTGGCTCACAGTATCCGCTCTAATTCATCCCAAAAGTGTTATATCGGGTTGAGGTCAGGCCAGTCAAGTTCCTCCACACCAAACTCGCTCATCCATGTCTTTATGGACCAACACTTTGTGCACTGGTGCGCAGTCATTTTGGAACAGGAAGGGGCCATCCCCAATCTGTTCCCACAAAGTTGGGAGCATGAATTTGTCCAAAATGTCTAGGTATGCTGAAGCATTAAGAGTTATACTAGACCCACCAACAATGAACCCAGGAGTTGCCCTATGAGATTTATGTAGAATATTTTTGTAAACTTTGTTACCAGGTGGCCTTCAATGATGTTGACCGTAAAGTTAACATGTACTTAAGCCCTCAGTTTCAGTCAGTTTGTTGTCCTGAACCAAACCAGACAGTGATGGAAGTGCATAAGACAGACTCAATGACAGCTGAGTAGAACTGAATCAGCAGCTCCTGTGGGAGATTGAACTTCCTCAGCTGACGAAGGAAGTACAGTCTCTGCTGGGCCTTTTTCACAATGGAGTAAGGAGGGGTGCAGGAGGTGATGGGGGACATGTGAAGTGAAGATCAGAGCGGGTGTGTGGTGTGAGACTGGGATTTTCAAACCTGCTGTAGAATGCATTCAGATCCTCAGCCAGTTGTTGATTCTCTATAGATCGGGGGGATGGTGACTTGTAGTTGATGTTCCTCAGGCCTGTCCAGACTGAGGCAAGGTCGTTGGCAGAAAACTGGTTTCTCGGCATTTCAGAGTAGCTTCTTTTAGCAAATCTGATCTCCGTTGTCAGTCTGTTTCTGGCCTGGTTATATAAGACTTTATCCCCACTTCTGTAAGCATCCTCTTTGGCATGACAAAGCTGTTTGAGTTTCCCACACAGCAAATTTCAGGAGTTTTAAAATCATGAGTTAAACAAAAAAGTGTGAAAGAGTTAAATTTTTTGAGTTATTTTTTAAATTTTGACTACCGCGTGTGTTATTGGATACTCCCTGGCTGTGTTGTATTTTGGCGTTCATTCATTGGTGTTCAGGAGCGTGTTTTAACACTACATCTGGAGTTACATTTTGAGAAGTGCGTCACGACACTGGTTCTGCAGCACAAATAATGGACTGATGTGCTTCGTCGTGAGGTAGGTAAAAGTCTATATATATATATACCAAAAAATGTCAACATGTTCTATATTTTCTGACAAACACGTTCTGTCGTAGCTGTTACGTTATTTACTGTGTTCTAATGGCAACGACCGCAACGTATGAACGTATAACTTGTTTCAAAATTTGAAATGGCTATTTGCGCGGGCTTTTTGTCGATGTAAACGAGCTAACCGTCTTTCCATTCACCGTGTGGAAAGTGTTTCTGAAAATGAGTGTTTTGCCGTCAAAATTGAAGTGGCAACTCAGCTTCAGAAGCCTGTTCAGCTTCCACAAACTAACGTTAACTTTAATGTCGACGAGGTAATGTAATGCAGCCCTTGTCTGTCAGATAGCCTAATGTTTTACAGACGTACTAAACTGCAGTGTCTAAATTACGTTACCTGGATAATAAAATAATTGAGCCGTGATGTGTTGGCCAGCAATTATTTGAATTGTAACGTATATCATAGCTGTTACAATTCAAATCATTGCAGGCCAACGTATATCATATACGTTTTAGTCGTGATGCATGAGTGCGTGATTTTCAGCTTAAATATATTTTTGCATTCTCAATCACAAACATTAGCTGTTATCATAAATTACATGGTTTTTTTTGCTTTAATGTCAGGTCACGATGTTAATAAAAGTGAATTTTCAAGGGAAGAAGAAGTATGTAAAACTGGAAGAAATATGTTTCTCAGATTTTTATGTTGTATCAGAGAGTTGCATTATCTGATTTCTGATTTAAATGAATTTACTGTGATGTTGATTTTTGATTTAAATGAATTTACTGTGAAGTTGATTTCTTATCTAAATAAATTTACTGTGATGTTGATTTCTGATTTAAATGAATTTACTGTGAAGTTGATTTCTTATCTAAATAAATTTACTGTGATGTTGATTTCTGATTTAAATGAATTTACTGTGAAGTTGTTCCTTGTTATAAGTATCTACCTCAGGCTACACAATCCTACTGCACTATTTTAAATAATCCTGCAGGCTTGATTTTATAAAAAACATTGTGTTGTTGAAAATGATTAAATTTTACTAATTCACTGTTAGCTGCCTATGTTTTGCTGTTAAGATTTTACAGTATTTTATGACAGCAATTGTTTTAAAAGTGTGTCCATGCATTGCATTTCTGTATGAATTCGCTCAAATAAAGGCAGTAAATCAAGAGTATGGTGTTCAATGTAATCATTTCCACATATAAATGTTAACTCTAAGAAGTGTTAAATAAAATATGTTTTAAGTGTTAATTTTTAACACTGGTAAGGAGTTTATATTATAATTAACTACATTTCAGAGTTACAGTTACTCTCTGTAGGATTAGTATTTGAACTCCAGAAATAGTTAAATTTTAACTCTGAAAAAGTGTTAAAAAATCAACTCCAAGAGCAGAGTTATTTTAACTCTGCGCTGGAGTTAATTTGATGGTCACGCATGTACACTCAGATTGAGTTGATTTTAACTAACAGGGAGTTTATTCCAAAAACCAGAATTTGCTGTGCAGTAAACCATGGTTGATCATTAGTGAATGATAAGAATGTCCTGGTAGGAATGCATGTATCCTCAAAGAAACTGATGTATGATGTTACAGTGTCTGTTAGCTCGTCCAGATCAGTGGTAGCAGCTTCAAAAACAGTCCAATCAGTGCAATCGAAGCATGCTTGTAAGTCCAGCTCTGCTTCATTAGTCCATCTTTTTACAGTCCTTAGTACAGGTTTAGCTGATTTCAGTTTCTGCCTAAGATGAACCACACAGTGATCAGAGAGCCCCAAAGCTGCCCGTGGGACGGAGTGATATGCATTCTTTATTGTTGTGTAACAGTGGTCCAGTATATTACTGTCTCTGGTGGGACATGTAACGTGCTGTCTGTATTTTGGCAGTTCATGGAAGAGATTTGCTTTGTTAAAATCCCCAAGAATGATTAAAAGAAAGTCTGGATACCTTTGTTCAGTTTCAGCTATTTGTTCAGCCAGCTGTTGTAGCGCCGCGCTCACACGTCTGGAGGAATGTAAACATTCACGAGAATGAACGAGGAAAACTCCCGCGGCGAGTAGAAAGGTTTACAGTTTATAGAACTGATTAGATTAGAACTAGATTAGGAGAGCACATCTTCTTCAGCGTTGTTACATCTGAACACTAACTTTCATTAATGTAGAAACACCTTTAATGTTAATGTCAGTCATCCACCACCTCTCGTTTTCCCTGTTTGTTCCGCGATGCGATCCGCTCGGAACAGCTGGAAGCCCGGCAGATATAGTGCATTGTCCGGTATGGCTTCACTCAGCCAGGTTTCAGTGAAGCACAGTGCAGCAGAGTTTGAAAAATCCTTGTTAACGCGGGTGAGGAGAAGAAGTTCGTCCGTTTTGTTAGGAAGGGATCGGAGATTCGCAAGATGAATACTAGGGAGTGCAGTGCGGAGGCCGCGCGCGCAGAGTTTAACCAGTGTGCTACTACAGCCCCAGAGCTCAGTCACAAGCCGCTCCAGCCCCAGAGCTCAGTGACAAGCCGCTCCAGCCCTAGAGCTCAGTCACGAGCCGCTCCAGCCCTAGAGCTCAGTCACGGGCCCGCTCCAGCCCAAGAGCTCAGTCATGAGCCGCTCCAGCCCCAGAGCTCAGGTATGAGCCCACTCCTGCCCCAGAGCTTAGTCACGAGCCGCTCCAGCCCCAGAGCTCAGGTACGAGCACACTTCAGCCCCAGAGCTTAGTCACGAGCCGCTCCAGCTCCAGAGCTTAGTCACGAGCCGCTCCAGCCCCAGAGCTCAGTCACGAGCCGCTCCGGCCCCAGAGCTCAGTGACGAGACCGTTCCAGCCCCAGAGCTCAGGTACGAGCCCACTCCAGCTCCAGAGCTCAGTCACGAGCCTGCTCCAGCCCCAGAGCTCAGTGACGAGCCCACTCCAGCTCCAGAGCTCAGTCACGAGCCTGCTCCAGCCCCAGAGCTCAGGTACGAGCCCACTCCAGCCCCAGAGCTCAGTCACAAACCCACTCCCATCCCAGAGTTCAGTCACAAGGCTGCTCCAGCCCCAGAGCACAAGTACGAGCCCACTCCAGCCCCAGAGCTCGGGTACAAGCACACTTCAGCCCCAGAGCTCAGTCACGAGCCGCTCCAGCCCCAGAGCTCAGTCACAAGCCCGCTCCAGCCCTAGAGCTCAGTCACAAGCCGCTCCAGCCCCAGAGCTCAGTCACCAGCACACTCCAACCCCAGAGCTCAGTCACGAGCCGCTCCAGCCCCAGAGCTCAGTCACAAGCCCGCTCCAGCCCCAGAGCTTAGTCACAAGCCCACTCCAGCCCCAGAGCTCAGTCACGAGCTGCTCCAGCCCCAGAGCTCAGTCACGAGCCCGCTCCAGCCCCAGAGCTCAGTCACGAGCCCGCACCAGCCCCAGAGCTCAGTGATGAGACCGCTCCAGCCCCAGAGCTGAGGTACAAGCCCACTCCAGCCCAAGAGCTCAGTCATGAGCCGCTCCAGCCCCAGAGCTCAGTGACGAGACCGCTCCAGCCCCAGAGCTCTGTCACAAGCCCGCTCCAGCCCCAGAGCACAGTCACGAGCCCACTCCAGCCCTAGAACTCAGTCACGAGCCCGCTCCAGCCCCAGAGCTCAGTGATGAGACCGCTCCAGCCCCAGAGCTCAGGTACAAGCCCACTCCAGCCCCAGAGCTCAGTTATGAGCCGCTCCAGCCCCAGAGCTCAGTGACGAGACCGCTCCAGCCGCAGAGCTCTGTCACAAGCCCGCTCCAGCCCCAGAGCACAGTCACGAGCCCACTCCAGCCCTAGAACTCAGTCACGAGCCCACTCCAGCCCATTAATCTGCACTGGAGTCGGCTCCTACCCAAGAGCTAGACCAAGGCTGAATCATTCACTATTTCCTACATTAGTCCACTAATACAGTTCACTTGAAGGAGAGAATGAAAACAAGTGAGTGAATTTGGACAGCCACTGTTTGTACATAGGCTGTACACTCGTTATTGCAGTGCAATGTAGGATTGAATGAGTGCACTCAATAACATCCACTATGGTTTCGGACACTACTACAAATCGCTGTCCCCTCAAATAATGCATTATTTAAGTGTATAGGGGGCGATTTTGAATTCAGCCCATATCTGCTCTGCTCCAGCCCCAGAGCTCGGCCAGGAGGCCACTCAAGCCCCAGATGTTGAGGAATGGGAGGGGCTACACATCCCTCTCCATCGTGAGTGAGCCAAGCTCCCTTGTCAAGGCCAAGGGCACCTTGATGACATCATAGGCTGTCGCCGATTTAGATGTTTAGATGTTCTTTTCCTAGTGTATTTTGTATTTCTAGTTTGGTTTTCCCCCTTGTGGGTTTTGTTTTGTGTTTTTTTTTATTTTTGTTAATAAATTCCATCTGCACTCTACAATTGAGTCCTCACTTCAGTTCCCTTTCGAAAGGGAACTCGTGCTGCTTCAGCTCGACGCTACGGGGAACGCCTCCAGCGTCACTGGTGCCTGAAATCACAATCAAAAAACGTCAATCCTATTGACCGGCAACAGCCTATGATGTCATCAAGGTGCGACCAGGAAGTATATAAGGGAGCCTTGCCAACATGACAGTATCTCTTCGTCTTCAGGGACTGTTTTGCCTGTCTTCACGTGAAATGTCTACAAGAAGGATAACAATGAAGTGTGCTGAGAACGCCACTTCTGCAGGTGTGTTTTGAACGTGTACCAGGTAGCTTGCGCTTTGGATACACACACACTTTGCATTTACTGTCTGGGAGAAGAGCATGCGTGAGAGGTTTGCGAACCTCTTGTGAAAGAATTTGCGAGCGTTGTCCTCTGGAGCGCTCCGCTCTCGGCTGGACCTCTTCTCGAGGGGAGAGGTTTCAGCATCTGGGAACGGCCACGCTCAAGCTGAGGCTGAGCGGCGTCTAAACACCATGTGCTTCCCAGATGGATCTGGCTCGTCGCTTGGAGTCAGTTATGGTTCTTGAGGACGATCCAGATTGCGAGAGGCGGACCTCGGAGGAGGAGCGGGATTTATGTTCCTCCTCCTCGTCTGCTGCTCTTCCACTCGAGCAGAGGATGGGTGAGTCAGTTAAAAATGCAGAAGCTTCTCAAACCATCCTGTCCCATGTACGGGGAGTTGCTGGAGGTCATGGAACGCGCTGCGGGTAGACTGCAGCTGCCTTAGCGGCGCGTGAGGAGAAAGGCTGAGCGTCCAAACAGTTCGGACGATCGGTTTCTCTCCACCCATGACCTCCCAACTCCTGGGAGTCTTCCATTCCTTCCAGATCTCCATCAGCAGATCTCGAGGGGATGGAAGAAACCATACTCAGCCCCGCATCTGTCGACATCGGCGAGCTAAATTTAGCTGATGTCGAGGGACTGCCTGGCTGGGTGTGTGTCGGTGCCGCCCGTGGACGAGATGTTATGTTTATCTCGCCTCTGGGCGGCCGGCGACACTGTGGGCTCCCACCCTGCCGGTCTAACGCCTGAATGGCAGGGCGTACATGTCAGTGGGTCACGCTGGGGCGGCTTTGCACACCGCTGGCTTACCAGGCGGACCTGTTGAGGGACCTCGATCAGGGGGAGGGACCCCCTGAGGCGGTAGTCGAGTCGCGCTGGACCACGGTTTTCGCTCTCCGGGCCACCGAACAAATAGCGCTGATGGCGGCGACGGTGGCCACGGAGAGACATCTGTGGTTAAACCGTTTGGACATCGGGGAGAAAGAGAATTCCTTTCTCCTTGATGCCCCGGTTTCGCCATCTGAACTTTTCGGCACTTCCGTAGAGGCGGTGGTGAGAAAGTTCGGAAAGGCGAAGGCGCGCTCAGCGGGATTCAGAACATGCATCCCGCTGAGGTCCGGGACCGCGCCCAGGCAGTCGGGTGTCCCAGGCCCGTCCCAGTCTGAGGGCTGGAGACGGGAACAGCGAGCCAGCGTCGCCTCTCGAGCGCTCCCGCCGCAGATGACTGGGGCGCAGGGGAGGCGGGACACCCGCAACAGGAAGAGGAAGGAAGCCGGGGCTGGTAACCGGAACCAGCGCAGGCAGCGGACTCCGCCCTCGAGGACGCGGAGACGAACGTTGCCTTTTTCCCTTCCTCTGGCTTTCCCCCGGGCGCTTTACATCAGGCTCGTCATCAGGTATCAGGTATCTGCCGGCCCGCCTGGTTTGTTTGTTGAAAGCGCCCCCCTCAGGATGGCGGGCGGATACTAGCGCAACGGCTGGTTTGAAGCACCGCGAGGAGCGATTGGTTAGTCCCCCTCTAGAAGGGCGAAACATTTTCAAAACTATGTTTTTCAGGACTTTTTGTACCGTCGCTCCCCTGAGAGGTTACTTGGGGAAATTTTGGAACTTCGCTGGATTTCGCAGGGCCTGCAGCTCCCCGTGAGTAAGCTAAGAACGATCTTCTTTGCAACATTATGTGGTTGTGTGTGAATGCCTCACTTTTACTAGTGGAGTTTTGCTGCCTCTCCGTGTTATGTTTTCCCCACTAATGTGGGTAACTGAATGCGCTCTTGCCCGAGGGTTTGTAGTGTCGGGGGGCTGTGTTTTTCCTAGCGTAAAAGTGTGAAGTAGCTGAAGACCGGGTATGCACTTATGCATGAGCTGTAGTGAGATCCACGCCCAGCTCTGCGGGGCTTTGGGAAAAGGGTTTTCGGGGCCTCATTGTGTAATATTAGAGGTGATAATATTTCTTTCCCGAGCCCTGAGTGGATCTAGTGCGGACTTACGTCGCACCACTTGGCCTAGGTTCCGTCAAGGATGGGGGCGTTCCCTTTTAAGGAAGGTCGTTCGCCCCTGGCCTGTCTTTGATATAAAACAGGGCTCTGTTTATGCATCCTTGATTCAGCCTCCTCTTATTACAGAGTTGTCCGGCCAAGGCCCGCCCCCTTCTCTGCGTTCTGGGGTTACGAGTAACGCAGTCAAGGTGTTGCAGGAGACAGCGACTTTGCCAGTGGTCGTGGGGCGGAATGAAGCGTCTTTCTCTGGTTTGCGATTAGACTTTATCTGCGGTTTCTGCCTTTCAGAGCTTGGTGGCCGCCATCTTTTGGCGGCCCCCGGCCTCTTCCTGGAGGATGGTTCAGCCGGTGGGTTCTATTTTTTCTAAGAAATGAAGGCGGTGTCTTACCCTAGCACGACGAGACATTGCTACTGCTATGCGGTCCCCACAGGAGGGGACTTTCATAGATTGCCTACGGCATGGTTACCTACCGGGCTCCTCTCAAGTGAGGGTCTGTTATGAGCTTACGGCTGCCTGGTGCTGATTCATGGTTGTAGGCCCCTCGGGGCCTCCCTTGTATGATCAGCCTGTAAGGCCTCTGGCCTCCTAAGCATGTTTTAAAGTAAGTGCTTGGTAGATCCGAGGGTTACAAAGCACTTCGCTGAGCGCTGCTCTCCGGGATAACCCGTCTCTGAGGTCCAGCTAGTGGATGTCACTGCCTTTCTTGCAGCACCCTAGCGGGATGCCTCTTCGGAGGCGAGTACCAGAGGCTCTGTACTATACAGACAGGGGTGACCGTATTACGTGTCCCATAACAGACTGGGTCACCTGGTCAGGTCTCCCTGGTGGCATTCGATGAGAACCTCCCGAATAGTGACTGGCATAGGGTCCCTCGGGTTCCCTTGCCACGTTCCCTTAAAGGAATCCCTTCTAAGTCGAGTGGGTGGTTCCAGGCCTTCAACCAAGGCCTGGGAAGGACCTCATGTGTGTGAAGGTTCCTTCTCAGGCGATAGCTTGGGCTTTGACCGTAGGGAGCGCTGTCACTGACAGCCTAATGTGACCAGAAGGGGAGTGGTTCAGGCATTTCAGTAGAATTTGCTTGTCTTGACAGTTGTCACTGCCAGTGGGTATGCACTCCCGTTGGCATGGCGGCGTGGGTATATCGTTCCCTGTAGCGTCGAGCTGACGCAGCGCGAGTTCCCTTTCGAAAGGGAACGTCTCAGGTTACAAATGTAACCATTGATCCCTGAGAACAGGGAATGAGACGCTGCGTCGCTTTGCCATGCCGCAGGGCCTGCCTGCCGAAACAGTCCCTTCAGACGATTAGATACTGTCATGTTGGCAAGGCTCCCTTATATACTTCCTGGTCACATCTTGATGACATCATAGGCTGTCGCCGGTCAATAGGATTGACGTTTTTTGATTGTGATTTCAGGCACCAGTCACGCTGGAGGCGTTCCCCGTAGCGTCGAGCTGACGCAGCGTCTCGTTCCCTGTTCTCAGGGAACAATGGTTACATTTGTAACCTGAGACGTTTTCCTTATGCCTAGTTCAGACTGCCCGATTTTAGCCCCGATTTTGACTTGCCAACAGGTTTTGCGAAATCGCAGACAAATGCCCGAAATCCCAAGCGGGAAGTTCGGGGAGGAGTTATAGACCACAATGTCAGTATTTTAATAGATATATTTACAATTATATCAAACATTAACAAAGCACGAACATTTGCTTGGCCAGCCACAACAGTAGCACATTGCAAAACTATTTATGTACCTCGAACTTTCTATGCAGAACACAATCATTGCTCCCTGTGTCTCCCCAACCATTTCCTCCACCATAATCTTTTTTTCTTGTTCTCCTTTTGCTGCAAATCAGAATCTGCTCAGTTACTGGGATTTTCACGCACAACCATTTCTAGGGTTTTCAAAGAATGGTGTGAAAAGGGAAAAACATCCAGTATGCGGCAGTCCTGTGGGCGAAAATGCCTTGTTGATGCTAGAGGTCAGAGGAGAATGGGCCGACTGATTCAAGCTGATAGAAGAGCAACTTTGACTGAAATAACCACTCGTTACAACCGAGGTATGCAGCAAAGCATGTGTGAAGCCACAACACGCACAACCTTGAGGAGGATGGGCTACAACAGCAGAAGACCCCACCGGGTACCACTCATCTCCACTACAAATAGGAAAAAGAGGCTACAATTTGCACGAGCTCACCAAAATTGTACAGTTGAAGACTGGAAAAATGTTGCCTGGTCTGATGAGTCTCGATTTCTGTTGAGACATTCAGATGGTAGAGTCAGAATTTGGCGTAAACAGAATGAGAACATGGATCCATCATGCCTTGTTACCACTGTGCAGGCTGGTGGTGGTGGTGTAATGGTGTGGGGGATGTTTTCTTGGCACACTTTAGGCCCCTTAGTGCCAATTGGTCATCGTTTAAATGCCACGGCCTACCTGAGCATTGTTTCTGACCATTGTCCATCCCTTTATGACCACCATGTACCCATCCTCTGATAGCTACTTCTAGCAGGATAATGCACCATGTCACAAAGCTCGAATCGTTTCAAATTGGTTTCTTGAACAGGACAATGAGTTCACTGTACTAAAATGGCCCCCACAGTCACCAGATCTCAACCCAATAGAGCATCTTTGGGATGTGGTGGAACGGGAGCTTCGTGCCCTGGATGTGCATCCCACAAATCTCCATCAACTGCAAGATGCTATCCTTTCAATATGGGCCAACATTTCTAAAGAATGCTTTCAGCACCTTGTTGAATCAATGCCACGTAGAATTAAGGTCAAACACAGTATTAGTATGGTGTTCCTAATAATCCTTTAGGTGAGTGTATGTATATATATATATATATATATATATATATATATATATATATATATATATATATATATATATATATATATATATATATATATATATATATAATATGCATAAATATATGTGTACACACACATATGTATAAATAAAATAATATTTGCGCACATTTATTAAATAAGCACAAACTTATATGTTAGATGTGATTAATCGATTTGACAATGACATTTTTTCCCCTTTATCCAACTTTTAATTTGTGACTTTTTTCCATCAGAAATTAAATGTCAAATTGTGCCACGTGCAATTTACAAAATGGGATGACACTCCATAGTTTCTTTTGAGGTCAATGGAGCCAAATTCCTCTCAATACACAAATGATACGTGTCTTAATGCAAAAAAAGGTAAAGTCATCAAATATATTTCAAAATAATAGGGCAAAGCAAAGTCATTACCTTTGACAGAGGTTTGGCAGGTTTGCAGTGCAGTCCTCCAACAAATTTAAAATTAGGCAGGAGTGGGCGTGGATATTCAAAATCCCAGTACGTTCTAATCAACCAGATGTCAGCTTTTCCCAGGGTCTCAAACCGTGTTGTTGGTTTGCCTGTGACATACGGAGAATTCTACTCAGTAGGTCAAGTCACAAGGTTTAACAATATCTTGAAGACTAGCCTACTGTTGAATTAAAGAAAAAAGGTTGGCCCTAAAGCAAACAAAAAATAATAATTACCCCGTATTTCTGTGTAAAGTTGTTCATAAGTAAACCTCATGTGCAATTGAAATACGGTTGTATACATGATGTAGAGGAGCATGTTTTTAACTCTCTCTGTAAAGCTCATACGGTCGGTGAGGTGACCCTGCACAGCGACCGCAGGAACATAGGAAGACGGTGTGGGGAGCTGACCGCAAAACCGTTCGATATTATATGAGAATGTTGAGCGCAGTGAGAGGACGTGCGGGATCTTCAGCGTCTCTGCCATCAAGTCAGTGCATGGCATTATCGGATCAGATAAAAGCACATCATAATGAGATTCCTGAAGTGTGCGCAAAAGATCCTCATTGTAAAACATTCCCTTGCATGTATCAGCAGCAAGCTCCATGAATTTTGACATCACTCGCCTGGTCATGAAGAACCTCTCAAATGTGGTGACTTTGTCATTCATCCAGAGATGAGTAAAGTCACTCCATAAGGTATTGGCCTCTTCTTTCTCCATGTTGACTTTAAACACTTTATAGTTGAACCGCTCCTTCCGTGTGTACTGTACAGTAGGCGATGAAGAACTGACCAGAACCGTCACGCTGTGGTTCTTCTCAACTAACGCGTCTACGATTGAACGCATGTTGTGCCAGTGGCTGTACTCGCCTGGCAACACCAAAACCCTGCCAGCCTCTACTCCACACAGCAGAACGAGCACAAATATAGTCCCAGAAATCATGCTGAACTGTTTGTGCCTTTGGATAAGCGCAGTGTGATCTGGTGGACAACGATCTAAATACAAGATACTATGTGCACAACAGGATTTGGGCAAAGGTCACGTTGTGTTATGGAGGGTAGCTATTGGTGCACTTTGTCATTTTGCCAAAGGACAAGTGACATATTAACTTGCTCTTTCACTCAACTCCCACTCTAAATACTTTACTTTGCAACACTGCAAGGAATATGCAAATTTTCGCCAGGAAAATTATTTTGATTTTATAAAATGTAAGTGCAATTCTGAGTCAGATCCGATTTCCGATCACGTGATCGGATCTGGACATCCCTACATCTGGTTTCAGACTCGACCGGAATCGGACGTTACCTCCCGATCAGGACTCGGATATATATGTATATATAATCTCATTATTTTTTAACACATCTATGGTTATGCGGTGGCACACAGTTAGACCCTTTTGACTCCACTTTGTTGCAGAGACGCTATTGGTTAAATAAGATGAATTACATAAAAAATAAGGAACATCCTGGATCAGTTTTTTTAGCTCTTCTTTATTCTTTTTGTATATATTATAGAAGTATCAGATCGGGACTCGGTATCGGTAGATACTCAAAATCAAATGACCCGGACTCTGTCTCGAGGGCAAAAAAACCTGATCGGGACATCCCTAGTTTGATGTGATTGTCACTAATTGTCAAATGGTTAATAGACGCAGCGGAATCATTGTAATTTAGAAATAAGATGCATTTGTTTAATGATTAATCGTGCAGCTCTACAATGTAAGTTCCTCATTAACAGAAATAACATCTTTAGACAGAGTTTACATTAAATCCGATTAAACATGGTTAATTCCAGATACGTAAACATCCATATAAAATTGTCTGTTATCATATCTAACTCTGTTGTCCACGCTCCATGACCCTTATTTATTTCTTAATTTAATTTTTGTAACGATAAAACTGAATTGAAATTAATCTCTGAAGAGATATTGTGCCTACGTGAAAGTCGAGAACGGTCAAATCACACAAGGCCAAAAAATTACGGACCTAATAGACATCCCTGCACACATAAAACAAACGAAATACAGTTTAGATTTTTTACATTTTTAATAGGTGCTAATGTCACGGGGTGACAAAAAAACCCGAACGGGACTAAGATCCTGGTGAATGCAGTCATTCAGGATTTTCCAGTGAACATCCGTTCTATGCACTGTGAATCTGTTGCCATGGCAGCGGGGCTGATTGCCTGAGTGACAGCAGGTGTGGGGCAATTACAGAGAACGCTGTGAGAGGGACACCTATTCAGATGAGGCTTTAAAAACAGAGAGAAAACAGACTGTGGTGTGGATCTCCTCCGGTATGATGCTGTGTTTGTCAGCGGATTGTTCTTTTTATTGAGGCTGGGCTGTGGAGTGGGGAAGATTGAAGCTGTGGAAGAGGAAGGAAGGAGTGAAGTATTTGTCAGCGAAGACTTGAGGAATATCGTCAGTAGTGAGAAAGACGCAAGTGATGAGTATTTGATCCGTTGTTTATATGCACTAACACTGAAGTGGTGTGGAGAGTTTGGAAAATGTTTGGCACGAGTGAACTATTACACCGAGTGAATTAATGATCTGTCTCCAACTTCTGTCCTCTCCTTGCCGAATGTGATGATCGCTGCATCGTTCTTCTGCTTTCCCGGAGTGAAGTCAAGCCCTGATCGAGGACGAGATCCGATCTGGTGGGAGAAAAGACCGGTGGGTGAGTGCTGGCCCGAATGCACGGTGTGCGAGTGGAATTGCAGTGCCTGAAGTGACGATTTACACGGTTTGTGCTGTGAAGTGAAATTGGTGTGTGGAGAAGTAATAGAAGTCTGCCGTGCACTCTTCTCCTACAGTCTTCCTCCCGCTGTCTCTAACGAAGGGTTTTGATAAAGCAACCGCCCAACTTCCTGCTTTGAAAAGACCCGGCCCCGTTAATGCTGAGTGCTTCATATATCATGTACTGTTGAAACTGTGCTGTGTCTGTTCTAGTGCTCAGCCGAAGTGAGCGTCCCGCTCAAAGTGCCCTCCCCGCCTGGTGGTCTCCACACGCCCCTATTGGAAGCCGTTACCCTGTTCAAAAGGAGAGAAGGTATATCAGTTGAAAAGCTTCACATACTGTTGAACCGTTGAGACCTTGCTGTACTGTTCTAGTGCTCAGCTGAAGTGGAGCGTTCCGCCCAAAGTGCCCTCCCCGCCTGGTGGTCTCCACACGCCCTTTTGGAAGCCTTGACCCTGTTCAAAAGGAGAGAAGGTATATCAGTTGAAAAGCTTCACATACTGTTGAACCGTTGAGACCTTGCTGTACTGTTCCAGTGTCCAGCTGAAGTGGAGCGTTCCGCCCAAAGTGCCCTCCCCGCCTGGTGGTCTCCACACGCCCCTATTGGAAGCCTTGACCCTGTTCAAAAGGAGAGAAGGTATATCAGTTGAAAAGCTTCACATACTGTTGAACCGTTGAGACCTTGCTGTACTGTTCCAGTGTCCAGCTGAAGTGGAGCGTTCCGCCCAAAGTGCCCTCCCCGCCTGGTGGTCTCCACATGCCCCTATTGGAAGCCTTGACCCTGTTCAAAAGGAGAGAAGGTATATCAGTTGAAAAGCTTCACATACTGTTGAACCGTCGAAACTGTGCTGTGTCTGTCCCAGTGTTCAGCTGACGTGAGCGCCCCGCTCAAAGTGTCCCCCCTGCCTGGTGGTCCCCACACGCCCTTATTGGAAGCCTTTACCCTGCTCAGAAGAAGAAGAGAGGTAATTCAGTCGAATGTCCCACATATTGTTGGACAGTTAAACCTTGCTGTATCGTTCCAGTGGCTCGCTTGCCCCCACCTCTGAGTACCTCCCTCCGGAGTAACCCCAGTGACTCGCTTCGCCCCCGCATCTGCATACTTACCTGGTTCCAGTCTGAATGGGGTTCGTATGACCACGGCCTCCCCTCTTGAGTCCCGTAGAGGAGTACTTACCCAGTGACCTACCTGGACGGCGCGGGGATTCCCCCCTGATTCCCCTCCGACGAGCCTCCGGTCCGTCACGATCGTCCCTCCCCTCCCGTCCCGGGAGGTCTAGAGACTCTTGAACTGTCCTGGCGGCAAGAAGAAGATTTTAATTAGGACCTATCCAATTCATTGATCTTTTAATATAATAAATAAACTGTATTATTTTATTCCCTTGTCTGTCTGGTCCTTGACACGTTCCTCGAGGTGGTTCCCGGGTTTTTCAGGGGTGGGTGCAGTCTGGTTTGGCCCGCCCCGACCTGTGACAGAACTTGGCGTAGGTCAGCAGGGTTACCACCTCGAGTGGAGCGATCAAAGACCTAGATGGCAGAAGAAGAGCCAGTGGCCCGGCAGCCAGTTATGCCTTTCTTTATGGGGGCCCCGTGGGCCCAGAAGTACGGAGGTCCAGGGTCAGAATTGAGCCTGTCAGCATGGAAGACCCAGGTTGAATACCTGGCAGGGCTCCAAGGGCTAAGTGCCCCTCAGAAGGTACAGTTTGTGCTAAATTCGTTGGAGGGAGAAGCAAGAAGAGAAGTACAGGCAGCGCCGGAAGCAACCCGCATCACAGTCCAAGCCATCTTTGATTTTCTCACGGGGCAATACGGAGACACCACCCCGGTAGCGGTCCTGAGAACGCAATTCTTTAACTGTAGGCAAGGGCCTCGACAAACTGTTCGGCCATTCACGTTGCAACTGAGGGAACAGTTTACCAGGCTAAGGGGAAGACAGGATCACGGCCTGGGGGACGAGGAGACCCTATTGCGAGATCAGTTTCTGTTGGGATTACGGGAGGGCCCCGTGCGTCAGAGTCTGCGGGTGCAACTAAGACGGACGCCGGACCTCACGTTCGAAGAGCTGCGGCAGGAGGCTCTAGCCCTCGAGCGTGACCACACCGAAGGTATGGATCCCCCCAGCTGTCTGGCTGCGAACGCTGTCAGTGGGCCTTTGGCCCCTGTTACTTCCGATTGGAAGCATGCCCTCCGGGAGGAACTAAAGAGGGATATCCGTGAGCAAATGTCTGAACTGTCTAAGTCTGTCGTCGAAGAACTCCGCCGAGAACGGCTCCATTCATTACCCTCACCGCGGGAGCGAGCCTACTCCGACGGGAATCGCCCTCCAGAGCGTCACTTCACTCGATCCACGGGTCCCCGATTCCAGTGGGACGAACAGGGGCGTCCTATCTGCAACGGCTGTGGGGAAGCCGGACATTACGTTCGTCAGTGCTCCTCCAGACTCCTCCAGAGTGGTCGGGACCCCCTTTTCATACCCCTCGTCTTCCCAACTATCGAAGGAACGCCTGGTGGGCCGTTGTCCGGTCATCATGGTTCAAGTCAATGGCCAGAAGGTGCAGTGTCTGCTGGACACGGGGTCGCAAGTCACTCTGTTCGCGGAGAGCCTAGTCCAGGAACTATTCGGTACCCAGGGCCGGCCGACGACCGAAGCCCCCTGGCTGACTCTGCGAGGGGCCAACGGTCTCGACATCCCATACGTGGGATACGTAGTGACAGACCTAGAGGTCCATGGCATGGTCGTACCCCAGAAGGGGGTGGTGGTGGTTCGCGACGCCTGCCTGGGGTCTCATCGCGCCCTGTTGGGCATGAATGTCATCTCCGAATGCTGGGAGGGGCTGTTCCAGAGTGGGCCGGCCCGAGCAACTGCGATGCCTGAGGGCAGAGAATGGGATCGCATTAGAGCTGACTGTCGCCGAGTTTGCCTGGCCGAACAGCAGGGGGACCGGGAGAGCACTGGAAGAGTGGCTTGCCGCTATGTGTTGTCCATCCCGGCTCGAAGCGAGGCGATGGTTTGGGTCCGGGTGCCCCCTAGACTTTACCACCCGGAGGAGTGGGTGTTGGTAGAACCGCACAACGACGGTCCTAAGGTGGAAGTGGCCAGAGGACTGGCATCCGCCCGAGGCAGCCGAGTCCGGGTGAGAGTCCGGAACACGAACCCTTTCCCGATCCAACTGCATCGTCATCAGTGTCTAGCCCGAGTTACCTCAGTGTTGCCCCAGCAAGTGCAAGATCCAGGAAGAGTCAAGTTCAGTCAAGTGGGCCCGACCGTAGTGGAGGTTGCGTTGACGCAGACGGGGACGCACAGAGGGGAGGCTGAAGGAGGGCTGCCGGCCCATCTCGGAGGTGAGTCCCTACGGGGAGAAGGGTTGGAGGAGGATCAAACAAGACGGCTCGAGGCTTTTCTATCAAAATGGCCACAGTTGTTCTCCACCCATGACGAGGACTACGGGTGTACTAACATCGTTCAGCATCAAATTCCCACTGGAGAAGCCCCGCCTAGTAGGGAACGCTACCGGCCGGTACCTCCAACATTATATTCTGAGGTTCGGGCTCTGCTGCGGGGGATGCTGGATAAAGGGATCATCCGTGAGAGCAGTAGCCCTTGGGCGGCCCCGATTGTTCTGGTGAGGAAGAAAACAGGCGCATGGAGATTCTGTGTGGATTATCGGAGGTTGAACCAAGTGACGAAGCGGGATGCTTTCCCATTGCCTCGAGTCGAGGATTCCCTCACGAGTCTCAACCGGGCGGCCTGGTATTCCACACTAGACCTGGCGAGCGGATACTGGCAAGTGCAGGTGGACGAGCGGGACCGGGAGAAGACAGCCTTCACGACTCCCTTTGGGTTATATGAGTGGGACCGGATGCCGTTCGGCCTCTGCAATGCCCCCGCCACGTTCCAACGGCTAATGCAGCGCTGCCTGGGGAGCCAGCTAGTGGATACCGCTCTTGTGTATCTGGATGACGTGATTATCTATTCCCCTGACTTTGAGACTCACCTTCAGCATCTTGAGCAGGTGTTCCGCTCCCTTGAGAAGTACGGGCTGAAGCTCCAACCGGATAAATGTCAGCTTTTCCGGAAGGAGGTAAAGTTCCTGGGCCATATCGTGAGCGCTGCAGGAATCGCTGTGGACCCAGAGAAGGTGTCGGCTGTACAGGGGTGGACTGCCCCGAAGACCGTGCGCCAGGTTCGATCCTTCCTCGGCTTTGTCGGGTACTACAGGCGATTTATTAAGAATTTCTCTAAGATCGCCAAACCCCTGAACCAGTTGCTGGGGGGAACGGGACACACCAAGGGCCGAGGGTCCCCAGCGATCCAGTGGGATCCGGCATGCGAGACCGCCTTCCAGAGGCTCAAGCAGGAGCTGTTACAAGCACCCATCCTGGCATACGCAGACTTCACCCAGCCCTTTATCCTCTACACTGACGCCAGCCACTTGGGCTTGGGGGCTTTCTTAGCGCAGAAACAGCTGGAGGAAGAAAGAGTCATTGCTTATGCGAGCCGGTGTCTACACCCCGCGGAGAGGAACGATGCCAACTACAGCTCCTTTAAGCTTGAGTTACTGGCCATGAAGTGGGCGCTCAGTGAGAAGTTCAAAGACTACCTATGGGGAACAAAGGTGACTGTAGTGACCGATAACAACCCACTGGTGCACCTACAAACCGCCAAGTTGGGGGCGGTGGAACAGAGGTGGGTGGCACAATTGGCCAACTTTGAGTACCAGCTTCATTACCGGCCAGGAAGGGAACATACCAACGCTGACGTACTATCTAGGTGGCCAGAAGGAGGGCCGGAGGGTCCGAGACCCCTGCGGGAGGTGGACCGCAACGAGAGAATGATGGTGGGCATTGTGGAGGCACCGGGACCACCGTTGGAGGAACCGCCCGCAAGTTGGGGATGGGACCCACAGCGCTGGAGGATGTTGCAGGGCGAGGATGAGGACCTGTCGCTGGTCCGGGTCTGGCTGGAACAGGACAAGTGGCCGGAGGGTGCGGGACGCCGGGCTCAAACCCGAATCGTGAGGGGCCTACTGGGCCAGAAGGAGAGGCTCCATCTGAAGGAAGGGGTGATTTGTCGGTCCCTCCAGGACTCCCGCTCGGGTGACCCGGTCTGGCAAGTGGTGGTCCCCGAGGGAAGATGTCACGCTCTGCTGGAGGCTTATCACACCAAGCTTGGTCATCAAGGGCGGGAGAGGACGACGGCACTCTTGCGACGCCACTTTTACTGGCCTGGGATGGAGGGGACCGTGAGGACTTACCTACAGGGCTGCCCGCGCTGCACCCTGTTCAAAGCCAGGAAAGAGACACGAGCTCCATTGGTCCCAATTCGAGCTAAAGCACCGATGCATATCCTCGCTATGGACTATCTGACGCTGGGTCGGCCGGTCGATCGCATTCAAAACCTCCTAGTGGTCACTGACCTGTTCACCAAATATGCCTGGGCCATCCCAACTCTGGACCAGACCGCCATTACCACCGCTAATGCCCTGTGGAGGCATGTCATCCAGCCCTTCGGGTGTCCCGAAGTGTTCCATTCCGATCAAGGGACAAATTTTGAATCCAGGGTAGTACACGAGCTGTGCCAACTGTACGGATGTAAGAAGACCCATACGACGCCCTATCATCCTCAGGGGAACGGAGGGTGCGAGAGGTTTAACCAGACGCTGCTCGGTCTCTTGGGGACCTTGGAAAACGACCAACAGGGGCATTGGGCTGACAACCTTCCGGCAATGGTCCAGGCGTATAACAACAGCATACACAGAACGACCGGGTATGCACCGACCTACCTGATGTTCGGAAGGCATGTGAGGCTACCAGTTGACCTACTGCTGGGGACTGCGGCCGCTGAAGAGGGAGGCGGTGTAACGGAGTGGGTGGCCAGACACCATCAACGCCTTCAACTGGCCTACGAACGGGTCTCGGACCGAATTAAGCAAGCCGCAGCCAAGAACAAAAGGTTGTATGACCGTACGGCTCGAAGTGCGCCGCTACTGCCTGGCGAAAGAGTTCTGGTGCGAGATAACCGGCGACAAGGAAAGGGCAAACTCAGTGATCGGTGGGAGCCCCAGCCGTATGTGGTCCAACGACAGCCGCATCTCGATCAACCGGTGTATGCCCTCCGTCCCGAAGGGAGAGAAGGTCCAGAGCGGGTGCTCCACCGAAACCTGATGCGCCCTTGTCCGAATTACCCCGAACCAACTGTAGAGAGACCTCCGACTGAACCAGCGTGGATGCCTCCCGTGGTGGGATGGGCTGTGGCCCCCCGGAGGCTGGAAATAGGGCCAAGGCCAGAGGAACCCTACGCCCTACCAAGGCCAGAGGAACCTAACTCCCCGCCAAGGCGATCCCAACGGGAGAACCGGGGGCAACCCCCAGCCAGGTACGGAGACTGGGTGTCCGGATCCCGTTCTAGGGACTAGAACGGTTTGGCAGGGGGGGGTGTCACGGGGTGACAAAAAAACCCGAACGGGACTAAGATCCTGGTGAATGCAGTCATTCAGGATTTTCCAGTGAACATCCATTCTATGCACTGTGAATCTGTTGCCATGGCAGCGGGGCTGATTGCCTGAGTGACAGCAGGTGTGGGGCAATTACAGAGAACGCTGTGAGAGGGACACCTATTCAGATGAGGCTTTAAAAACAGAGAGAAAACAGACTGTGGTGTGGATCTCCTCCGGTATTATGCTGTGTTTGTCAGCGGGTTGTTCTTTTTATTGAGGCTGGGCTGTGGAGTGGGGAAGATTGAAGCTGTGGAAGAGGAAGGAAGGAGTGAAGTATTTGTCAGCGAAGACTTGAGGAATATCGTCAGTAGTGAGAAAGACGCAAGTGATGAGTATTTGATCCGTTGTTTATATGCACTAACACTGAAGTGGTGTGGAGAGTTTGGAAAATGTTTGGCACGAGTGAACTATTACACCGAGTGAATTAATGATCTGTCTCCAACTTCTGTCCTCTCCTTGCCGAATGTGATGATCGCTGCATCGTTCTTCTGCTTTCCCGGAGTGAAGTCAAGCCCTGATCGAGGACGAGATCCGATCTGGTGGGAGAAAAGACCGGTGGGTGAGTGCTGGCCCGAATGCACGGTGTGCGAGTGGAATTGCAGTGCCTGAAGTGACAATTTACACGGTTTGTGCTGTGAAGTGAAATTGGTGTGTGGAGAAGTAATAGAAGTCTGCCGTGCACTCTTCTCCTACAGTCTTCCTCCCGCTGTCTCTAACGAAGGGTTTTGATAAAGCAACCGCCCAACTTCCTACTTTGAAAAGACCCGGCCCCGTTAATGCTGAGTGCTTCATATATCATGTACTGTTGAAACTGTGCTGTGTCTGTTCTAGTGCTCAGCCGAAGTGAGCGTCCCGCTCAAAGTGTCCTCCCCGCCTGGTGGTCTCCACACGCCCCTATTGGAAGCCTTTACCCTGTTCAAAAGGAGAGAAGGTATATCAGTTGAAAAGCTTCACATACTGTTGAACCGTTGAGACCTTGCTGTACTGTTCCAGTGTCCAGCTGAAGTGGAGCGTTCCGCCCAAAGTGCCCTCCCCGCCTGGTGGTCTCCACACGCCCCTATTGGAAGCCTTGACCCTGTTCAAAAGGAGAGAAGGTATATCAGTTGAAAAGCTTCACATACTGTTGAACCGTTGAGACCTTGCTGTACTGTTCCAGTGTCCAGCTGAAGTGGAGCGTTCCGCCCAAAGTGCCCTCCCCGCCTGGTGGTCTCCACACGCCCCTATTGGAAGCCTTGACCCTGTTCAAAAGGAGAGAAGGTATATCAGTTGAAAAGCTTCACATACTGTTGAACCGTCGAAACTGTGCTGTGTCTGTCCCAGTGTTCAGCTGACGTGAGCGCCTCGCTCAAAGTGTCCCCCCCGCCTGGTGGTCCCCACACGCCCTTATTGGAAGCCTTTACCCTGCTCAGAAGAAGAAGAGAGGTAATTCAGTCGAATGTCCCACATATTGTTGGACAGTTAAACCTTGCTGTATCGTTCCAGTGGCTCGCTTGCCCCAACCTCTGAGTACCTCCCTCCGGAGTAACCCCAGTGACTCGCTTGGCCCCCGCATCTGCATACTTACCTGGTTCCAGTCTGAATGGGGTTCGTATGACCACGGCCTCCCCTCTTGAGTCCCGTAGAGGAGTACTTACCCAGTGATCTACCTGGACGGCGCGGGGATTCCCCCCTGATTCCCCTCCGACGAGCCTCCGGTCCGTCACGATCGTCCCTCCCCTCCCGTCCCGGGAGGTCTAGAGACTCTTGAACTGTCCTGGCGGCAAGAAGAAGATTTTAATTAGGACCTATCCAATTCATTGATCTTTTAATATAATAAATAAACTGTATTATTTTATTCCCTTGTCTGTCTGGTCCTTGACACGTTCCTCGAGGTGGTTCCCGGGTTTTTCAGGGGTGGGTGCAGTCTGGTTTGGCCCGCCCCGACCTGTGACACTAACATGAGCACCAGTCGAATAGTTTGAATAAATGTTATTGACATCAGTTCTCACAGTCTCTGAAAAGCCAAGCCAATGTTGATTCTCATTTTATTACGAGATCTTTTTGGCAGCAGACTCTCCTCTGGTCTGTTTTTGGTAACACTTTGATTACAGCCTGGAAAGTTCTGCATAAATAAAACAAATTTTACTTACGCAGTACTTTCTGGGCTGTAATCTAAAGCTTTACCCTTTTTTAGCTGCTCCATGTCAGCCTTTCTCAAGTATACACTATATTGCCAAAAATATTGGGACACCCCACCAAATCATTGAATTCAGGTGTTCAATCACTTCATGGCCACAGGTGTATAAATCAAGCACTAGGCCTGCAGACGCTTCTACAAACATTTGTGAGAGAATGGGCCGCTGTCAGGAGCTCAGAGAACTCAAGCGTGGTACCGTGATCGGTGGCCACCTGTGCAATAAGTCCATTCGGGAAATTTCCTCACTACTAAATATTCCACGCTCAACTGTCAGTGGTATTATAACAAAGTTAAAGCAATTGGGAACAACAACAACTCAGTCACGAAGTGGTAGGCCACGTAAAATCACAGAGTGGGGTCAGCGCATGCTGAGGGTCACAGTGCGTAGATGTCACCAACTTTCTGCAGAGTCAAGAACTACAGACCTCCAAACTTCTGTGGCCTTCAGATGAGCTCAAGAACTATTTTTAGAGCGTCATTGAATGGGTTTCCATGGCCGAGCAGCTCATCCAAGCCTTACATCAACAAGTGCAATGCAAAGTGTGGGATGCAGTGGGATAAAGCACGCCGCCACTGGACTCTAGAGCAGTGGAGACGTGTTCTCTGGAGTGACCAATCACGCTTCTCTGTCTGGCAATCCCATGGATGGGTCTGGGTTTAGGGTTGTTTTCAGGTGTTGGGCTTGGCCCCTTAGTTCCAGTGAAATTAACTCTTAATGCTTCAGCATACCAAGACATTTTGGACACAATTTCATGCTCCCGACTTTGTGGGAACAGTTTGGCGATGGCCCCTTCCTGTTTCGACATGACTGCGCACCAGTGCACAAAACGTCACTCTATAAAGACATGGATGAGCGAGTTTGGTGTGGAGGAACTTGACTGGCCTGCACAGAGTCCTGACCTCAACCCGATAGAACACCTTTAGGATGAATTAGAGCGGAGAGTACGAGCATCAGTTGGATCATTCTCGTCCAACATCAGTGCCTGACCTCACAAATGCACTTCTAGAGGAATGCTCACGTCACAGTTGTAACGTCTTAGGGTTACATTACATATATTATTAAATTAAAATTTAGCTCAATAGGGGATTTTGGGATATTTTAGGGATTTATGATTAATCACAACGGGTTATAATTGAATCACAAATCTCCAAAATCACCCAAAAAGAGGCAATACCCAGCCTAAAGATTTGAACAAATACATACACAGTTAACCACAATGAATTGCAATTAACTACGAATATATAAGCCAAGTCAGGAGGCTATAGAATATCCTTTTAAGAATTAACTCAAATCGGGTCTATCCGTCTAACGAACCGACACAATCTTTATCAGCCCTCGCAAGGTCTTATTCCCAATTTTCAGGAAGTTTATCCCTCTGGCCACAAATGACAAACTTTCCGAGTTATGGTATTAATTAAAGCATTCAATGATACTTATAAGAGCTCGTAGCTTAGATCTGACATTAAAGGGACTCATGTTTTGTGAGCAACAACAATGACAATCAAAACGTGGATACAATGGTTTTAATAGTGATGACTACTACGATTACATACGGCTAAATAAAGGATACATGTATATACAGAATAAAGAAAAGTAAAGAGGGAGGATGAGGAGGAGAAAGGGAGTGAGGGTGAGGAAGAGGAGAGGGAAGTAAAGTAAAGAAGGGCATGGTCCAGTCAGAAGCTTTCCCAAACATACCCGCTAGAGCCAGCAAGAACAATTATCACCATAAATAGGGGTACGATCTTAAACGCATCTAAATTTCGATAGAATTGATACTTGCATGGTTTCTTTGTGTTGTGTAAAGCAAGATGCGTGCGTTGTCAGAGTGTTCATGCGCTGAAGCTCTCCCTCCGTTCGGTCCTTCTGGAGCGGTTGGTCCGCGGGAAATTTAAAGGGTTTTCGAAGCGATGGTCTTGGAAGGGAAAGTTCATCTCTTCCCCGCGGGGATGGTTCGCGCAGTGATGCTCTGATGGAGCGCACCGCTGGCCATATCGCGGAGTGCGTCATCTTCAAAGGGATGAGCCGCGCGGCTCGGGGCCGAAGCCCCGCAAGCCGTGTTGTCGTGATGGAAGGGATACCCCCAAAGCATGATGCAACCCCCCTCCCCCCCCATGCTTCACAGTAGGGATGGTGTTCTTGGGATGGTTCTCATCCTTCTTCTTCCTCCAAACACGTTTAGTGGAATTATGACAAAAAAGTTCTATTTCGGTCTCATCTGACCACATGACTTTCTCCCATGACTCCTCTGGATCATCCAAATGGTCATTGGCAAACTTAAGACGGGCCTTGACATGTGCTGGTTTAAGCAGGGGAACCTTCCGTGCCATGCATGATTTCAAACCATGACGTCTTAGTGTATTACCAACAGTAACCTTGGAAACGGTGGTCCCAGCTCTTTTCAGGTCATTGACCAGCTCCTCCCGTGTAGTTCTGGGCTGATTTCTCACCTTTCTTAGGATCATTGAGACCCCACGAGGTGAGATCTTGCATGGAGCCCCATAGTCAGGAGGCCAAAACTGATATTAAAACTTTGTCGGACACTTTTTGGTACAAGCATACAACCTATTCAGTATTAATATTTAACCCCTCAACATGTGTTCTAGCCAGGTTGTCAGCTTAGAATTTTTTTTTTGTGTCCATTTTAACACTATAATCTCAAAAGTGGTAAAAACGGATTTTTTCCCCCAAAGTGCTTCCATTTTCTATGTTACCTACTGTAATTTTGCTAACGACCTCAAACAGGTGCATCTAATTTAGGATAATAAATGGAGTGGAGGTGGACATTTTAAAGGCAGACTAACAGGTCTTTGAGGGTCAAAATTCTAGCTGATAGACAGGTGTTCAAATACTTATTTGCAGCTGTATCATACAAATAAATAGTTAAAAAATCATATATTGGGATTTCTGGATTTTTTATTTATTTAGATTATGTCTCACAGTGGACATGCACCTACGATGACAATTTCAGACCCCTCCATGATTTCCAAGTGGGAGAACTTGCAAAATAGCAGGTTGTTCAAATTCTTATTTTATGTCCCTGACCAGGACTCAGACTGAGCACATGGACATGCTGCTGGGTGCCTTCTGTTGGCTGCCTTCCTGAGTGCCACTGCTTTGATGGAGAAAAACATACCTCTGCCATATGACTATTACATAGTTATTACTACTAACTAGTTACTAACCCCTAACCCCAAAGAAGTGAGAGAGCAGTTATGTTAGTATGGAATTAATAACTATAGTGATATGTCAATTAAATATAATTTGTGTTACAACCTGGTACATTAATGAAGTCAAATAGCACCATAGACCACCATCTACAGTTCTACATTTCCGCTTAGACATTAAAGTATTATAACTTGTGCAGAATTGCACTGTCTCTCCCTACAAGCTTTAAACTTGGCTTGACGCATTCCCATAGATAGGGGTACTGATTGATAGAGGTTTTGGGATACTATGTTATGTTTCCATGCTGATATTCACTTTGAAAACTGGCTCTCTTTAGGCGGAGATTGTTTTTTTCAGGTTCTAGTTCTGTTGTCTCTTACACTGTACAATAAATGTTCATTATGACACTTCAGCAGACATCCCATGAGTGTTGGCTTTCATTTGATACCATTTTTATGTATATGGTCCTTGTGGTTGTGGAGATATTCAACATTTATCGTTGGCATGTTGAGTCGAGCAGGAAACCAACAAATTGGCCTGAAATTGCTTGTACAAGTCACAAAAAAAAAATTCAGCTTGACAACCACCCTAATATCTTCCCTATGGGTGTCTTCTAACTAAAAAAATAGGGTGACAGCTTGTACCAAAACATGTCCGCAAAAGTCTTAACGGAAGCTGTTCAGAATTGGCCCCCTGACTAGGAGAAGCAAGTTTTGTCTCGTCGGAGTCTTTCCAAGTTGACTGAGCCACGTGGTTGCTTGTCGGCCACAAACCATCGGCCATTTTCTTAAAAGAAATAAGTATTTATATACTTTTTAACCTTAAATGCTCGACTTCAGTGTTATTCTTCTTCACAGCGTTTGACGTGCCGAAAAACTCCATCTCAAGTTCTCCTCCAACCATCTTTATTCTGTATACGTCATGGCCGTGACCTTTCCGACGTGATGACACCATACGCCATGAAGAAGGACACCACCAAAGTCACGCATTTGAGGTTAAAAAGTATATAAATGTTTATTTTTTGGGGAAAATGACCGATGGTTTGTCTAGATTAGACTCTATTCCTCATCTGGGATCGTGCAGAGCCTCTGAAGCCCTTCCTTTGAAACTGCATTGAATTGGACCTTCAACCGTTGGTTGCCATTGAAGTCCATTATGTGGAGAAAAATCCTGGAATGTTTTCCTCAAAAAACGTAATTTCTTTTCGACTGAAGAAAGACGTGAACATGTTGGATGAGATGGGGGTGAGTAAAATATCAGGACATTTTCATTTTGAAGTGAACTAATCCTTTAATAAACAAAAAGTGTTTTAAATACACAATCACCAGGTTTATATATTTATCATCAATAAATCCAAAGTTTCAATCTCATCCATTTTAACGGAATATTTCTTGTTTCTCAGCCATATTTGAACCATGTTAATATTTTTTTATAACAGATTCTAAACCATTAAATTATATGAATAAAATCAAATAGATGCAAATAGTTAATAATAAAATATATGGCACGTTTAGTGCACAAATCCTTTACGTATGACTGACAAATATGCATCACATGTTAAAGGTGCTGTATGTAAGAATGACAGATAGTGGTTGAAATGGGAACTGCAGTCCAAATTAAAAATATAGTTTGCCCTGTCCCCTCCTCCTTAGACTCGACACTCATCAGTTTAAGGACACACAACAGAAACAAGCGCAATTGACAATGGACAGCGAGGAGACTTAAGCCCAATTTATACTTCTGCGTCGAGTGTACGCTGTAGCTACGTCATAGGCTGTGTGTTGCACGCATAGCCTACGACGTACCCTGACGCGCACCTCTCCAAAAATGTAACAATGCGTCAATTCTACGCGGACCGCAAGCGCTGTGATTGGTCTGCCAGAACCCCTCCCTCAGGTCAAATGGGATGATAGTTTCATCCTTACATCTGCTAACACAATATTTTGTAGTCCAGAGATTCTTTATGTTAGTGAATAAATACATAGGTCCGCTATGAGTGTGTGAGATCTCAATGGTCTAATGGAAAAAAATTTGTTAAGCGTGCCAGAGGTTCTGGGTGCTAATCCACCATTGCCTATTTAATTTTTTTTCTCATTAAAACCAAAGATGTTAATCAGGGATTGTATATCAAGAACAGGGACACATTAGGGGTGCATTTCGTGAATAAAGTCTCCATAACAGTAATCGATTGAAGCTCTTGTCTGTGCACGAGCCACCAATACTGAAAACAGCGCATGACTTCAAAAACGCATTCCAGCGCCAGATCGCCTCTCATTTAACTCTATTAATCAACTAGAGATGCTTAATTTGTATTGGATACAACAACTCCGACAATGTACACAACAAGCTGCTTCTTCTTCGGCTTTTGCCTTGATACTGTGGGTTAGGGCTGTAACGATTTGACCTAAAATCAAAATCTCGATTAATTGAACACTTTACTTAGATTACGAGTAATGAGCGATGATTTTGCTTTTTTTTTGTTTTTTTTTTGCTTTCCTTTTTTTGCCCTCATAGTTCACTGATAAGGTTTGTACCATAGATATGTTCAACTATTAGAGGTGGGATATTTTTTTTCAAATGAAAAAGTGAATTTTTTTGTTGATTTTAAAATACTTGAAGGAAACGGTTCACTTTCAGCAGTTATGGTCTATGTGTCGTAACATTTCTTACAGATTTCTGTTATAACTGTTACATCAGATATATCAGCACATAGGCCTACATTACATTTATTTGAATGCATTAATGAGTGATTGTGTGTGTGAATTAGCGTCTCTATTAATTATGAAGCTGTGGTGTGTAGCTACTTCAAAGGTAGACAAATCTATAGCTATAACGGTTGAGTTTCTAAGCTACTTTAGTGATGAATCACAGGACAGCATTGACAATGAGTTTCTGCGCTCCTCTCTGCGCGCGATATTCACGCGATGTGCGAGCTACTGTCTGTATAAGTGTTTGTGTGTCACAATATATCAGCGCAGTAGCTCAATATAATGACACGCATCCGATGGTCTAAAATCGCTTCAATGTTCAAACGGGCAGGCCTTAAAACGCATACAATTGACAAAGTTTTGTGAGGACGCAAGTGAAAGTGATCTGGCTTCAAATCAAATCAAATCAAATCAAATCAAATCAAATCACTTTATTGTCACTGGACCACCAGGGCGCGCGCTGTCAGAGACACGACAGACCTCGGCTCTCTGTGTCACAGCTTCGGGCTTGCGTGCGCCGTCCTTGTGTGTATCAGCACATGTAAGAACAACAATTAACTTATCTGTATAAACTAGGGCTGTCAAAATTGCTCAAAAATGACGTTTGAATATTCCCTCTAAAAAAAACACGCATTTTGTCAATGACGCCAAGAACAGGACAAACGTGTTCAATAACGTCAATAACAGGACAAATTAAAACAAAGAGACATAACTACTTGTATAGGTAGTCTATTTAAGTTTAAACATAATTGACAACGTATTACCTACACACAAACAAGTAAATCAACTAATGACCAAGACCGCAGACCTCTCTCTCTCTCGCCCTCACGCTCTCTGCGCATAACGGTTTAAATGAACAAACACATTTTGAGAGTTGATCAAGAGTTTTGTGCAAGCAATTTAAGGTCTCGACTCTTGTCCCAAATATAGCAGCTTCATTCAGTGATTGAAACAAATATTAATTGAAGTTTTACAGCATATTGAACGCTCCGAGCGAGCTGTGCTGTGGTAAACATGGAACTTTTCCTTGACATAAAACGGTAAATAATCAAACCAGTGGAAGCAGTGCATTTATCCTTTATTCATGCCATATCTCTTCAGTCAGTTCCTCGGCTCCATTGCTTGACAGAACTCCCTGAAGCCTGCCCCGTCCACCACACTGATCGCTCTCATGTCCTTACAAATGAACAAAATTAATTTCTCCGTTATGGCCTCTTGTCGTGTCGCAGACAAAGAGCTTGTGGCGGGCGATGCAAAGTAAGGGTGGTCCAGTTTGCACATCAAAAGCAGGTTTGGCAATTTGGCGTGAGATTAAGTTTGGCAGCGTGAGAGCGTGAGACTGAGCCTGAAAGCGCGAGTATCACGCCAAATGCGTGAGAGTTGGCAAACCTGGTAACATGCTAATCATGTTAGGCCTAACAAATTGCTAATTCATCTTAACAACATGCTAAAACATGTTAGCAACGTTAAACCAGCCAAACTTCAAGCTGTTCAACGTTATTTTAAACTTTCAGACCTGACTTTGTCAAGCCAACATCAAAGTTTGTCATCAAACTTCACTCATCTAGTTTGTGATTGTTAGACTGTATTTGATCTGAATTATTGTGACACAATTCTCTGTGTAAAAAGTTCTGAAACACAAGATTTTCCTTTTTTGAGCCACTCCCATGTTCAGAGTCAGTGTCATGTTACACTTGAACAAATATAACACAAAGGGTTCACAAATGGTCTCAAACATGAACAAACTTAAATTTGCACTAAATAAACTAAATAAACACTAGCAGGAAAAATTACCAAATTCTGGGTGACCAATTAAACTTGCATATCTTGCATCTCTCTCCAATTCAACTTTTAACTGTATTTTAGGAGGTTCTACAAACAAGGACAGAGCAACACAGAGTCCCAACCCTCTTTGAATCGCTGAATACCTGAGGTTATTCTTATAGCTAAAACTTCATTGTCATTCTGAATAGGCTCAAACTTTCCAAACAACACAAGAAACATAAAACCACTGATCATGTGCACTTTGCCATGCAGTCATTTCAACCTCACTGAAAGTGCACTGCAGTATACATACTGCAAATTACTTCACATTATCAGGAGTTTTTGTCCTAACAAAGTTCAGATAGATGATTATATGTGCCTTATGCACTTTGACATATTTCTTTTTGAACTTTTGAAAGTTATCAAGGGCATTACTTTTCACCATGAGTCATAATGACACACACTTTCTAAATTCTACTATATTTTCCTAGATTACTAACACAAAATGGGCATTTATAATGTTCTCTGATCTCTGTAAAATCTCTGTAATAACACTTTTTAGTTGACTTTACTTAATGTCTTAATTTCATTGTAAAACTCTAGTAATCTGTACTATTCACATACTATGCATTTTTTACTCAGAAAACATGAGTTAGGATGGTTTGAGTGCCATTTTGTCAAGCAAAAAAAAGTTCTTAACAGACTTTTCCCTAATTTCCTTCACTTCTGCCGTTATCTTTCTCTAGTTGCATTCCCAAAGTTATCTTGGATGTTAAATTGTCAATACAACTGAAAAATTGGAGAAAACATCACACAATGAATGTTGATTTTACTAAAATTCACCATTATGGTGATCAGTGTTCCCTTTGGCTGTGCACTTGGAGCTTCATTTATTTTATTGTAATTCTCTTCACATTGATGCAGCGATGCAACAAGAAATCAGTTATTTGCTTTCAACGGAAGGGAAGTGATATATTACGGGTTTTTTTAACATTTTTTCCTGTATATTTTGGGTGACAGCACAGCAAAACAATCCCAGATTATCCAGATTAACCCTTTGTTGTGTAGGGACATTTAATTAGTGCTGTTCCAACAATGCTTGATACATTTTCCTGGCTTTATGGCTCAAGGAATCCAAAACTATGAGACCAGATTCATGACTTTGTAGGCCAAAGTATTCAAAAGTTTTAGGCAAAAATAGCTTTCTTTTTTCGTGATCTGTAGGTGGTGCTATCCTCAAACTGCTCAGGTACCACCAGGTTATATACTTTTATTATTTATGGTTATTTTGTTTATTGATTTAATAATCTTTATGTAAAAGAAGTACATGCTGTATACCTTTAAAAAGAGTAATTATAATGGAAATATATCTTTTAAAATAATATACTTAAGTGCAAACTGGCTGTAATGATTTCTGACACTTAACTAATGTTAAGTGCAATTAAGTGTAAATAGTTTAAATAACAATTAGTGCTTTTTAACACACTTAAGTAGGACGTGAGTACATGTCATGTCATAATTACTTCTATTGTCTTTGAAATATGGGTAAAGTGTACTGACAAGCAATTGGGAAACTGAAACTTTAAAGACATTTCTATTGAAACTTGAATGTCATGAATTCAAAATTATTTGTATTTACACATTTGATGAATTTGCAATTCAGTACATTTTAAATATAATACTGAATAACACAGTAAATTAAAGTACTTTACATGTTCTTTAAACAAGTATACACTTGTGTCGACATGAAAAAAGATTACAACATGATTTAAAATGTACTTAGTTTAAAGTAAAACTTTTTGACATTATTACAAAGTGCACTTAAAACAACTTGCTGCCTTAATTTTTTAAGTACAATCAACTGGAAGTCATTTCAACTTAAATGACATTAAACTGACCTAAATGAACGTTTCCATCGCAGGAACTTTCCCCAGGAACTTTGGGCTGGTACTCTGTGTTTCGACTGCCGGAACCAGGGTCTAAATGAAGTTCCAGGTAAATATTTCCCCCTCCGAGCGGCCCTGCTCCCGAGGGGGTGGGACTTTGGCGCTGAACATGCTGATTGATAATTCCGGTGGAAACGGGGCTTTAATGTGGCTTGTTGGTTAATGCAAACCTGCACGTGTTTCTGGACTCATGTGACGTAACGCGAGGCTCCTCCAAAGTCCTGCGGTCCCGCCCTTTACACTAAAACTTGCCTAACTTCTTTATCCAGGTGCAAAGAGAAGTCCTCTACACGAGAGTTTCTGCCATGCGCTGCTTGGGAAAGTCATGCACACTTTTCATAGCCTTCCTATTGACTAACGTGAGCTTTACGCACGGTGGCAATGTGCTCGTGCTGCCGGGAGAATACAGCCACTGGCTGAACATGCGCAACATCGTGGAAGAGCTGCTGAACCGCAATCACAGCGTGACAGTTCTGGTGAGCTCCGCCTCGCCGTCCATCAACTTCACAGCGCAGGAGAGGTTTCCGTTCCTGGTGTGTGATGTGCCTCTGAAGGCGCACGAGCTGAACAGTGTGAACGAACAGCTGAACAACATCTGGATGCAGTACCCCACACCAAACAGGCTCACCATCGGTCTCCAGATCATTGAGCTGGCGGCGAGAGTGAACGAACTCCACCGCGTCCTGTGCGACTCCATGCTGCGTAATGAAGCGCTGATCGCGCGCTTGAGGGATTTAAAGTTTGATGTGCTCTTATATGATCCCATGATCGCATGCAGCGACTTACTGGCGGAGATTCTGGACTTGCCATTAGTCCTTTCTCTACGGTTTTCCCCGGGGTTTTCCATGGAGAGGATGTGTGGACAGATGCCCACTCCGCCCTCTTATGTACCGGTTCCTCCGACGGTGTTGACAGATCACATGAGCTTCACGGAAAGAGTGCAAAATATGATTATATATGTTGTTTATTCCTTCGCCTTTCGGATGGCCTCGAGGAATTTGGATAATTACTACAGTGAAGTGTTAGGTAAGGTCCTCACGAATGTAAAGGTTCACGGATGTTTCTATACAGGCTAATGGATGCATCTAGTTTAGCTAGAATAAGCTTAATATGCAAGCTTACGCCACTTAATAAAAGAATAACAAATAACTGCAACTTTTTATGTGAAATAGTGGAGAGCAGGGCAAAACCCAACACTTTTTGACTTTCTCAGTTTGTGTGGATTCACTTGGGGTTCAGAGTATTATTTTTTTCCCCCACATTCATTTCCCACGTCTAGTACAATTATGTGGTTTTGTTTCATTAATACAGTGTGTACTTTTTTCTTTATTTACCCCGAAAAAATGGAAATGAAATGTGACAACATGCCCCATAGGTGGAGTACTTTGTAAAATTTGAGGGGCACATTGTAACATGACATGATTGTAATATGACAGCATAACATGTTGTCTGATATATTAGAATAAATATACAAAACAAACTAAACATTTTTGTCAATTAAAATACAATTATTAACTTTTTCATATCAAATAATGGCATTTTTAATAAATAAAAAAATTGAGCTTGACAACAAACACATCACAAACTATTAACTAGAACTAGGATATATTAAACGCAAATCTATCCAGGTTGAAAGCCACTGCTATAAACTGACACAGGGCCGTGCAGAGAGTTCTTCACAATGCAGTCAGGCAAGTACCATTCTCCTGGCAACCGCCAAACCCAGACTCGTCCATGGGATTGCCAGACAGAGAAGTGTGATTGGTCATTCCAGAGAACACTTCTCCACTGCTCTAGAGTCCAGTGGCGGCGCGCTTTACCCCACTGCATCCCACGCTTTGCAGTGCACTTGGTAATGTAAGGCTTGGATGAGCTGCTCGGCCATGGAAACCCATTCCATGAAGCTCCCATTGGAGGTCTGTAATCATTGGCTCAGAAGAAAGTTGCCGACTTCTGCGCACTGAGACCCTCAGCATGCGCTGACCCCGCTCTGTGATTTTACGTGGCCTACCACTTCGTGGCTGAGTTGCTGTTGTTCCCAATTGCTTCCACGTTGGAAGCTAACAACTAACAGTTGAGCGTGGAATATTTAGTATATTCCTTATACTAATGGACTTATTGCACAGGTGGCAACCGATCACGGTACCACGCTTGAGTTCTCTGAGCTCCTGAGAGCGACCCATTCTTTCACAAATGTTTGTAGAAGCGTCTGCAGGCCTAGTGCTTGATTTATACACCTGTGGCCATGAAGTGATTGAAAACCTGAATTCATTTATCTGAAGGGGTGTCCCAATACATTTGGCAATATAGTGTATACTTGAGAAAGGTTGACATGGAGCAGCTAAAAATAAAAAAAAGAACAGAGGAGAGGAGAGTCTGCTGGCCAAAAGATAATGCAACAGATCTCGTAATAAAATGAGAACATTGGCTTGGCTTTTCAGAGATGGTGAGAACTGATGTCAATAACATTATTTAGTCATACTATTCAACTGGTAGTCACATTAGCACCTATTAAAAATGTAAAAAAACGAAACTGTATTTCGTTAGTTTTGTGTGTGCGGGGCGCCGGACAAATGGATGTCTTATTAGGTCTGTAATTGTTTTTAAACGCATTTGACTTGAGGCTGATCTCTAATTGGCTCATTTCAGATTATGCACTCTGTGCCCCAGGCCCTCCCACTTTTGATTTTAGCAAATCAATATTGTGTTTAAATATTGTGGCCTTCCACGATGTTCGTCTTTCAAGTAGGCAAAATCTCCTCTGAAATTAATTTAAATTCAGTTTTGTCTTTACAAAAAATCCTTTCACAGGGCGTTCAAATGAAGAAATAAATAAGGATCATAGACATGTGGACAAAGTTTGCTAGATCGTTGCGCTATAAGTCATGCCTTTTATTGTTTTCCCTGTTTGCTATTTCAAAGTCCTGTCAGCAAAGCGTTGTGGGCAACGACACAGAAGGTCAATGAAACAATGCAGTTTAACTTGAGGCAATCATCGGGGTCCAAGCATAAGGGCTTATGTAGATGATATATAGTTATACAACGGACAACATATCTCTTTATGTGTCTCTTTATGGGAGTATTATTATATGTACTATATTAAAATAGACAAATAATATAGTGTCTCTTCGGACATACATTCAGTCATGTCTGCAATATGTTGTCAATATTAAATTTAAAATTAGGTTAAAAAAAAATTGGTCTATATGTATTTTGGAGATCACAGTTTTTGCAAACTTATTATATTGGGCTTTATTAAACGACGTAATTATAATGAATTTATATGCTATTTTTACTACATTTTGACTACTACATTCCAACAAAAGCGATATGGTTGGTTGCACAATCGACTTTCGTGATTGGCCATAATATCTTGAGGTTGCAGCCAATAGAAATGCTTATCTATCAGAACCGATCATCAGATCAGACCCCTTCAGGTAAATTAACTGGGATGAACTGCGGTTTTGGCCAAGAAATTGAACCTCTGAACTGAAACCATTACTAAAATAGATGTGATAACAGAAAACTTGATATGGACGTTTAGCTACGTATCTAAAATTATCCATGTTTAATCGGATTTAATGTCGTCTAGCCTGAAAAGTGACTGCATTTCTATTAAAGGGGTCATGAACTGCCTTTTTAAAAAAAATGTATACTGTTGTCTGAGGTCAACTAATGATGTTTGCGTGGTTTTTACATTCAAAATCATCATAATGTATAAGTAAAAGGCTATTTTCTGCCTTGGTTTGCGGCTCTCTGAAAAACGCTCAGTTTTGATGGGCGTGCCGCACTGAAGACTTGGAAGTAAACGCCCACTGCTAGGATTGGATAAGATTTGTATATTTAATGAGCTTCAGCTCCCCTCAGTACATGTGGGGATTGTTTTGAAAGCGTCTGGGGAAACGCTCACAGGGCTCGCAAAATGTCTTTATCAAACAAACACAATGATTCATCTCTCATCCACCTTCGATTGATTGGAATGTTATTTTTTTATTACTTGACCGGCCCGATCTGTGAATAACCGCGACCCGTACACACACACACAGCGCGTTTTGGTAGCCCGTCTGAAAAACACATAGGCCCCGGGATGTTGGGCTTTGCGAGCCCTGGCCTATAACGTTACAAGTCGGAGTCTGATCACGAATGAACCAGTAACACCTCAAATAAAGCATTCTCCAGCCTGTGACAGTGTGCAAAGGTAATCAATAGGACAGCTTCACAGAAAATGCATGCCTCTACATTACAATTTAAAGTGATTTGTTTTCAGAGGAGACTGTGGCCAAATTATATGTTTCAGAAATGTACATATACAAAGCACATAGTTAGCTAATGCAACTCCTCCTGTTCAACCCGCCCACTCCTAGCGGGACTCGAACCCGGGTCTGCATGAGAGTCAGACAAGGAGGCAAAAGGCTGCGACCTCTAGTGTCATTCACTAGCGTCTCTTGAGATCAGAGGAGTGAGGTTTACGCGCACAGCAACTACTAGCTAACCTCCGTTACACTAACAAGTAACAATATATTAATAATCAATGTAATAATTTAAGGCACAAACAATGGGCTCAGTGAAGTAAGAATACATGTTGTTAACAATGATTAGGGTATATAGAAAATGTAGCATTGGTGCATTTTGATGCAGAGCTGCATCATCTGAAAGAGTTGGGGTCATCTCTTCACAGGTGTTGGTCATCTGCAGTCTTCATAAGAGGCTGGATCCAGACTGGAGCTGACAGACTCTCTAGTTACCTCGGGATGGGCATTCCGAGATAAAACAGAACAAGAAAATAATTAGCGTAGTTATGATCACAACAAACATTAAAATCTGCGTTAAGATATTGAAAATTTACTAGAACTAGTCTATAATAAACCTGAGAATATCAAGGTCAAAACCCCTGCTATAAACTGACATCTGACTCAGAATTGCACTTACATTTTGTAAAATCAAAATAATGTTCCTGGCGACCTTTGCATATTCCTTGCAGTGTTGCAAAATAAAGCCTTTAGAGTGGGAGTTGAGTGAAAGTGCAAGTTCATAGGCCTATTATCCTTTGGCAAAATGACAAAGTGCACCTATAGCTACCCTCCATAATACAACACAACCTTTGCCCAAATCCTGTTGTGTACATAGTATCTTGTATTTAGGTCATTGTTCACCAGATCACACTGCGCTTATCCAAAGGCACAAACAGTTCAGCATGATTTCTGGGACTATATTTGTGCTCGTTCTGCTGTGTGGAGTAGAGGCTGGCAGGGTTTTGGTGTTGCCAGGCGAGTACAGCCACTGGCACAACATGCGTTCAATCGTAGATGCGTTAGTTGAGAAGAACCACAGCGTGACGGTTCTGGTCAGTTCTTCATCGCCTACTGTACAGTACACACGGAAGGAGCGGTTCAACTATAAAGTGTTTAAAGTCAACACGGAGAAAGAAGAGGCCAGTGCTATATGGAGTGATTTGATTCATCTCTGGATGAATGACACAGCCACCACATATGAGAGAGTCTTCATGATCAGGCGAGTGATGTCAAACATCATGGAGCTTGCTGCTGATACATGCAAGGGAATGTTTTACAATGAGGGTCTTTTACGCACACTTCGGGAATCTCATTATGATGTGCTTTTATCTGATCCGATGATGCCATGCGCTGACTTGATGGCAGAGACGCTGAAGATCCCGCACGTCCTCTCACTGCGCTCAGCGTTCGCATATACTTTAGAGCAGTTTTGTGGTCAGCTCCCCACACCGTCTTCCTATGTTCCTGCGGTCGCTGTGCAGGGTCACCTCACCGACCGTTTAAGCTTTACAGAGAGAGTTGAAAACATGCTCCTCTACATCATGTATACAACCATATTTCGATTGCACATGAGGTTTACTTATGACAAACTTTACACTGAAATATGGGGTAATAATTATTTTTAGTTTGATTTGGGCCAACTTTTCTTCTTTAATTGTACAGTAGGCTAGTCTTCCAGATATTGTTTAATCTTGTGAGCTACTGTGCATCAACTGAGTAGAATTCTCCGTATGTCACAGGCAAACCAACAACAATGTGTGAGACCATGGGAAAAGCTGACATCTGGTTGATTAGAACGTACTGGGATTTTGAGTATCCACGCCCACTCCTGCCTAATTTTAAATTTGTTGGAGGACTGCACTGCAAACCTGCCAAGCCTCTGTCAAAGGTAATGACTTTGCTTTTCCTTATTACTTTGAAATAACTGTCAGCAAACTTGCAACAAATTTGCATTGTGGCACGATTTGACATAAGTTCTGTTTAAGTCACTAATTAAAGGTTGGATAAAGGGTAAAAATGTGTGTTGTCAAATCGATTAATCACATCTAACATGTGTTTATATAATATATGTGTGCATATATTTTATTTATACATATATGCATGTGTGTACAGCCAGGAGAATACCAAGGAGAAAAGATAACCGCGTACACCTCAATGTTAAACAATACAGGACCATGAACTGACTGAAACTGAGGACTTAAGTACAGTGAGCAAACAAATGAGTTAACATGTTAATTAACAAGGTATGAATGGGATGAATCAATGAAAAACACAGGAAAACTAGGTCAAAGGAAAACAGCAACTGAACACAATGAAAACTAATACAAAACAGAACATAACCCTGAAATTACTCCATCCCTCCCGGAAGGCGGATCCTCATGCCAAAGGAGTCCAACCAGGGAGAGAGGGCGCCCTGGAAATGTGATAGTGACCAAGGCGATGCCGGCAGGCTAGGGATCCTCTAGGGTGGCACCGGCAATACAGGGTGCCTGGAAGGTGCCAGTAGCTCAGGGAGCAAGGAAGCTGCTGGCAGTGCAGGGAGCCAGGAAGAATCTGCCTCCTTGGCCTTGACAAGGGAGCTTGGCCACTATGGATGGGGATGTATAGCCCCTCCCATCCCTAACATTTTTTCTTGGGAGGAGCTATGGGATTATGAGCCACCCACACACAAGATGGCTGTAGTCATCAAGGACAGTGCTTCCTTCTCTGGGCTGGATGGGACACTGGAGCAGGCTCATGGGCTGGATGGGACTCTGGAGCAGGCTCATGGGCTGAATGGGACTCTGGAGTGGGCTCATGGGCTGGATGGGACTCTGGAGCGGGCTCATGGGCTGGATGAGACTCTGGAGTGGGCTCATGGGCTGGATGGGACTCTGGAGCGGGCTCATGGGCTGGATGAGACTCTGGAGCGGGCTCATGGGCTGGATGGGACTCTGGAACGGGCTCATGGGCTGGATGGGACTCTGGAGCGGGCTCATGGGCTGGATGGGACTCTGGAACGGGCTCATGGGCTGGATGAGACTCTGGAGCGGGCTCATGGGCTGGATGGGACTCTGGAACGGGCTCATGGGCTGGATGGGACTCTGGAGCGGGCTCATGTGCTGGATGGGACTCTGGAGCGGGCTCATGGGCTGGATGGGACTCTGGAGCAGGCTTATGGGCTGGATGAGACTCTGGAGCAGGCTCATGGGCTGGAGCAAACTCAGGACTGTGCTCAGTGTCTAGAGTGAATGTGTGAGTCGCCCAGACACACATAGCAGCAGCAACATATAGTGAAATGGCCACCTCTTCAATCACATCACAACAGACAGCGGGCTCATGGGCTGGATGGGACTCTGGAGCAGGCCTATGGGCTGAATGGGACTCTGGAGCAGGCTCATGGGCTGGATGGGACTCTGGAGCAGGCTCATGGGCTGGATGGGACTCTGGAGCAGGCTCATGGGCTGGATGGGACTCTGGAGCAGGCTCATGGGCTGGATGGGACTCTGGAGCAGGTTTATGGGCTGGATGGGACTCTGGAGCAGGCTTATGAGCTGGATGGGACTCTGGAGCAGGCTCATGGGCTGGAGCAGACTCATGGGCTGGAGCAGACTCAGAACTGTGCTCAGGGTCTAGAGTGAATGTGTGAGTGGCCCAGACACACAGAGCAGCAGCAACATATAGGGAAATGGCCACCTCTTCAATTACATCACAACAGACAGCAAGCTCATGGGCTGGATTGGACTCTGGAGCAGGCTCTGGAATTTCTGTCACTAGAACAGCCTTGAGCATGTGAGTGCTACAGCTAATAATACAGCAGGAACTCTACAACATATTGCTCCTGTGGCCATCCGCTCTTATGGAGGGAGATGATTTTCAGTCTGTCTTCTTTCAGCCAAAGCCATAGCATCTGGGGTCCTGTATTCTGTCACAGTTGGTGGCTGTAATGAAGCACAAGATGAAGGAAAAGAAAGCATAATAACCAGAAGAATAATATGGAGGAAACATAACCACGTACACCTAGACGTTAACCCTTAAAGACTGAGACAGGCGCCCGCGGCTAAAAATAACTATCTTTCTAAAATGTTTAATAACTTTTAAACCACTAATCCAATCTGCACCGTAGAATTTCAGCTTTTGTATCAAAGTTGATGGATATTGGCAGGAACTGGAACACGCTGTCGAATATGCCGATCCAGAGCATCCCAAACATGCTCAATGCGTGACATGTCCGGTGAGTATCCTGGCCATGCAAGAAATTGGATGTTTTCAGCTTCCAGGAATTGTGTTGCAACATGGGGCCATGCATTATCATGTTGCAACATGAGGTGATGGTCGTGGATGAATGGCACAGCAATGGGCCTCAGGATCTCGTCACGGATGCACAAATGCACCTGTGTTCATTGTCCATAACATACGTCTGCCCATGCAATAACCCCACCGCCACCATGGGCCACTCAATCCACAATGTTGACATCAGCAAACTGTTCACCCACATGTCAGTGAAAGCCGGGATTCATCCGTGGAGAGAACACCTCTCCAAAGTGCCAGACGGCATCGAATGTGAGCATTTGCCCACTCAAGTCGGTTACGACATCGAACTGCAGTCAGGTCGAGACCCCGATGAGGACGACGAGCATGCAGATGAGCTTCCCTGAGACGGTTTCTGACAGTTTATGCAGAAAGTCTTTGGTTACGCAAACCTATTGTTGCAACAGCTGTCCTCGTGGCTGGTCTCAGACGATCCTGGAGGTGAAGATGCTGGATGTGGAGGTCCTGGGCTGGTGTGGTTACATGTGCTCTGCGTTGTGAGGCTGGTTGGATGCACTGCCAAATTCTCTGAAACGCCTTTGGAGATGGCTTATGGTAGATAAATGAACATTCAATTCACGGACAACAGCTCTGGTGGACATTCCTGCAGTCAGCATGCCAATTTCACACTCCCTCAAAACTTGCGACATCTGTGGCATTGTACAGTGTGATACAACTGCACATTTTAGAGTGGCCTTTTATTGTGGCCAGCCTAAGGCACACCTGTGCAATAATCATGCTGTCTAATCAGCATTTTGATATGCCACACCTGTGAGGTGGATGGATCATCTCGGCAAAGGAGAAGTGCTCACTAACACAGATTTAGACAGATTTGTGAACAATATTTGAGAGAAATAGGCCTTTTGTGTACATAGAAAAAGTCTTAGATCTTTGAGTTCAGCTCCTGAAAAAAGGGGTGAAAACAAAAGTGTTGCATTTATAATTTTGTTCAGTGTATAATCCAAAACATGACTTCAATATGGCTTGATATAAGCTTGACACAAGACTTTGCATGCACATGAATACACTCGCCAAACAGTGGGTTACACATAACCAAACTAGACAAAGACACATGGCACACATGAGGGCTTAAATACACAGACTACTAATGATAAGACCAGGGACACCTGAAATAAACCAATCAGAACATGACAACATAGAACACATGACAAGGGAGCACATGGCAGGATATCATGACTAGAACATGACAGAAACAAAGAAAACACATGGCAAACAGGAAACATGACTATGATTTAAATAAAAAATAAGACATGAAAACATGAAACCAAAACAGACTGATGGCACCAAATAAATGTGCATGTTTCCAAGATTCTCAAATATCCTTTGCAGTGCATGAAATATAACAGATGAGGAAGAATATAATGTAATGACATATTTTACAATACAATCTTATTGTTGTTAGCAGTTAAACACAGCAACTTTAGAATGACAGTCAACGGAGGGAATGCTTTTTCGACCCAGTTGGTGCAATTATGCCATCAGGGACAAACCGGGTCACACAAACCATCTGAACTTTTACCCCTTGGTAGAAATATAGGGTAGTTAGAGTGCATCTTGTTTTCTGTGGGTTTGGAATGACAATGAACACTTTCAAGAGAGAGATACATTTCTTTTTCCCCCGATTGCTATATCCTAAGGAAATATGTTTACTATATGAAGCATTAAATACCTTACATAGTTTATATGCCATTACAAGCCCTGTTCACACTGTTTGTGTTAAGGTATGCACTCGTTTATGTCTTTTAGGAACTGGAGACGTTTGTTCAGAGCTCAGGAGATCATGGCGTTGTTGTTTTCTCATTGGGTTCCATGATCAATAACCTGACTATGGAAAGAGCAAACACTATTGCTTCTGCTCTTGGTCAGATCCCACACAAGGTGTGTAACCTTTTCTTTGTCTCTTTATAGCAACAGAAAAAAAAAAAACATTTGTTTTGTCTAAAGGGATTTCAATCCCTTGAGTTCCCATTGTGAATTACGAGCAGTTTACCCAAAAATGAAAATTCTTTTATCACTCACCCTCGTTCCAAGCCCATAATTAACTCAACTTCAAAACACAAATTAAGATATTTTTCATGAAACCTGAGAAATTCAGAAAAAAAGTCTATTAATTCCACCAAAATGTTCAAGCTTCAAAAAGTAATTAAGAGATTGAATTTAGGCTTTTATTCACATATAAACTCTGATCAGTTTTTTCAGCCGTAATTGCATGACATGCAAGAACAAACCTCAATGGTTCTTGCACATCAAGCAAGTACATTTAAAGCTACACTGTGTAACTTTTTTAGTTTATTCTTAGCTAAAAACACTTAGTTCTTTCAAAAATATAAGTGCTCATTAATGTATATTTACTTATTTCAAGTTATAAAGTATTCTCGTAAGTTTATAATATGCCATTGAAAATACATACGGGTAAGGGGTTCGAATGGGGGTCGCCATGTTGCCCCTCCATCTTGAAAGTACATTATCCAAAGAGGGACATACCCGTAAATTCAAGCTTCGCCTTTCGCGTTTTAACACTCGATGGCACCGTGTCTGGATTGAACTGGAAACCATGTTAATCTTGGACTAAAACGGCCACCGTAGGAGTTAAAACGAAATCGGAATTGGGAGGAACAGAACCTAATATTTACTGGATGGTCATATACCTTTTCACCACTAGATGGGGGAAAATATCACACAGTGTAGCTTTAAGCTTCTCTGTTTACTATATTTGATGTGCTCCATGTATGTGTGTTGATCAATGTTTATATGTTGTGACGAGTCCACCCAGAGGAATCAGCGTCGCCCTGGCAACAACACACCTGCACATCATCACCATGGGCTGATCGGTCACAGCTGCACCCCATCAGCTCAGAGACATATAAGCGGCTACGGATGAGCAGACAGACAGACTCTGGTCTCGAGCTGAATGTACTGCTGGACTAACCTCTCTCTTTGTTCTCCTAGAAAGCAGCGAGTGACCGACAGCCCACTTCACTGGAGCACGTTTGGGACACCCACTTTCACCAGGATCGAGCACCACACGGGACGAGGATTCACCAGCCATCACACACCGGCTCACTAACTGTTTTCACCGTTATCACGAGCACTGTCATTAAAATCCACCCTCCGGGGCCTTTTCACTCAAGCTGCCTTGTCGTGTGATTCCTCACCCCGTGACATTGGTGGAGAATGCGGGCAGAAGCGTGAGGAATCACCGACAAGTTCACCGCACCCAAATCCTAATCTTCTCTGTTTGTTTTGTTTCTGCACGCCAGGACCCGGAAGTAGCGCGCTCGCTCCCCGAAGATGGAGGAAGTGTTGCAGCGCCTCACGGAGGTGAGCATCCGCCAGCAACAAATCGCGGAACATCTCGCCACCCGCCAGGGCAGGACGGAAGATGAACTTACCGCCATCCGTCTTGCCGCCGCCCAGCGCATTCCGCTACCTGATCCGCGTGCCCAAGCCACCCGCCTGCTGCCGAAGATGACGGCGGATGATGACGTGGAGGCTTTCCTGCAGGTCTTTGAAACGACTGCGCAAAGTGAGGAGTGGCCAGAGGGCGATTGGGCACGCGCGCTGGCACCACTACTCACTGGAGAAGCCCAGCGGGCTTATTTTTCACTTCCCCGTGCGATCGCTGAGGATTATGGCGAAGTCAAGCGTGAAATCCTAGCAAGGTTGGGACTCTCATCCATCTGTGCCGCCCAGCAGTTTCATGAATGGGAATTCAAGCCCCGGGTGCCAGCCCGTGCCCAAGCCGCCGAACTCAAACGCATCGCTCACCATTGGCTGATGGAAGGAAGTCCCACGGCGGCTCAGGTAGCGGAACGGGTGGTGGTCGATCGCCTCCTCCGTGCTCTTCCCCGTTCCATCCGGCAGGCGGTCGGTATGAGAAACCCATCCAACACCGCGGAACTCGTGGAGGCGATCGAGCTGGCGGATGCCATCCACCACCGTGAGGCAGGGGAGCGAGTGTTGCCGTTCCCCCGGAGGGTGGTCCAGGAGCGACGGCCGCTCGAAGGCGCCCCGCGACCAGTAGGCAGGCCAACGGTTCCCCCGCCGCGAGACGAGCCCATGCCCAGCGTCGAATCCATGCCGCCTCCGCGTGCGTGGCTGGCAGGCTGCATCGTCCACCAGCGGATGCCATCGGGAGCCCCGGAAGCAGACGTGGTGATCGACGGGAGACACTTCAGAGCCCTGCTGGACTCCGGCAGTACGGTCACCCTCATCCAGCCAGGGTTGTGTGGGCCCCGAGGAGGCGAGAAGAGCTTCCTCCCCATCACCTGTGTGCACGGAGACACTCGCCAAGTGCCGACCCGTCGAGTCACCATCTCATCGTCCCAAGGCACCTGGCCGGTGGAAGTTGGCGTGGTCGAGGACCTTCCGGTGGCCGTACTGCTGGGTAGAGACTGGCCGGGCTTCAACGCCCTGCTCACAGCCGCCACTCAGCCTGCCAGCCGGGAGGGGAACCGTCGAAGATGGAGACGGCCGCGTGGACCCCGCCGCCGACCAGCCCTTCTAACCTCCGACAGCGGGAGAGATGGTGAGTCCCCCTCCCAATCCACTAATCCATTTCTTGATGTGTATCAGCAGGCTGCCGGAGGGGGCTCGTTCGCCAAGGAACAACGGGAGGACGATCGCCTGAAGCACTGCTGGTCCCAAGTGCGGATCATCGACGGGAAAGACGTCCTCCCACGGCCCCATCCTCTCCCGCATTTTGTCGTTGAGAATGGCCTGCTATACTGTGTCGCACAGCGGAGGGGGGAGGAAAAAAAATTGTTAGTTGTTCCTCGGACCAAGACCGAAACCATCCTGGAGCTGGCCCATTCCCATCCTATGGCAGGTCACCTCGGGGCAGCTAACACCACCCAACGCATCCGCGACCGGTTCCACTGGCCTGGGCTGGAGGCCGAGGTGAAGAGGTTCTGCCAGGCCTGCCCGACCTGCCAAGTCACGTCGCCCAGGACTCCTCCCCCCAGCCCACTCATTCCGCTGCCCATCATCGAGGTGCCCTTCGAGCGGATTGGGATGGACATAGTGGGGCCGTTGCCAAAGTCTGCCCGTGGCCACGAGCACATCCTGGTCATCGTTGATTATGCCACCCGGTACCCCGAAGCGATTCCCCTCCGCAAGGCCACCGCGAAGAACATCGCCCAGGAGCTGTTCCTGCTGGCCAGCCGGGTGGGCATACCAACGGAGATACTGACTGACCAGGGTACTCCGTTCATGTCCCGGCTAATGGCAGATCTCTGCAGGCTGCTGCGGGTGAAGCAGTTGAGGACCACAGTCTACCACCCACAAACGGACGGGCTTGTAGAAAGGTTCAACCAGACCCTCAAGCAGATGCTGAGACGTGTGGCGGCGGAGGATAAGCGGGATTGGGACCTCATGATTCCTTATGTGCTCTTCGGGATCCGCGAAGTACCCCAGGCCTCAACTGGCTTCACCCCCTTCGAGCTTCTCTTCGGCCGCCAACCACGAGGGCTCCTGGACATCGCCCGAGAAGCTTGGGAGCAGCAGCCTGCCCCTCATCGCACCCTCATCGAGCACGTCCGCCAGATGAGGGAACGGATCGACCGGGTGATGCCATTAGTCCGGGAACACCTCGGCAAGGCTCAACAAGCGCAGCAACGCCGTTATGACCGGGCAGCCCAACCACGGGAGTTCCAGCCGGGAGACCGCGTCATGGTCCTGGTCCCCAGCTCTGCCTGCAAGTTCCTGGCCACCTGGAAGGGTCCGTATACCGTGATTGAGAAGATTGGGCCAGTCACGTACCGCCTGAGACAGCCGGGACGACGCCAGACAGAGCAACTCTATCACATCAACCTCCTGAAGAAGTGGGTGGGGACCCGGGACCAGGTGGCGGCCCTAAGCATCACCGATCCCGTGGTTGTAGACGTCAACCCCCATCTTTCGGCTGCCCAGAAGGCAGAACTGCAGCACCTGGTCAGTCAGTTCCAGGATGTGTTCTCGACCCAGCCCGGGCAGACCAACGTGGTCCAACATGACGTCAGAACACCGCCAGGAGTCATCGTCAGGCAACGGCCCTACCGTGTCCCGGAGGCTCGTCGGCAGGCTATTGAGGAAGAGATTCAACAAATGCTGAAGTTGGGGGTAATCGAACCATCCCGGAGCCCGTGGTCCAGCCCCATCGTGATGGTCCCAAAGCCGGATGGCACCCTCCGCTTTTGCAACGACTTCCGACGCCTGAACGAAGTCTCCGAATTCGACGGGTACCCCATGCCTCGGGTCGACGAGCTGCTGGATCGACTGGGAAGGGCCCGGTACATCAGCACCTTGGACCTCACCAAAGGCTATTGGCAGGTACCACTCTCTGAATCCGCTAAACCCAAGACTGCTTTCTCGACCCCCAGTGGCCACTGGCAGTACCGGACCCTTCCCTTCGGCCTCCACGGGGCCCCAGCGACCTTCCAGCGGATGATGGACATCATCCTAAGGCCCCACCAGGCCTACGCGGCGGCCTACATTGATGATGTCGTCATCCATTCCGAGGCATGGGGAGACCACCTGGAACGTCTGCGGAGGGTGCTTTCGGAGCTCCGGCGGGCTGGACTCACTGCCAACCCCCGCAAGTGTCACCTCGCCCTCTCCGAGGCCAAGTACCTGGGTTTCCGAGTCGGAAGGGGCCTCATCCAGCCCCAGGAGAAGAAAGTCGAGGCCATCCACTCCGCCCCAAGACCGCAGACGAAGACCCAGGTACGGGCCTTTTTGGGGTTGGCAGGGTATTACCGATGTTTTATCCCCAACTTCTCCTCTCTAGCCGCCCCCCTGACAGACCTGACCAGGAAGGGGCAGCCGGAGAAAGTCTGTTGGACCCCAGCCCTCGAGGAGGCTTTCGCCCGGGTCAAGACAGCCCTGACGTCGTCGCCGGTACTCCGCGCTCCAGACTTCGGTTGCCCCTTCCTGCTGCAGACGGATGCTTCCGACACAGGACTGGGAGCCGTCCTGTCGCAAATCCAGGAAGGCGAGGAGCATCCGGTCATCTACATCAGCAGGAAGCTGTCCCCGGCTGAGACGAGGTACGCCGCCGTCGAGAGGGAGGCCCTGGCCATCAAGTGGGCAGTCCTGGAGCTAAGGTACTATCTGTTAGGCCGCAAGTTCACCCTGGTCACCGACCATGCGCCCCTTCAATGGATGGCCCGCGCCAAGGACACCAACGCCAGGGTGACTCGCTGGTTCCTAGCGCTCCAGGACTTCCACTTTGAGGTACGTCATCGGGCCGGGGCCGCCAACGCGAACGCCGACGGCCTCTCAAGGATATGGACAGCTTATGCAGGTCTGTCAGGGGTCATTCCCCACCCTCCCTTTGTTTCACCCCTACTGTCTCCATATGTTCGCAGGACCAGAACAACGCTTAGGGGGGGGGAATGTGACGAGTCCACCCAGAGGAATCAGCGTCGCCCTGGCAACAACACACCTGCACATCATCACCATGGGCTGATCGGTCACAGCTGCACCCCATCAGCTCAGAGACATATAAGCGGCTACGGATGAGCAGACAGACAGACTCTGGTCTCGAGCTGAATGTACTGCTGGACTAACCTCTCTCTTTGTTCTCCTAGAAAGCAGCGAGTGACCGACAGCCCACTTCACTGGAGCACGTTTGGGACTCCCACTTTCACCAGGATCGAGCACCACACGGGACGAGGATTCACCAGCCATCACACACCGGCTCACTAACTGTTTTCACCGTTATCACGAGCAATGTCATTAAAATCCACCCTCCGGGGCCTTTTCACTCAAGCTGCCTTGTCGTGTGATTCCTCACCCCGTGACAATGTGAATAAAAGCCCAAACATGTACTCTCTAGACAACCTCTGATCTGATCTGTAGTTGTGTCTTAAAAGGTTGACCAGTATATGTTATTATTAGAAATATAATTCTCTGTAGGCAAAATAAATACAGTTTATACAGAACCCAACTTTTCTATCTGTTGCTTAGGTGTTCATATGCTCAGTACTGTCTCCATATGTGTATTTGCACAGGTTGTTTGGCGTTACAGTGGAACAACACCAGAAACTCTCGCCCCCAATACAAAACTCTACGACTGGATGCCACAGAATGATTTGCTTGGTAAGGAAAGTGTTGTCATGTGTGCTCATTATACACAATAATTGGTGTCAGATAGATACTGACTTCATTTTATCTGATAGGACATCCCAAAACAAAGGCCTTCATTACCCATGGCGGGACAAATGGACTGTATGAGGCTATTTATCATGGAGTCCCAATGGTGGGTTTGCCACTGTTTGCTGACCAGCCTGATAACATGATGCACATGAAAACCAAAGGAGCTGCTGTTGTTCTTGATATCAACACAATGGAGTCCAAAGACCTGGCGGATGCTCTCAAGACTGTCTTAAATAATTCCTCGTGAGTTAAGTCTTTCATAAACTTGAAATAATCCATTACCAACGGCCTCTACCAGTTATTTTCAGTAGTTTACACTACACTATTCACTAATCCTGATGTCAGAGAAAACACTCTAGTTCAAAGCAAAGCTTGTCAATATATTTAGAAACTTTTGTACTTTTGTAAAGCTTGAATGAATGAATGAATGAATGAATGAAGCTTTTATATAGTGCTTTCATATGTACTGCTGTACACCCAAAGCGCTTTACAACCATGTCAGGGGTCTCTCCTCAACCACCCCCAGTGTGCAGCATCCACTTGGATAATGTGACGGCAGCCACAGTACAACGGAGCCAGTCCTCTTTGCTCCACGATGTATTTTCTCTACGTGAAAACGTGTGTGTGGCGTGAGAGCGCCATGGCTTGTCGGACATAGCAACAGTAACTAAAGGGGGCGGGTCTTTGCGAACGGTCAATTCAGTGGATGGGGATTATTAGGAGGCCATGATTGGTAAGGGCAATTGGAGGGAATTTGGCCAGGACACCGGAGTTACACCCCTACTCTTTACTCTTTAAGTGCCATGGGATTTTTAATGACCACAGAGAGTCAGGACCTCGGTTTAACGTCTCATCCGAAGGACGGTGCTCTCTGACAGTATAATGTCCACATCACTATACTAGGACGTTAGGACCCACACAGACCACAGGGTTTGCGCCCCCTGCTGGCCTCACTAACACCTCTTCCAGCAGATACCTGGTTCCCAGAAGGTCTCCCAACCAGGCACTGACCAGGCTCAACCCTGCTTAGCTTTAGTGAGAAACCAGTCTTGGGCTACAACGGGGTGTCCAACCCTGGTCCTGGAGGGCTACCACCCTGCAGATTTTAGCTCCAACCTGAATCAAACACACCTGAACCAGCTAATCATGGTGTTCAGGGCTGCTTGATAATTACAGACTGGTGTGTTGGAGCAGGGTTGGGACTAAAATCTGCAGGATGGTAGCCCTCCAGGAGCAGGGTTGGACACCACTGGGCTACAGGGTTATATAATTACATTATATCTGCTAAATTACACTGACACCACATTCTACTTCTCCTTCAGTAGAGGCCATATATATAAGAATATCTGTATGTAAAAAAACATATACTCTTTCTTGTCTTGTCTTAAGTAGTGCTTCGGTTTCTTCTCTAATCAGGTACAAAGAAAGCATCATGAGATTGTCCAGAATCCACCATGATCAGCCGATGAAGCCTCTGGACCAGGCAGTTTTCTGGATTGAATTTGTGATGCGGAATAAAGGAGCTAAACATCTACGAGTTCAGGCACATGACCTGAGCTGGTATCAGTACCACTGCCTGGACGTAATGGCCTTTTTACTCTCAATCGTTGCACTGATCACATTCCTCTTCATTAAAACATGCGGTTTCTTCTTCCGTAAATGTTTCAGAAAGACTCGTCCTGATGGAAAAGCAAAAAAGAATAAAAAAGAGTGAATGCATAGTAGCTTTGCCATCAGTACTTCTCTACAGAGATGTGGTATGTGTGTCCTCACGTGTGTGTGATGGCCAGTGTGCATTTTGTGTACATTACAAATGTTCTTAATAAAACGAATACATGTGAATGTTCATGAAAAGTAAAAAATAGCAAAATCAAAATAATATGTATTACAGTATTTTAAAAATATTTCTATTTATGTCATGATTTAAACAATTAAAGCACTGTATGTTTTATATGTGTATAATCAGGTTACAGTTACTTTTTAATGGATTACATATTATTCACACAATGGCAGTAAATTATTCACAATTTGTTGATTCTCCCTAATTCTTTCACAAAGTCCAAAAAATGGAATCCATTTTCTTTCTCTTTTTTATAGCAACATTTTATAGCAAATCTATGTTAAATGAGTTGAAACAGACCCATTGAGTACCTCAGAACCTCAGAATTTAGAACCTCAGTTTCAGAAAGGAGGTTAAGTGAAAACGTTAACCCTGATATGAGGGTTACTCTGGGTTTTCCCTATGTCAAACCTGAGAAAGCAGGGTAAGTCAAACTTGTTTCTGAAAGAGAGGTAACTTGTACTCAGTCAGGTACCATGCAACTTAAAGTAGAGAAGGGTCGTTTTCATTTAAAAATGGTAATGGAAGGTTCAAGGTGGATGTCCAGAGGAAACTAGTTCCATAGATGGGGGGGCAGCAATGGAAAAAGCTCTATCTCCCTTAGTTTTTAGGTGGGAGCCAGGGTTAGAGCCCTGTCTGAAGCTCTTAAAAGCCTGGAAGATGACAGAGGAGTAAGAAGATCTTTAAGATAAAAGGAGCTTGATCATTAAGAGCTTTAAAAACAAACTAGATTGAAACTGAATCTGAAATGGATCGGCAGCCAATGAAGCGAAGCTAAAATTTGGGTGACATGATCATATTTCTTTGTCCCGGTCAGCCACCTTCCAGCTGGTACCATTTTTGTACCATCTAGAGACATGCAAGTGATGACTGAGGAAGAGCCAGATACAATGATTACAATATAAGTGTGAGGTAATAAAAGCATGAATAACCCTGAAAAAACTATTAACAGAATTAATTTGTTTGGTTAAACATAATTCTGAGTCCAAGGTGACACCAACGTTCCTCAGGGGAAGTGATTACCCAGCTCCTTAATGAGACTACTCCTCAAATTTGGGGGACCAAAAACAATTGTTTCTGTTTTTTTCATCATTAAGTTGGAGAAAGCTATTTGTTAACCATTTCTTAATGTCCCAGATGCATTCCAACAAAGGTTGAATAGAATTGCAGGTACAGCTGTGTATCATCAGCGTAAAAATTAAATGAAACTTCTTAATAATGTAAAACTTAAACAGTGCTTCTTAATAATATCCACCAGTGGACGCATATATAAGTTCAAAAGAAGCGGACCCAAAATAGAGCCCTGAAGTACTCCTGTGGTGTATAATAAACACAACCAGGCCCGAAATGCAGTGAACAACTCTTGTTTACTCTTAGACCCTGTCCCAAATGGCACACTTCATATGCACTTACGGTCTTGTGTTCGTGGATTAAAGCTTTGCCTGATTGAATGATGTTTTTTAGACTTCATTTTTGTTGTTGCAACGTTATTTTTTTGCCTGTGACATACCATGAAAATTAAACTTAATTTAAAGGGGGGGTGAAACACTGTGTTCAGTCAATCTCATGTCAATCTTGAGTACCTATAGAGTAGTATTGCATCCTTCATATCTCCGAAAAGTCTTAAGTTTTATTATATTTATAAAAGAAGAAAAAAACGCTGGAGGCATATCGTGTGGGCGGAGCTAAAGAGTCACGAGCGCACACAGCTATTGCGTTGAGAGCGTCTGAAAGCTGTGACATTAAATGTGGAAAAGAAACGTTATTCTAAATAAACCATGGAGATCAATCAGATTTAGCCACACATATATGATCCAGAATCAGATCTAGAGGCTGAAATTGAACAGGAGAAGCAGCAGCGACTACAGCAGGATGTCTCAATGGTATATACTGTAGCTGTAACTTATATACTTGCTTAGCGGCTTGTCATGCGCAAGTTTTACAACATTTGTGTGTGTTTACTCGTGGTTTATGAGGATATAATTTGGTGTATAGACTATTGTATGCGATTTAATGTTAGCAGTAGCAAGCGTAATGGTTTTGCACGTCGGACTAGTGCGTGTTTACATAGAAAAACAATGGAATAGTAGCGAGTCGATAGCCAACAACACAAAGACATTTGAAGCAGTTTTACTCACCGCCTGCTTCCAACGCATGACCGTGAACCTCAGTCGCTGGGACTGCTCCATCTTTCAGCATTAGACGAGCTACATATCCGGCACTGAACTGGGCCTTGCTTATAAAACCATCATTGCCGGAATGCTTCGGAAAAACAAACTCCATCCACTGTCCCATTAACGCTGGGTTCTTTGGAAAGCTGTACAGGGTTGTCTTGCCCTGACAACCAAAAACACACTTCTTTGGCGACATTGTTGATGTTGTGAAGTCCTGTGACTGCAGCGCAGCTGAGCAAAGCCTTTTGATGGGCGTACTGCTTTCGCTCTCTCGCTCTGGTCTACGGGTGCGCGCGTTTCCTTAGGACCCGTATAAGGAAATTCCGCCCCATTTGACGTCACATAGACCCTTACTCGAAAAAGTCCAACTTAATTTTTTTAAACTTTGTCCATGTTTAGCATGGGAATCCAAGTCTTTAACAGTGTACAAAACTCAGTATGCATGAAACAGCATTTCAGAATTGCTTGATTTGTGATGTTTGTGGAGAAACACATCCAACTATCCTGTGCATATATCACAAGGAGGCAATTGTAGAAGTGTTTACTCAAACTTGAGGTCATACAGGGGCTGGGAATGAGAGAAGTCTAATGCCAATCATACTGGTTCAAGTGAAGGCTAACAAAGTGATGCAGATGTATGCGTTTCTAGACCCGGGAAGCTCGGTTGCTTTTTGTCCAGAACATTTAATGAAAGAGCTGAATATGAGTGGAAAGAGGGTCAATGTTCTTCTCCGTACTCTGGGTCAGGAAAAGTCTTGTAATGCTGTTAATGGTTTGGAAATCAGTGCAATAAACAGCAATTGTTTCTTTTCCCTTCCAGAAGTTTATACATTGAAGAGAATGCCTGTTGATTCAGACAATATTATAACGGAGGAAGAAAAAAATCCAAATGGCCATATCTGGACAGAGTGAAAATTCCACACATTAAGGCTAATGTTGATTTACTGATTGGAGCCAATGCATGGTAATCCCAGGTAATGGAGCCTTGGGAGGTAATTAATAGCTATGGTAATGGACCATATGCTATTAGAACCCTATTGGGTTGGGTTGTCAGTGGACATTCAGAAAGGAGCAGTGATGGCAGAAATTAGTCTGGTGTTACTGTCTCGAGGAATTGATCCCAAATCAGTATAGTCAGGACTTCAGTGAAACCACTGTGGAAAAAATGGAGTTGTCCAGAGAGGATGTGGATTTTCATCGGTTACCATGTTGTTCGGATGTAAATGTGAACTAGGAAGGAGTTTCAGTTGTTATGCATCAATGCAAACTGTGGAAGACATTCAGTCACTTTGTCCAACGGAAGGGCAAATTCAAGACAGAATTGAAGTAGAAGTTGAGACACAATGGGAATTGGGGGAAAATAATTTAGTGTGCCTAATGTAAAGGTGTTTGATGGATACCATGTTGACAAGTCTCTTTGAATTGAAGCACAAATTCAAGATTCTTCTATGCTCGTTTTGAGGGAACTAACACCGCCCTCGCGGAGAGAGCGCTCGCGGCTGAAGATACAGAGGTTAGTGCACTCTTCGTATCTGTCGCGGATGTAACCCGATCCTTCCGGCGGGTGAACGTCCGTAAAGCTGCGGGTCCAGACGGCATTCCCGGCCGTGTGATCAGAGCGTGCGCGCACCAACTGGCTGGAGTTTTCACGGACATTTTTAACCTGTCCCTCTCCCTGTCTGTGGTCCCCACATGCTTCAAAACGTCCACCATTGTGCCTGTACCTAAGCAGTCAAAAACCACCTGCTTAAACGACTGGCGTCCTGTTGCTCTGACCCCCATCATCAGCAAATGCTTTGAAAGACTAGTCAGAAACCATATCTGCTCTGTTCTCCCCCCCTCACTGGACCCACTGCAGTTTGCATACCGCACAAACCGCTCCACTGACGATGCCATTTCATCCACTATACACACTGCTCTCTCCCACCTGGAAAAGAGGAACACGTATGTGAGAATGCTGTTTGTGGACTACAGCTCAGCATTCAACACCATTGTGCCCTCCATACTTGACGGGAAACTCCGGGCTCTAGGCTTAAACAGCCTGTTATGCAGCTGGATCCTGGACTTCCTGTCAAACAGACGCCAGGTGGTCAGAATGGGCAGTAACATCTCCTCATCACTGACTCTCAACACTGGAGCCCCTCAGGGTTGTGTTCTCAGCCCACTCCTGTACTCTTTGTACACACATGACTGTGTGGCAACCCACAGCTCCAACACCATCATCAAGTTTGCTGACGATACGACGGTGGTAGGTCTTATCACCGACAATGATGAAACGGCCTACAGAGAGGAGGTGCACACTCTGACACGGTGGTGTCAGGAGCACAACCTCTCCCTCAACGTCAGCAAGACCAAGGAGCTGGTGGTCGACTTCAGGAGGAATGAGAGAGAACACCGCCCCATCACCATCGATGGAGCACCGGTGGAGAGAGTCAGCAGCTTCAAGTTCCTCGGTGTCCACATCACAGAGGAACTCTCATGGTCCGTCCACTCCGAGGCCGTTGTGAAGAAGGCTCATCAGCGCCTTTTCTTCCTGCGACGGCTGAGGAGGTTTGGAATGAACCGCCACATCCTCACACGTTTCTACACCTGCACCATAGAGAGCCTGCTGACTGGCTGTATCACCACCTGGTACGGCAACAGTACCGCCCGCAGCCGCAAGGCCCTGCAAAGGGTAGTGCGCACGGCCAGCTGCATCATCGGAGGTGAGCTTCCCTCCCTCCAGGACATTTATGCCAGGCGATGTGTGAAGAGAGCTCAGAGGATCATCAGAGACTCTAGCCACCCGAACCATGGGCTGCTCTCACTGCTGCCATCAGGCAGACGGTACCGCAGCATCAGAACACGCACCAGCCGACTCCAGAACAGCTTCTTCCCACAAGCAATCAGACTACTTAACTCCTGATCCATCAGGATCATAACACACACTGGACAGAATATCACTCCGCACAACCCACTGTAGATACACACACATTATATACACATTTATTTATCATATAGCACCTATTGCACTTTGGATTTCAATTTTCAATCTGTGAATAATATTTTATACTATACATTGTATATTATTATTATTATTATAGCGTAATGTATATTGTTTAGTGTATGTTTAGTGTATATTGTTTAAAGTATATGTATATTGTAAGTATGTGTATATTGTTTAAAGCTGTGAGAACTAAACTCACATTGTGCAAATTATTTATTGTTTATTGTAGAGTTTACTGTGCTGTGAGTAATTGTGTGCGCATCAGATGTGTAATCTGATGCTGCTTTAAATGTTGTACATGTCATGTCATGACTGCTATGTTGCTCGGAACTGCACCTAAGAATTTCACCTGCTGTTGCACTTGTGCATATGTAGAGTGACAAATAAAGTGATTTGATTTGATTTGATTTGAAGATATTCAGGAAGATCACTTGTAAAAGAGATTAAGAAACAAAGATCAATCCAAAATCAGGTTATACTACTTGTGCAACCAGGGGCGCCGTTACGGAGGGTGGAGAGTATGCCAGGCATATGGGCCCAGGACGCCAGGGGGCAGTGTATCTGATATGAATAAAACCCTTTGTCAAATTAGGAGCCAAGCACCAAAGATGTGAAGGCACTTATTGAAATCGTTAGCATTCTTATTATTCTTCTTCTTCCTTCTTCATCCAATGGAGTCTATGGCAGCCCATAGAACGTCTCGGTTACGTATGGTAATCCTCGTTCCCTGAAGGAGGGAACGGAGACGTACGTCGGACGTACCGACGAATTGGGATCACTTCTGGGAGCCCCTATCAGCTTCGAGCTATATAGAACCGGCCAATGAACAATTGGCATGCAAGATTTGCATCTCGCGCTTAGTGACTTAAACTTAGTGACTCGGCCATGCAGTGATAGTACAGCAACTGTGGCGACGGGACGTACGTCTCTGTTCCCTCCTTCATGGAACGAGGGTTACCATACGTAACCGAGACGTACGTCGGACGTACCGACGAATTGGGATCCCTTTGGAAAACGCCATAGTTACTACCACTTCCAGCGCCCAGCAATGAGCCCCTCAGACCCCGTCTGTTAGCGGGCAGGGAAATTTACGCAGGGAGAGTCAAAAAGCTGCTGTTCCGCAAGACCCATTCAGCTGACTTTATTGGATAACGCTGGGAAAGCGTGCCCGTGGAGGCCGCTGCGGAAGCCACATCATGCCCGGAGGGAGTTACCATGTGGAGAATACACGTATGGGCTGGCCGTGGGCAGCACAACATACGGAAGTCCCAGGGGTGGCCCCGGCGAATTAGAGGCAGGGGACTACACCTTCCTGAGACGGCAGAGGAGCTCTGCCGAGGGAAAGACACGGGCTCGCCGTAGGGAGCCGTACCGTGGAAGAATACACACATGGGACCGCCGTGGGGGTCACAACATATGGAACCCAGCCTAACACCCGTTCCACCAATGCATACGAGTGCTAGACCTGGCGTCGGACGCTCCACCACATCCGACTGCCGAGGGTAACGGAGGACTCAACAGGGTTCGCCATTCCGGGGAACTCAACTGGAGCAGTTAGCGCATGTATCCTGTCCAAGGTTTCACTCATATTTATGCTAATAACTTTTGAACCATAAGGGCTAGAAACAATTTTTTTTAGGATTACATCCGTCATGAAAACTTTCTTCCTCCTAGGCCGTTGCTCTAATTTTCACAAATATTTAACCGGATCATCTTCAGACCATACTGACAAAAAGTTATGGAATTCAAAATGATTTCTCAAACCGTTTTCGAAAAACGCGCAAACAAATTTTACGTAGCGGTTGTGATAATACACTTAAGGCTATATCTCTGCAACGCTTTATCGTATTCAAACAAAACTTGGTACATGGTATCACAAGCATGACCTGAGGCAACATGCAGCATTTCGGCACAGCGCCACGTACTGGTCCGGATATACGAAAAATGCCTATTTTTGCTTATAACTTCTGAATCATAAATCATAAAAGTGGTCTCCTTAGATTTAGGACATCATGCCGAGTCGACTGATATCCAATTTTACCATATTGGCCATTTTGGCCTTTTTGAATTATGTGCTAAAATGCTGTATTTTATGAACACATGAACAGATTTTTACAAAACTCAGTATGGGTCATCAGCACGATGCCCTGAAGGAGCCTGAGAAGTTTCAAAACAACGCCACCTAGTGGATAATTATTTTCCCCAAATGATTATAACTTTGGGTCAGGTTGACTTATTTGCATGAGAGTAACTTTTTTTGTCTCCTGAATCCTTGCCGAGTCCAACGATACCAAACTTCCCAGGTTTTGGCATATAGTTTGTGCAGCGTGGTAATTTAGCGCTTAAAAAACATTAGCTGATATCTTCGAAACTGCTAGTCCAATCGAGACGAAACCAGTGTCAGAAGTTCGGAAACATAGGTCGATAGCCATACTGTCAGGACTCCTGGGTGATCGTGTGTGTATGTATGTCTTACCTGTTGGTGGTGGTTCCTCACTGGTTCACTGGCTCCTCCCACTCGTTTCAGTGATTGTTCACCTGTCGTGTCTCATCAGCTGTTCTCTTTTTATAGCACTCTGTCCTGTCTCTCGTCGCGTGCTCATTGTCTTGGTTGGTTTCAGTCTCGCTGTCCGAGTCCAGTCGGTAGCTCTTTCTGTTTCTTCAGGTTCGGTCGCTGGCATCTGGAGGCTCGTCTTAGCCCAGAGTTTACCCGCCTGTGGATATTGTGAACTTGACCTCGAGTGAACTTTGCTCTGTTTTCTGGTATTACTGGTGCGCTTTGTTTTCAGGCGAGATCCAGCATCATCCAGGTTCCTGTGAGCTACCTTTTTCTGTCGGACGTTGTTTTGCCTTCTGTCCAGTGTTCTGAGGTTATCGTCAGTCTCTCGCCTTGTGAGGATTTCTTCCCGGTCACCGACCAGAGTGGATTACTTCGTGGGACGCCGCGGGTGGTTTCTGTGCCGTGGACTGTGACTTGTGATTCATCTGACGCTCTCTCTATTCCTCTATAATAAACATTGAGAACTTGCATCTGACTCCGAGACTTATTCTGACAGAATGAGCACGCCACCGATGGAGTCAGCGAGTTCGGAGAGTTCGGATCCGATGTACACCGCACTTCAGCAGCAGGGAGTGATCATTGATCAGCATGCATCTCTGTTGAATGAAGCTTCCAGAGATTTTCGTGTCCTGTCCGAACAATTTACTGAACTCAGTACCCGGGTAGACCAGATGGTTTCCCAGGTCGGTGAGCGTTTTCCTCCTGCACCAGTCGAAGGTGCACCTGCAGACCGCGAGCCACACGCGGCGACACCCCCGTCCTTCGACGGCGATCCCAAGTCTTGCCGGGCTTTCTTACAGCAGTGTTCCCTTGTCTTTGCCCTTCAGCCACGGCGGTTCGCCGCTTCATCATCTAAGGTGGCGTATGTACTGACACTTCTCACCGGAAGGGCAAGGCAGTGGGGAATGGCTGCATGGGGAGCCAGGGCTTCGTGCACGGCTTCGTTTGAGGCTCTTGAAACGGAGATGTTGAGTTTATTTGATCGGTCACTTCAGGGGGACATGGCAGCAGCCGAATTAGTGAGACTTTTGCAACGGACCTCTTCCGTCACGGATTATGCCATCACGTTCAAGACGCTAGCCATCACCTGCGGCTGGAATGACGCTACATTACGGGCTCAGTTCCTCGAGGGTCTCAACCCTGCTATCCAGGATGAGATCGCTGCACGGGATCCGCCGACATCTTTAGAGACGGCGATCGATCTGGCGTTGAGGATCGAGACACGCCACCGTCAACGTGACATCCGCCGGTCGTTTCGTCATCTCGCCGTCTCTGAACCGGTGGAATTCTCCGCATCTTCTCTCCAAATGGAGGAACCCATGCAACTGGGCAAGCTCCGTCTTACTGCCACTGAAAGACATCGTCGTCTGTCCTGTGGTTTGTGCTTATATTGCGGTAAGGCAGGACATATCGCTGCTGTGTGTCCGGTAAAAGAGTCTGCCCGCCGATGACTTCGGGAGTTTCGGTGGGCGTGTCGTCATTAAAGTCTCCCGTAAGCTGTACCACACTTCCAGTAATCATAAACTATAAACAGTCTTATCATTCACAGGCGTTGCTGGATTCTGGTGCGGAGGCGAGTTTTCTGGATGCCGGTGTGGCCAAATCATGGAATATTCCTTTTATTCCTCTGTCTTCTTCTCTCTCCGCCTGGACTTTAAAGGGACAGCATATGGCTGTTATCACCCATCGCACCCCCCCTGTGAGTCTGTTTGTTTCTGGCAATCATCGTGAGGAGATTGAATTCTTTTTATTAGAACATTCTCAATCACCCGTCATTTTAGGGCATGATTGGTTGACCAAACATAATCCTCACGTTGATTGGCAGAACGGTGTTGTGTTATCTTGGAAGTCTTCGTGTCATGTTTCTTGTCTCGGTCCTGCTCCTTCTCCTGTTGTGTGTTCTACTTTTCAGGTTCCGGATGTTGATCTCTCGGGAGTTCCGGCGGAGTACTCTGATCTGTGTCGGGTGTTCAGTAGAGCTCGGGCCACTTCCCTACCTCCTCACCGGTCGTATGATTGTGAAATCAAACTTCTCTCAGACACTTCTCCGCCTAAGGGTCGCATATTTTCCCTATCTAAACCAGAGAGAGAGGCTATGGATAAGTACATTAACGAATCTCTTAATGCCGGTCTCATTCGCCGCTCCTCGTCTCCAGCTGGCGCTGGATTTTTCTTTGTCAAGAAAAAAGACGGGTCTCTTCGTCCGTGCATTGATTACAGAGGGCTGAATGACATTACTGTTAAGAATAAGTACCCCTTGCCTTTAATGTCATCAGCGTTCGAGTTATTACAGGGAGCGCACGTGTTTACCAAGTTAGATCTGCGCAACGCTTATCACTTGGTACGTATCAAAGAGGGCGATGAGTGGAAGACAGCCTTTAATACACCATCAGGGCACTGGGAATACTGCGTTCTTCCGTTCGGTCTTTGTAACGCACCGGCTGTCTTCCAAACCATGGTCAATGAAGTGCTGGGTGACATGATTAACAAATTTGTCTTTGTGTATCTCGATGACATTCTCATCTTTTCTCCCTCTATGCAGATACACACCCAGCATGTTCGCCAGGTTTTACAACGGTTGTTAGAGAATCAGCTCTTTGTTAAGGCGGAGAAGTGTGAGTTCCACCAGGAGTCGGTTTCGTTTCTGGGTTTCGTAATAGCCGAGGGAGAGATTCGTCCCGATCCCGCTAAAGTTAAAGCGGTCGCCGAATGGCCAGTGCCCGACACTCGTAAAGAGCTTCAGCGATTTCTGGGTTTCGCCAACTTTTATCGGCGTTTCATCAGAAACTTTGGTCAGATCGCTAAACCTCTTACCGCTCTTACTTCCTCTAAAGTGTGTTTCCGTTGGAGTACTGAAGCTCAGGAGGCCTTTGATGAGTTAAAGTCCCGTTTCATCTCTGCACCTGTTCTTTCTATTCCAGATGCGGCGAAACAATTTATAGTGGAAGTGGATGCATCTGATGTCGGGGTAGGCGCCGTTTTATCTCAGCGATCCTCTGTTGACGGGAAAGTGCATCCGTGCGCTTTTTTCTCTCATCGGTTAAACCCAGCGGAGCGAAATTACGACATAGGTAATCGGGAGCTGCTGGCGGTTAGACTCGCTCTGGGTGAGTGGCGTCACTGGTTGGAGGGAACCTCGGAACCCTTTCTGGTCTGGACGGATCATAAGAATTTGGAATATATCCGTTCAGCCAGAAGATTAACATCTAGACAGGCTCGCTGGGCACTTTTCTTCGAGCGGTTTAACTTCACCCTCTCGTACCGGCCGGGGTCTAAAAACACTAAACCTGACGCTCTCTCCCGTCTGTTCGAGGGTTCCGGTTCGGAGCGGACCGAGACCATTCTCCCGGAGAGGAGGGTGGTCGGTGCCCTCGTGTGGGGAATCGAGCAGCGGGTGAGAGAGGCCGGCCGAGAGGGGGAAGTTCCGGAGGGGTGTCCGGCGGGTCGTCTATGGGTTCCTGAGCGCCTACGTTCCGATGTCATCCGGTGGGGTCACGAATCCAAGTTTGTCGGCCATCCAGGAATTCGGAGAACGTTGGCTGCCATCCGTCAACGTTTTTGGTGGTCTTCTATGACTTCGGACGTCAGACAGTTCGTATTAGCCTGTTCAGTCTGTGCTTGTAATAAAGCATCTAATCAACCTCCCGCTGGTCTGCTTAAATCTTTGCCCATCCCCTCCCGCCCCTGGTCTCATATAGCTCTTGATTTTGTCACCGGCTTACCGGCGTCGAATGATAACACTGTCGTATTGACTGTGGTGGATCGTTTTTCCAAAGCGGTTCATTTTATTCCCCTGCCTAAACTTCCTTCTGCCAAGGAGATGGCTCAGGTTTTGATTAATCACGTCTTTCGGTTACACGGTATTCCGACTGATGTAGTTTCAGATAGGGGTCCTCAGTTCATCTCTCGTTTTTGGCAGGAGTTTTGTAGACAGATCGGCGCTACTGCCAGCCTGTCTTCTGGTTATCATCCGCAGACCAATGGGCAATGCGAACGGGCTAATCAGGATCTCGGTCGAACGCTTCGCTGTCTGTCGTCTAAATATCCGAATTCTTGGTGCCAACAGCTTCCTTGGGTCGAGTATTCTCATAATTCTCTTCCCGTCGCATCCACTAATTTGTCTCCGTTTGAATTATCTGTCGGTTATCAACCTCCTCTTTTCCCATCACAGGAGCCCGACGCAGCGGTTCCGTCTGCTTTAGCTTTCGTGCGCAGGTGCAGACGCACTTGGAAGAAAGCTAAATCACTCTTGTTGCAAAACTCCAGACGAACCAAAGCTGCGGCTGACCGTCACCGGCGACCTCCACCCCGTTATGTGTGTGGACAAAAGGTATGGCTTTCCACCAAGGATCTGCCTCTCCGTGAGCCTTCTCGTAAGCTGGCTCCTCGTTTCATTGGGCCATACAGTATATCTAAGGTCATTAATCCGGTAGCGGTCAAGCTTAAGTTACCTCCCATTCTTGGTCGGGTTCACCCAGTTTTTCATGTATCCAGGGTTAAACCTGTGATTTTTGCCCGGAACAATCCCCCTGTCTCTGCCCCTAAACCCCCCGCCCCTCGTCTAGTGGATGGTGCTCCTGCCTATACTGTTTGGAGATTACTAGATTCTCGTCGCAGGGGCAGAGGTTTTCAGTATTTAGTGGACTGGGAGGGTTACGGTCCGGAGGAGAGGTCTTGGGTTCCGGCCCGGGATATACTGGACCCTGGTCTGATCGAGGATCTCCGTCAGCGACAGGGTGAGTCTCCTCCGTGCCCGTCCGGTGCCGGTCATGGGGGAGGGGATACTGTCAGGACTCCTGGGTGATCGTGTGTGTATGTATGTCTTACCTGTTGGTGGTGGTTCCTCACTGGTTCACTGGCTCCTCCCACTCGTTTCAGTGATTGTTCACCTGTCGTGTCTCATCAGCTGTTCTCTTTTTATAGCACTCTGTCCTGTCTCTCGTCGCGTGCTCATTGTCTTGGTTGGTTTCAGTCTCGCTGTCCGAGTCCAGTCGGTAGCTCTTTCTGTTTCTTCAGGTTCGGTCGCTGGCATCTGGAGGCTCGTCTTAGCCCAGAGTTTACCCGCCTGTGGATATTGTGAACTTGACCTCGAGTGAACTTTGCTCTGTTTTCTGGTATTACTGGTGCGCTTTGTTTTCAGGCGAGATCCAGCATCATCCAGGTTCCTGTGAGCTACCTTTTTCTGTCGGACGTTGTTTTGCCTTCTGTCCAGTGTTCTGAGGTTATCGTCAGTCTCTCGCCTTGTGAGGATTTCTTCCCGGTCACCGACCAGAGTGGATTACTTCGTGGGACGCCGCGGGTGGTTTCTGTGCCGTGGACTGTGACTTGTGATTCATCTGACGCTCTCTCTATTCCTCTATAATAAACATTGAGAACTTGCATCTGACTCCGAGACTTATTCTGACACATACACTAATGCCTAAATGTCAAAATATTGATAGTAGGGTAGTAAAATCCAATCAAAGTAAGGTGTCAGTCTTTTTTTACATGTTTTTTCATATAAATGTCTATAACTCCAAAACAAAATTAGATATTTTCACCAAAATTGACACACACATGTATGGGCTCACTCCGAGGACACATAAAAATAATGGTGGGATTGTGCCTCTTGGTGGCGCTATAATTAAACAAAATATGACATTGGCTCTATACAAGTCAATGTTTTAATGTGGGGTTTTAACATTTTTGTTTAAAATTGTCTTCAAATGTCTTCACTCATTTTTCCAGTTGGTCTGCTGCTAGCTTCAGAGTGATCGTGTGCATCAATGGGTTAAAATCAATCTCGTTTTGGCGGTGGAGGAGGGACAAACTGACGTTTTCATTACTTGATATTACATAAATGTTACATAAAAAATTATTTCAATTTCTTATTAAACTTCAGTTCAAAAGAAAAAGCACATTCACCTTCAGGAAAAAGGAGGCCCAAAACTCTTCATGGCGCCCCTGTGCCCAATGTCCTGAAATTGAAGACATTCTGAAGTCAGATGTGATGCTCAAAGGAAGAGTTAATTCACCAAAAATCCAGAACTGAAAGGATGATGCAGGAAGATTATCAGGTACTAACAAAAGACAAACACAATATTCATGTTGATGATCTGGAGATCAGAAGAGTTCTAAAGTAACTGCTGTTGTCCTCCAAGGGATATCAAATCTTACCAATCTCTCAAAGCGTAAAAAAACTGGAAGTGGCATTTTGCTTGGATTTGTAAATTGCAGAATCGACTGAACGAGCTACCTCTTAAAGAGAAGGAATTATTAGTGTTTAACTGAAAACTGGTAACTGAAAAATCTCTTTGAAGCTGAAATAGCTATTGGTTGGGTACTGGAAATTTGTACAGATGGTACAGTAAAGATTTATAGAATGTTGTATCCTGGAACAACCTGTAAGAAAGCTTTGGTTTTTGGAGGTAAATGAATAATGCATGTGGTTTACTCCAGTGTTACAAATGTCATAAATTTGACCAAATTGTTATGATTTTTGAATTATGGCTCCTTTATGTTTTGTGTAATTCTTATGTTTTCCTGCCATTAGCAATTTTGGGGCCGGTGTGTAGGAGCCATATTTGTCCATTGGGTGGCACTCTGGATTAGTATATGAAGGGCACCAGAGTAATGAGACAACAGGTGTGTGTTGGTAGTGGGGAAGTACGCAGTTTTTGACTGCACTGCAGAGTAGCGTGTAGGATTTTATTGATACGGACTTCCTTTTATTGGCATTAATAGCCATACATTGTGTCTTTGTATTCTGATTGAATTACATTTAAGAGGACACAGATTTGACAATAAATAAATAAATAAAAATTAAAAAACAGTTAATCTCTGTTTTTATTGCTCAGTGTTATTTCAGAGTTCAGAATCAGAATCAGAATCAGAAAGAGCTTTATTGCCAAGTGTGCTTGCACACAAGGAATTTTTCTTGGTGCTGAAGCTTCCAGTGCACATATACAATACAAACACAACAAGAACATAGTAATACAAATTCTAAGAATAAAAATATGAAAAATAGTATCAAAAATATAAGGTCACAGTTACGTTTAGTCAGAATAAACATTTACAGATTATGAACATATTTACAGTATTTCAGTAGTATGAATATATAAACATAAATAATCTCCTGAGTTTAAAAGATTGCACTAAACAGTCAGAGTATTGCACTTTTTTTTGGGGGGGGGGGGGGGGGGGGGTGTATTTTAACTGTTCAAGAGGGAAATGGCCTGTGGGAAGAAACTGTTCCTGTGCCTAGATGTTCTAGTGGCCAGTGATCGGAGTCGCCGTCCTGATGGTAACAGTTCAAACAGGAGGTGTCCAGGGTGAGTGGAGTCTGTGATGATTTCCCCTGCTCTCTTCCTCACTCTGGAAGAGTACAGGTCCTGGAGGGTTAGCAGGGAGGCACCAATAATCCTTTCTGCAGTCCGAATTGTGCGTTGTAGTCTCTTGATGTCAGATTTGGTAGCTGAACCAAACCAGACAGTGATGGAAGTGCATAAAACAGACTCAATGACAGCCGAGTAGAACTGAATCAGCAGCTCCTATGGGAGGTTGAACTTCCTCAGCTGACGAAGGAAGTACAGTCTCTGCTGGGCCTTTTTCACAATGGAGTCAATGTGATTGTCCCACTTCAGGTCCTGAGAGATGGTAGTGCCCAGGAACCTGAATGACTCTACTGCTTCCACAGTGCTGTTCATGATGGTGAGTGGGGGAGAGCTGGGCTGTTCCTCCTGAAGTCCACTATCATCTCCACCGTTTTGAGCGTGTTGAGCTCAACGTTGTTATAACTGCACCAGACACCCAGCTGTTCAACCTCCAGTCTGTAAGCAGACTCATCACCGTTTTGGATGAGGCCGATGACAGTGGTGTCGTCTGCAAATTTCAGGAGCTTCACAGAGGGGTCTTTAGAAGTGCAGTCATTGGTGTACAGGGAGAAGAGCAGTGGGGAGAGAACACACCCCTGGTGGGTGCCAGTGCTGGTAGTGAGAGTCCTGGATGTGAGTTTCCCCAGTCTCACGAGCTGTTGTCGGTCTGTCAGGAAGCTGGAGATCCACTGACAGATTGAGGATGGCATGGAGAGCTGGGTCAGTTTAGCTGAGAGAAGATCAGGCATGATGGTATTGAAGGCCGAACTGAGGTCCACGAATAAGATCCTTGCATAAGTCCCAGGTCTGTCGAGATGTTGCAGGATATAATGCAGTCCCATGTTGACTGCATCATCCACAGACCTGTTTGCTCTGTAGGAAAATTGAAGAGGATCCAGCAAGGGTCCAGTGATGTCCTTCAGGTGGGCCAGAACCAGTCTTTCAAACGACTTCATGACCACAGACGTGAGAGCGACAGGTCTGTAGTCATTAAGTCCAGTGATTTGGTTTTTTTTGGGCACGGGAATGACAGTGGAGTGTTTGAAGCAGCAGGGAACTTCACACTGCTCCAATGATCTGTTGAAGATCTGCGTGAAGACTGGGGCCAGTTGGTCAGCGCAGGCTTTCAAACAGGCAGATGAGATGCCGTCTGGGCCTGAAGCTTTCCTAGTCTTCTGTTTTTTGAAGACTCGGCTCACGTCCTCCACACAGACCTTAAGCTCGGGTTGGATGACAGGAGGGGGGAGGAGAGGGGGTGCAGGAGGTGATGGGGAACGTGTGAATTGCAGATCAGAGCGGTTGTGTGGTGTGAGACTGGGCTTTTCAAATCTGCAGTAAAAAGCATTCAGCTCATCGTCCAGTTGTTGATTCTCAGCAGATCGGGGGGATGGTGACTTGTAATTGGTGATATTCTTCAAGCCTGTCCAAACTGAAGCTGGGTCGTTGGAAGAAAACTGGTTTCTCAACTTTTCAGAGTAGCTTCTTTTAGCAACTCTGATCTCCTTTGTCAGTCTGTTTCTGGCCTGGTTATATAAGACTTTATCCCCACTTCTATAAGCATCCTCTTTGGCATGACGCAGCTGTTTGAGTTTCCCTGTAAACCATGGTTGATCATTAGTGAATGATAAGAATGTCCTGGTAGGAATGCATGTATCCTCGCAGAAACTGATGTATGATGTTACGGTCTTTGTTAGCTCGTCCAGATCAGTGGTAGCAGCTTCAAAAACAGTCCAATCAGTGCAATCGAAGCAGGCTTGTAAGTCCAGCATTGCTTCATTAGTCCATCTTTTTACAGTCTTTATTACAGGTTTAGCTGATTTCAGTTTCTGCCTGTAGGTCGGTATAAGATGAACCACACAGTGATCAGAGAGACCCAAAGCTGCCTGTGGGACGGAGTGATATGCATTCTTTATTGTGGTGTAACAGTGGTCCAGTATATTACTGTCTCTGGTGGGACATGTAATGTGCTGTCTGTATTTTGGCAGTTCACGGGAGAGATTTGCTTTATTAAAATCCCCAAGAATGATTAAAAGAGAGTCTGGGTACCTTTGTTCGAATCTTCTCTCAACAGAGAGAGCACTTCCTGCATTTTATTCTATTACAATGACAATTAATATTACCTCTAAACTTTGACTAGGCTACACGTTGCACATTAATTGTTCTAGGTACATGCAGAATTTTATCTCAGGGTACACACAGAACTAGCACACTCATTTGAACCTGGTTTTAAACATTAACTATCTGTAATGTCCTGTTGTGCACACAGTCTGTTGTATTTAAGTCATTTTTTCCCCAGATCACACTGCACTTATCCAAAGGCACAAACAGTTCAGCATGATTTCTGGGACTATATTTGTGCTCGTTCTGCTGTGTGGAGTAGAGGCTGGCAGGGTTTTGGTGTTGCCAGGCGAGTACAGCCACTGGCACAACATGCGTTCAATCGTAGACGCGTTAGTTGAGAAGAACCACAGCGTGACGGTTCTGGTCAGTTCTTCATCGCCTACTGTACAGTACACACGGAAGGAGCGGTTCAACTATAAAGTGTTTAAAGTCAACATGGAGAAAGAAGAGGCCAATACCTTATGGAGTGACTTTACTCATCTCTGGATGAATGACAAAGTCACCACATATGAGAGAGTCTTCATGATCAGGCGACTGATGTCAAACTTAATGGAGCTTGCTGCTGATACATGCAAGGGAATGCTTCACAATGAGGATCTTTTGCACACACTTCGGGAATCTCATTATGATGTGCTTTTATCTGATTCAATAATGCCATGCCCTGACTTGATGGCAGAGTCGCTGAAGATTCCGCACGTCCTCTCAACGATCTCAACGTTCGGATATAATTTAGAGCGGTTTTGCGGTCAGCTCCCCACACCGCCATCCTATGTTCCTGCGGCCGCTGTGCAGGGTCACCTCACCGACCGTATGAGCTTCACAGAGAGAGTTGAAAACATGCTCCTCTACATTATGTCTTCAACCATACTTAGTTTACCTTTTAACCAGCTTTACACTGAATTAAAGGGTAATTATGATTTTTTTTTATTTGGGCCAACTTTTATGCATTAATTGTACAGTAGGCTAGTCTTCCAGATATTGTTAAACCTTGTGACTTGACCTACTGTGCATCAACTGAGTAGAATTTTCCGTATGTCACAGGCAAACCTACAACAAAGTGTGAGAACATGGGAAAAGCTGACATCTGGTTGATTAAAACTTACTGGGATTTTGAGTATCCACGTCCACTCCTGCCTAATTTTAAATTTGTTGGAGGACTGCACTGCAAACCTGCCAAGCCTCTGTTAACGAAATTCACTGAAGGCAAGCGTAGATGAACCCAAATGCAGTATATTTACACGAGGTGCGTGAACAGATACAAAACGGACCCTTGACTTGGACCCTTGACCACGACACTTGACCCAAAAAACCCAAGACACACCATGACAGTAACATTGTTAGTGCCTGTTACAAACTGCTCAGAAACGCAAAGGCTGAGGATCCAAATGCAGTAGTAGTTTAATCCACAAAAATCCTAAAATGTAATCCAAAACAGCAAAAAAGTCAAAACACAGGAAAACAATCTAAACCAATACTAGGGGGGTATCAGAAATGATGAGTTTACTCTAGGCAGTGAGTTCTGGGAAATGTAGTCAATGTTGATATGGCAAAGTGGCCTCTGGTGGATATCAAGGGCACTCCAGCTGCTGACAATCATGTGTATGGAGGGGGATTTGGCTTCATTGACCTCAAAATAAACTAGGGATTTTCAGTGTCAGAATATTTTTTTAGCCTAACACCTGATCTGTCAATACTGTGTGATTAATTATTTTGGACCTGCGGTTAGACTGATGGCACCAAAAGAGTGTGCCTGGTTCCAAGCTTCTCAAATATTCTTTGCAGCTCGTGAAATAGAATATAATGAAATGACATATTTTACACTTGAATGACAGTCAAGAACCCAGGTGGACCCAGTTGGAGTAATTATGCCATCTACCATCACTTTCAAGAGATTGCAAATTACTATGTAAATATGTTTACTATATGTTGAATTAAGTAGTTTACGTGGTGTAAATGGTGATTCAAGTCTTGTGTTCTGTTTTTGTGTTAAAGTATGTGGTTGTGTGTGTCTTTTAGGAACTGGAGACGTTTGTTCAGAGCCCAGGATCGTGGCGTTGTTGTTTTCAGATCATGGCGTTGTTGTTTTCTCATTGGGTTCCATGATCAACAACCTGACAATGGAAAGAGCAAACACTATTGCTTCTGCTCTTGGTCAGATCCCACAAAAGGTGTGCAACTTTTTTGACTCTTTATAGAAGAAAAAAAAAAGATGAACAGATTTAATTTAGGCTTTTATTCACATATAAACTTTGATTAGTGCACATGCATAGAGCACATAAAACAAGCAAGTACATTAAGGCTTATCTGTTTATCATATTTGATATGCTCCATGTATGTGTGTTTATCAATGAATAAACACCCAAATTAAAAGTGTTCATCACAGAATGCAATTACGTGTATTTGCACAGGTTGTTTGGCGTTACATTGGAAAAACACCAGAAACTCTCGCCCCCAATACAAAACTCTATGAATGGATGCCACAGAATGATTTGCTTGGTAAGGAAAGTGTTGTCATGTGTGCTCATTATACACAGTAATTGGTGTCAGATACTGACTTAATTTTATCTGATAGGACATCCAAAAACAAAGGCCTTCATTACCCATGGCGGGACAAATGGACTGTATGAGGCTATTTATCATGGAGTCCCAATGGTGGGTTTGCCACTGTTTGCTGACCAGCCTGATAACATGATGCACATGAAAACCAAAGGAGCTGCTGTTGTTCTCGATATCAACACAATGGAGTCCAAAGACCTGGCGGATGCTCTCAAGGCTGTCTTAAATAATTCCTCGTGAGTTAAGTCTTTCATAAACTTGAAATAATCCATTACCAACGGGACCTACCAGTTATTTTCAGTAGTTTAGAAACATCCTTAAAACAGCCATTATTCACTTTAATCCTGCTATCATATAATAGAAAAACACTTGTCAAAACAAAGCTTGTCAATATACACTATATTCCCAAAAGTTTTGGGATGCCTGCCTTTACATGCACATGAACTTTAATGACATCCCATTCTTAATCCGTAGGGTTTAATATGGAGTTGTCCCACCCTTTGCATCTACAACAGCTTCAACTCTTCTGTGAAGGCTTTCCACAAGGTTTAGGAGTGTGTTTATGGGATTTTTTGACCATTTGTAAGGTCAGGCACTGATGTTGGACGAGAAGGCCTGGCTCGCAGTCTCCGCTCTAATTCATCCCAAAGGTGTTCTATCGGGTTGAGGTCAGGACTCTGTGCAGGACAGTCAAGTTCCTCCACACCAAACTCGCTCATCCATGTCTTTATGGAGCGATGCTTTGTGCACTGGAGCGCAGTCATGTTGGAACAGGAAGGGGTCGTCCCCAAACTGTTCCCACAAAGTTGGGAGCATGAAATTGTCCTAAATGTCTTGGTATGCTGAAGCATTAAGAGTTCCTTTTACTGGAACTAAGGGGCCAAGCCCAACCCCTGAAAAACAACCCCACACCATAATCCCCCCTACTTCCCGATACCGATTCCGATACCTGGGCTCAGGGTATCGGCCGATACCGAGTACTGATCCGATACCTGGGTGTGTATTTGTATATACAGCTGTATACACTACTAGCCCTGTATGAATTGCTAGAATTATTTTATGGTTTGCTTCAGACTTATCCCTTAATAAAACATGAACAAATACATGGTGAACTACTGTATTTATTACAGTATTTTTATTATCTGACATGCATTTGACAGTAATATTATTTATTTTTCTTAAGCGAAAAAGAACTTCAAATGCAGCCACTAATCTAACACTGCAAACTGAAAAAGGTATTTTAGTTGTTCAATATAACTGTATAAAAAACAGAGCAACAAATAAATGTAGGAATATTATTTATATATAGGCATTACAACCATCTAGGCATTATTATTAGTAGTAGAGACGTATTATTATTACATAGAGACGTAGCTAAATCTACTATACAGCAGGAGCCTAATATATTCTGTCAATTTAAATTGTTTTAAACCGAACTTTTATTTTGACGGGTTACCAAGAAGATATTTCAGTGTCTGTGTTCCTTATATGACAGTTTTCCCAAATAAAACAGTAAATTCTCATGAAGTGATGGTTTATGTGTTCGTGTCCTCATATAGTGACCATAGACTGTGAATATGGACGTAGAGAGACTGGGGGAGGTTGCCGCTTGTTAGTGACACACAGCAGAGATTACAAAGACAGTGAGCGAGTGTCACGCGCGTGTGTGTGTGCGCGCGGGCGGCCGCCATCCACACAGAGACGAAATACTGCTAAACAGCCAGTAAACAGCAGACATAGCCGACTGCTAACGTGTTTTCATTTCTTCTTCGCTGCTCAAAACAGTGGGTTCTTGAGGCAAAACAGTACAACTTCCTGTGTTTGCAATGCATTCGGAGCACCGAAGAAGAACCGTGCAGTGGTTAGGCAAAGCTCGCGGTCATAACTAGGTCTTTTTTAAGAAAATGGTATCGGATCGGTACATGGGTTCAAGTACTCGCCGATACCGATGCCAGAATTTTTTGTGGTATCGGTGATATTTCCGTTACTAGTATCGGAATCAGAACAGCTCTAAATACCCCCCTCCACCAAACTTTACACTTGGCACAATGCAGTCAGGCAAGTCCCGTTCTCCTGGCAACTGCCAAACCCAGACTTGTCCATGGGATTGCCAGACAGAGAAGCATGATTGGTCACTCCAGAGAACACGTCTCCACTGCTCTAGAGTCCAGTGGTGGCCACAGAAGTTTGGAGGTCTGTAATCATTGACTCTGCAGAAAGTTGGCGACTTCTGTACACTGTGACCCTCAGCATGTGCTGACCCCACTCTGCTTACCACTTTGTGGCTGAGTTACTGTTGTTCCCAATTGCTTACACTTTGTTATAATACCACTAACAGTTGAGCGTGGAATATTTAGTAGTGAAGAAATTTCCTGAATGGCAACCGATCTCGGTACCACGCTTGAGTTCTCTGAGCTCCTGAGAGCGACCCTTTCTTTCACAAATGTTTGTAGAAGCGTCTGCAGGCCTAGTGCTTGATTTATACACCTGTGGCCATGAAGTGATTGAACACCTGAATTCAATTATTTGCAGGGGTTTCCCAATACATTTGGCAATATAGTGTAGATAGAACTTTTGTATTTTTCTAGAGCTTGTCTTGTCTTAAGCAGCACTTCTTCTTCTTCTCTAATCAGGTATAAAGAAAGCATCATGAGATTGTCCAGAATCCACCATGATCAGCCGATGAAGCCTCTGGACCAGGCAGTTTTCTGGATCAAATTTGTGATGAGGAATAAAGGAGCTAAACATCTACGAGTTCAGGCACATGACCTGAGCTGGTATCAGTACCACTGCCTGGACGTAATGGCCTTTTTACTCTCAATCGTTGCACTGATCACATTCCTCTTCATTAAAACATGCGGTTTCTTCTTCCGTAAATGTTTGAGAAAGACTCGTCCTGATGGAAAAGCAAAAAAGAATAAAAAAGAGTGAATGCATACTCAATACTTCTCTACAGAGATGCGGTATGCGTGTCCTCATGTGTGTGTGATGGCCAGTGAGCATTTTGTGTATATTGCAAATGTTCTTAGTGAAATACATGTGAATGTTCATGGCAAGTAAAAAATTAATTAAAAGTAAAAATCAGAATGGAAAATCAAGTAATATGTATTGCAGTATTTAAAAATATATATATATATATATATATATATATATATATATATTTATGTCATAATCGTATATATATATATACAGTATATATTTGATTTTCCATAATTGGAAGTAATTGGGAAGTAATCTGGATTAGTCTGATTTAAAAGTACCTGTAATAACATGAAAATGCAAATCGTCTGTATAACCTGAGTATTTCCATGACTTTTTACTGTGAACATAGAAGCTTTTGTTTTATCATTAAAAATCATGTCTGCCTTATTCTCCATATGTATTTTCCCCTAGCCATGAAAATGTTTTAAAATAAACGTGAGGACTTTGCCTTCTCATTTTAAAACACCATAGCTATGGATGATGTGCTGAGCAGCTATTTGGATTCTGAAGTCAAGGTTGTTGCACTTCTCCGGGTTTCATGGTCGGATATGAGGGGGTGTTCCAGTTAAAAGTTCCTCCTGGGGCCTTTATGAATTTCCAACATCCTAAGACAAATGGGACACTCTATCTTCCAAGGGAGAGAAAGATGGCAAAAAGACTAACAACCGTTAGAAATATGACAGCTGACATGTCATCTGGTTATGGTAGCTATTGAGGTGTTGCTCACTGCAATTAGAGTCAATTAAATATGATCTAAAATGCGCTACATAAAATATCACTACTGGCTAGTTTATCAATAGACTGCATGGGCCGCAATAGGATTCTAGTGCGGGTACAATTGATACACTGTCTCAACTGTACCCACCTGACCACCTGCACATTTCTCTAGACTTGACGATGGTCTTGCATGACACACAGTCATTCAATATGCCAGTTTTCAGAGCACAGATTAAGGTTTACGAAAATGTAAGTTAACTTTAAAAGTCATGTAAGGATGAGAAGCTATTCAATGTGGAAGGGAGGGGGTGAAATGAAAAATTTACCTTAGAAAAAACACTTTCACCGATATCTTCGGACAGGAGAAACACACGTACTTCAAATTTCCCACGATTGAATAGGGCGCTAATACGCATGTGCGAAGCAAATATCACAGATCAGACTTGTTGAGCACTCAAGTTAAACATGGCTCATAAAGATTGAGGTAATTCAGACTCAAGCGCTAAGGATTTGCTGTGTTGCATTTAGAACATCTCCAGTACCATCTATTCAAGTAGAGATGGGAGAAATGCCATTAGAAGATCGTAGGAGAAAGTTAAGGATGAGATACTGGATCAATGTAAAAGGACATGATGAAAGGCATCCAGTTAAAAAGGTACTGGAAAACTGTTGGGAGTATGAGTATGGAAATAAAATAATTTTGGTTGGGTAGCAAATAAGGAGGCACTGGAAACAGGTATAACTGAGATAGAGGTAGCTCCTTCTGTTGCAGTTTCATCTATACCCCCATGGTTATTCCCAATGCCAGAAATAGACCTATTCATACATAATGAGATTCATAAGAATGAATCAAACTTGCCATCAAAAGTAATCGTTCAACAATATATTATTCAAGCATATAACAACATGACTCAAATATTTACAGATGGATCAAAAGATCCGAAAACAGGTAGAGCAGCTGCAGCAATATTTATTCCTCAGTACAATATTAAAATATCAAAAAGAGCAACTTTTGCAAGACAAGATATTTTAAATGAAACATTACAGAAGCTACATAACATAAAGCAATTAGGTGTAAAGGTGAGTTTTTTTTGTGGGTTCCAGCACATGTCAGAGTAAAGGGAAATGAGGAAGCTGATAAACTGGCAAAGGAGTCGTTGAAAGATCATGAGATCAACATCATGAGTAAAGCGGAAATTAAGGGGCTGATCAGGATTGAAGTGGAAAAGAGGTGGCAGAGGTTATGGGACACATGTATAGTATACAAAGAAATGTGGGTGTGGAAAGAACAACTATAAATAACAGGAAAAAGGATGTGATAATTACAAGATTACGTATTGGGCATACTTCACTAAACCAAAGTCTATATAAAATAAGTAAACATGAAACTGGTAATTGCGATAAATGTGGATATCCTGAAACAGTAAAGCATATATTATTAGAATGTATAGCATATAATAGAGAAAGACTTGAATGAGTTCAGTCATTAAATGATAGGGGTGTAAGCAATTATTCACTAAAGGAAATATTAGGAGAAGGAACAAATTATGAAATGAACGAGAAATTATTAAAATGTATTAAAAAAGGATTAGTTCACTTTTAAATAAACTTTTGCTGATAATTTACTCACCCCCATGCCATCCAAGATGTCCGTGTCTTTCTTTCTGCGGTCGAAAAGAAATGAAGGTTTTGGATGAAAACAGTCCAGGATATTTCTCCATATAATGGACTTCAATGGGCTCCAAACGGTTCAAGGTCCAAATGAGTTTCATTGCAGCTTCAAAGGGCTTTAAACGATACCAGACGATGAATAAGGGTCTTATCTAGCCAAACGATCAGCTTCTTCGAAAGACGAGCAGTATTTATGCTATTATTTTACCTCTTATCAGACGAACGTGATCATCTTTGAGCTCCGACATAACTTCCGCTAAGTGAGGTCAAAATACGAGCGTGGTCATAGATGTATACGTAGATGCCTCATTAGCGCTTGTACGGATCAATAGAATTAGGCATCTACGATCAATTTATCTATGACCACACTCATATTTTGACCTCACTTAGCGGAAGTTATGGCGGCGCTCAGAGATTATCACGTTCGTCTGATAAGAGGTAAAATAATAGCATAAATACTGCTGGGTTTCTCACAGAAGCTGATCGTTTGGCTAGATAAGACCCTTATTCATCGTCTGGTATCGTTTAAAGCCCTTTGAAGCTGCAATGAAACTCATTTGGACCTTGAACCGTTTGGAGCCCATTGAAGTCCATTATATGGAGAAATATCCTGGACTGTTTTCATCCAAAACCTTAATTTCTTTTCGACCACAGAAAGAAAGACACGGACATCTTGGATGGCATGGGGGTGAGTAAATTATCAGCAAAAGTTTATTTATTTACCAGACGATGAATAAGGGTCTTATCTAGCCAAACGATCAGTTTCTGTGAGAAACCCAGCAGTATTTATGCTATTATTTTACCTCTTATCAGACGAACGTGATAATCTCTGAGCGCCGCCATAACTTCCGCTAAGTGAGGTCAAAATATGAGCGTGGTCATAGATAAATTGATCGTAGATGCCTAATTCTATTGATCCGTACAAGCGCTAATGAGGCATCTACGTATACATCTATGACCACGCTCGTATTTTGACCTCACTTAGCGGAAGTTATGTCGGAGCTCAAAGATGATCACGTTCGTCTGATAAGAGGTAAAATAATAGCATAAATACTGCTCGGTCTTTCGAAGAAGCTGATCGTTTGGCTAGATAAGACCCTTATTCATCGTCTGGTGTCGTTTAAAGCCCTTTGAAGCTGCACTGAAACTGTCATTTGGACCTTGAACCGTTTGGAGCCCATTGAAGTGCATTATATGGAGGAAACCCCTGGACTGTTTTCATCCAAAACCTTCATTTCTTTCCGACTGCAGAAAGAAAGACATGGACATCTTGGATGACATGGGGGTGAGTAAATTATCAGCAAAAAGTTTATTTAAAAGTGAACTAATGGATACAGAACTGGTAAAAAAAGATATAAGGTTTTTTCAAACCAAGTAGTGCTCAATACTCCAACCTAGTAGGTGGCGGAAATGCACCTTTAGTTGGTTTGCCAAACCGCCATATAAACAACAGAAGAAGAAGAAGAAGAAGAAGAAGAAGAAGAAGAGCACTCAAGTTATTTGAGGTGTCTCAAATGTACCCCTGCACCAACTGTACTCGGTCTATCCTACTGCATAAAAATGTCAGTGTGTTATATAAATAGTCTAAATCAATGCATTTATTGAGTACTCATTAACAAAACAATCAGTTCAGTCTCTCGCTAACTTCCTGAAACTGAAGTTACATTAATCACGTGACGATCAAGCGTTCAATCTGAACTTTGCATCTGTTTACTCAAAGGCTCTGCCTGTACTGTGTTTGGATCAGCATGATTTCTGACTGGGGTCAAGCCATCCGCCACTCCGAAATACACAGTCAATCTATCCGCCACGTTATTTTGGGGTGCGCGCATACACTGGCTGTTACGGTACGACCGTCAGAGAACTGAAATGAAAACAAGTGATCTTCTGGTGAACGCGATTTAACATACTTTTATTCAGTACGTCTGTCTGAATAAATTAAAACAAATAAATATTGTACCTGTCACTGTATGATGCCGACTTCCAAAATAAAAGTCTGCCTGAATAAATATAGAAACATACCTAAATAAATATAGATAAATAAACATTTCACAACCCAATTTCACCTGAAAAGGATAGTACACCTCACAGCCTGTCACTGTATGATGTCGAATTCCAAAATAAAAGTCTCCCTGAATAAATAAACAAATAAACGGGCGTATATATGAATTTTGGGGGAGGGCTTTTATTTTAGTTATATATATATATATATATATATATATATATATATATATATATATATATATATATATATATATATATATATATATATATATATATATATATATATATATATATATATATGTATGTATGTATGTATGTGTATAAATGTATATATATATATATATATATATATTTTTTTTTTTTTTTTTTTTACATATATATGTTACAAAATAAGAGCCCTTATTTTTTTTTGTCTATACATTGAGTAACCCATAAAAACAAAAGTCCTAGTTTCCACAGACTAATTTCACTGCAGATGGACAGTACACCTTCTCACAGTGTCAACTACACCGTTTCAGGACAGTCTGATGTGGAATTACAGAATAAGAGCCCACCAAAATCCATATTTGCGCTGTTTTGTATGTACATGAAGTAACCCAAAAAAAGAAAAGTCCTAGTTTCCACAGACCAATTTCACTGCAGATGGAGAGTACACCTTCTCACAGTGTCAACTACACCGTTTCAGGACAGTCTGATGTGGAATTACAGAATAAGAGCCCACCAAAATCCATATTTGCGCTGTTTTGTATGTACATGAAGTAACCCAAAAAAAGAAAAGTCCTAGTTTCCACAGACCAATTTCACTGCAGATGGAGAGTACACCTTCTCACAGTGTCAACTACACCGTTTCAGGACAGTCTGATGTGGAATTACAGAATAAGAGCCCACCAAAATCCATATTTGCGCTGTTTTGTATGTACATGAAGTAACCCAAAAAAAGAAAAGTCCTAGTTTCCACAGACCAATTTCACTGCAGATGGAGAGTACACCTTCTCACAGTGTCAACTACACCGTTTCAGGACAGTCTGATGTGGATTTACAAAATAAGAGCCACCCAAAATTCATATTTGCGCTGTTGTGTATTGACATTAAATGACCCATAAAAAGAAAAGTCCTAGTTTCCACAGACTAATTTCACTGCAGATGGAGAGTACACCTTCTCACAGTGTCAACTACACCGTTTCAGGACAGTCTGATGTGGAATTACAAAATAAGAGCCACCCAAAATTCATATTTGCGCTGTTTTGTATTGACATTAAGTGACCCATAAAAAGAAAAGTCCTAGTTTCCACAGACTAATTTCACTGCAGATGGAGAGTACACCTTCTCACAGTGTCAACTACATCGTTTCAGGACAGTCTGATGTGGATTTACAAAATAAGAGCCACCCAAAATTCATATTTGCGCTGTTTTGTATTGACATTAAATGACCCATAAAAAGAAAAGTCCTAGTTTCCACAGACTAATTTCACTGCAGATGGAGAGTACACCTTCTCACAGTGTCAACTACATCGTTTCAGGACAGTCTGATGTGGAATTACAGAATAAGAGCCCACCAAAATCCATATTTGCGCTGTTTTGTATGTACATGAAGTAACCCAAAAAAAGAAAAGTCCTAATTTCCACAGACTAATTTCACTGCAGATGGAGAGTACACCTTCTCACAGTGTCAACTACACCGTTTCAGGACAGTCTGATGTGGAATTACAAAATAAGAGCCACCCAAAATTCATATTTGCGCTGTTTTGTATTGACATTAAGTGACCCATAAAAAGAAAAGTCCTAGTTTCCACAGACTAATTTCACTGCAGATGGAGAGTACACCTTCTCACAGTGTCAACTACACCGTTTAAGGACAGTCTGATGTGGAATTACAGAATAAGAGCCCACCAAAATCCATATTTGCGCTGTTTTGTATGTACATGAAGTAACCCAAAAAAAGAAAAGTCCTAGTTTCCACAGACTAATTTCACTGCAGATGGAGAGTACACCTTCTCACAGTGTCAACTACACCGTTTCAGGACAGTCTGATGTGGAATTACAGAATAAGAGCCCACCAAAATCCATATTTGCGCTGTTTTGTATGTACATGAAGTAACCCATAAAAAGAAAAGTCCTAGTTTCCACAGACCAATTTCACTGCAGATGGAGAGTACACCTTCTCACAGTGTCAACTACACCGTTTCAGGACAGTCTGATGTGGAATTACAGAATAAGAGCCCACCAAAATCCATATTTGCGCTGTTTTGTATGTACATGAAGTAACCCAAAAAAAGAAAGGTCCTAGTTTCCACAGACCAATTTCACTGCAGATGGAGAGTACACCTTCTCACAGTGTCAACTACACCGTTTCAGGACAGTCTGATGTGGAATTACAAAATAAGAGCCACCCAAAATTCATATTTGCGCTGTTTTGTATTGACATTAAGTAACCCTTAAAAAAAAAAGTCCTAGTTTCCACAGACTAATTTCACTGCAGATGGAGAGTACACCTTCTCACAGTGTCAACTACACCGTTTCAGGACAGTCTGATGTGGAATTACAGAATAAGAGCCGACCAAAATCCATATTTGCGCTGTTTTGTATGTACATGAAGTAACCCAAAAAAAGAAAAGTCCTAGTTTCCACAGATTAATTTCACTGCATATGGAGAGTACACCTTCTCACAGTGTCAACTACATCGTTTCAGGACAGTCTGATGTGGAATTACAAAATAAGAGCCACCCAAAATTCATATTTGCGCTGTTTTGTATGTACATGAAGTAACCCATAAAAAGAAAAGTCCTAGTTTCCACAGACTAATTTCACTGCAGATGGAGAGTACACCTTCTCACAGTGTCAACTACACCGTTTCAGGACAGTCTGATGTGGAATTACAGAATAAGAGCCCACCAAAATCCATATTTGCGCTGTTTTGTATGTACATGAAGTAACCCATAAAAAGAAAAGTCCTAGTTTCCACAGACTAATTTCACTGCAGATGGAGAGTACACCTTCTCACAGTGTCAACTACACCGTTTCAGGACAGTCTGATGTGGAATTACAAAATAAGAGCCACCCAAAATTCATATTTGCGCTGTTTTGTATTGACATTAAGTAACCCTTAAAAAAAAAAGTCCTAGTTTCCACAGACTAATTTCACTGCAGATGGAGAGTACATCTTCTCACAGTGTCAACTACATCGTTTCAGGACAGTCTGATGTGGAATTACAGAATAAGAGCCCTCCAAAATTCATATTTGCGCTGTTTTGTATTGACATTAAGTAACCCTTAAAAAAAAAAGTCCTAGTTTCCACAGACTAATTTCACTGCAGATGGAGAGTACACCTTCTCACAGTGTCAACTACATCGTTTCAGGACAGTCTGATGTGGAATTACAGAATAAGAGCCCACCAAAATTCATATTTGCGCTGTTTTGTATGTCCATGAAGTAACCCATAAAAAGAAAAGTCCTAGTTTCCACAGACTAATTGCACTGCAGATGGAGAGTACACCTTCTCACAGTGTCAACTACATCGTTTCAGGACAGTCTGATGTGGAATTACAGAATAAGAGCCCTCCAAAATCCATATTTGCGCTGTTTTGAATGTACATGAAGTAACCCATGAAAAGAAAAGTCCTAGTTTCCACAGACTAATTTCACTGCAGATGGACAGTACACCTTCTCACAGTGTCAACTACACCGTTTCAGGACAGTCTGATGTGGAATTACAGAATAAAACTAGGACTTTTCTTTTTATGGGTTACTTAATGTACATTCAAAACAGCGCAAATATGGATTTTGGGTGGCTCTTATTCTGTAATTCCACATCAGACTGTCTTGAAACGGTGTAGTTGACACTGTGAGAAGGTGTACTTTCCATCTGCAGTGAATTTAGTCTGTGGAAACTAGGACTTTTTTTTTTAAGGGTTACTTAATGTCAATACAAAACAGCGCAAATATGAATTTTGGGTGGCTCTTATTTTGTAATTCCACATCAGACTGTCCTGAAACGGTGTAGTTGACACTGTGAGAAGGTGTACTTTCCATCTGCAGTGAATTTAGTCTGTGGAAACTAGGACTTTTCTTTTTATGGGTCATTTAATGTCAATACAAAACAGCGCAAATATGAATTTTGGGTGGCTCTTATTTTGTAATTCCAGATCAGACTGTCCTGAAACGATGTAGTTGACACTGTGAGAAGGTGTACTCTCCATCTGCAGTGAAATTAGTCTGTGGAAACTAGGACTTTTCTTTTTTTGGGTTACTTCATGTACATACAAAACAGCGCAAATATGGATTTTGGTGGGCTCTTATTCTGTAATTCCACATCAGACTGTCCTGAAACGGTGTAGTTGACACTGTGAGAAGGTGTACTCTCCATCTGCAGTGAAATTAGTCTGTGGAAACTAGGACCTTTCTTTTTATGGGTCATTTAATGTCAATACAAAACAGCGCAAATATGAATTTTGGGTGGCTCTTATTTTGTAATTCCAGATCAGACTGTCCTGAAACGATGTAGTTGACACTGTGAGAAGGTGTACTGTCCATCTGCAGTGAAATTGGTCTGTGGAAACTAGGACTTTTCTTTATATGGGTTACTTCATGGACATACAAAACAGCGCAAATATGAATTTTGGTGGGCTCTTATTCTGTAATTCCACATCAGACTGTCCTGAAACGGTGTAGTTGACACTGTGAGAAGGTGTACTCTCCATCTGCAGTGAAATTAGTCTGTGGAAACTAGGACCTTTCTTTTTTTGGGTTACTTCATGTACATACAAAACAGCGCAAATATGGATTTTGGTGGGCTCTTATTCTGTAATTCCACATCAGACTGTCCTGAAACGGTGTAGTTGACACTGTGAGAAGGTGTACTCTCCATCTGCAGTGAAATTAGTCTGTGGAAACTAGGACCTTTCTTTTTTTGGGTTACTTCATGTACATACAAAACAGCGCTAATATGAATTTTGGTGGGCTCTTATTCTGTAATTCCACATCAGATTGTCCTGAAACGGTGTAGTTGACACTGTGAGAAGGTGTACTCTCCATCTGCAGTGAAATTGGTCTGTGGAAACTAGGACTTTTCTTTATATGGGTTACTTCATGGACATACAAAACAGCGCAAATATGAATTTTGGTGGGCTCTTATTCTGTAATTCCACATCAGATTGTCCTGAAACGGTGTAGTTGACACTGTGAGAAGGTGTACTCTCCATCTGCAGTGAAATTAGTCTGTGGAAACTAGGACCTTTCTTTTTATGGGTCATTTAATGTCAATACAAAACAGCGCAAATATGAATTTTGGGTGGCTCTTATTTTGTAATTCCAGATCAGACTGTCCTGAAACGATGTAGTTGACACTGTGAGAAGGTGTACTGTCCATCTGCAGTGAAATTGGTCTGTGGAAACTAGGACTTTTCTTTATATGGGTTACTTCATGGACATACAAAACAGCGCAAATATGAATTTTGGTGGGCTCTTATTCTGTAATTCCACATCAGACTGTCCTGAAACGGTGTAGTTGACACTGTGAGAAGGTGTACTCTCCATCTGCAGTGAAATTAGTCTGTGGAAACTAGGACCTTTCTTTTTTTGGGTTACTTCATGTACATACAAAACAGCGCAAATATGGATTTTGGTGGGCTCTTATTCTGTAATTCCACATCAGACTGTCCTGAAACGGTGTAGTTGACACTGTGAGAAGGTGTACTCTCCATCTGCAGTGAAATTAGTCTGTGGAAACTAGGACCTTTCTTTTTTTGGGTTACTTCATGTACATACAAAACAGCGCAAATATGAATTTTGGTGGGCTCTTATTCTGTAATTCCACATCAGATTGTCCTGAAACGGTGTAGTTGACACTGTGAGAAGGTGTACTCTCCATCTGCAGTGAAATTAGTCTGTGGAAACTAGGACTTTTCTTTTTTTGGGTTACTTCATGTACATACAAAACAGCGCAAATATGGATTTTGGTCGGCTCTTATTCTGTAATTCCACATCAGATTGTCCTGAAACGGTGTAGTTGACACTGTGAGAAGGTGTACTCTCCATCTGCAGTGAAATTAGTCTGTGGAAACTAGGACTTTTCTTTTTTTGGGTTACTTCATGTACATACAAAACAGCGCAAATATGGATTTTGGTCGGCTCTTATTCTGTAATTCCACATCAGATTGTCCTGAAACGGTGTAGTTGACACTGTGAGAAGGTGTACTCTCCATCTGCAGTGAAATTAGTATGTGGAAACTAGGACTTTTCTTTATATGGGTTACTTCATGTACATACAAAACAGCGCAAATATGGATTTTGGTCGGCTCTTATTCTGTAATTCCACATCAGACTGTCCTGAAACGATGTAGTTGACACTGTGAGAAGGTGTACTGTCCATCTGCAGTGAAATTGGTCTGTGGAAACTAGGACTTTTCTTTATATGGGTTACTTCATGGACATACAAAACAGCGCAAATATGAATTTTGGTGGGCTCTTATTCTGTAATTCCACATCAGATTGTCCTGAAACGGTGTAGTTGACACTGTGAGAAGGTGTACTCTCCATCTGCAGTGAAATTAGTATGTGGAAACTAGGACTTTTCTTTATATGGGTTACTTCATGTACATACAAAACAGCGCAAATATGGATTTTGGTCGGCTCTTATTCTGTAATTCCACATCAGACTGTCCTGAAACGATGTAGTTGACACTGTGAGAAGGTGTACTCTCCATCTGCAGTGAAATTGGTCTGTGGAAACTAGGACTTTTCTTTATATGGGTTACTTCATGGACATACAAAACAGCGCAAATATGAATTTTGGTGGGCTCTTATTCTGTAATTCCACATCAGATTGTCCTGAAACGGTGTAGTTGACACTGTGAGAAGGTGTACTCTCCATCTGCAGTGAAATTGGTCTGTGGAAACTAGGACTTTTCTTTATATGGGTTACTTCATGGACATACAAAACAGCGCAAATATGAATTTTGGTGGGCTCTTATTCTGTAATTCCACATCAGATTGTCCTGAAACGGTGTAGTTGACACTGTGAGAAGGTGTACTCTCCATCTGCAGTGAAATTAGTCTGTGGAAACTAGGACTTTTCTTTTTTTGGGTTACTTCATGTACATACAAAACAGCGCAAATATGGATTTTGGTCGGCTCTTATTCTGTAATTCCACATCAGACTGTCCTGAAACGGTGTAGTTGACACTGTGAGAAGGTGTACTCTCTATCTGCAGTGAAATTAGTCTGTGGAAACTAGGACCTTTCTTTTTTTGGGTTCCTTCATGTACATACAAAACAGCGCAAATATGGATTTTGGTCGGCTCTTATTCTGTAATTCCACATCAGACTGTCCTGAAACGGTGTAGTTGACACTGTGAGAAGGTGTACTCTCCATCTGCAGTGAAATTAGTCTGTGGAAACTAGGACCTTTCTTTTTTTGGGTTACTTCATGTACATACAAAACAGCGCAAATATGGATTTTGGTGGGCTCTTATTTTGTAATTCCACATCAGACTGTCTTGAAACGGTGTAGTTGACACTGTGAGAAGGTGTACTCTCCATCTGCAGTGAAATTAGTCTGTGGAAACTAGGACTTTTCTTTTTATGGGTCATTTAATGTCAATACAAAACAGCGCAAATATGAATTTTGGGTGGCTCTTATTTTGTAATTCCACATCAGACTGTCCTGAAACGATGTATTTGACACTGTGAGAAGGTGTACTCTCCATATGCAGTGAAATTAGTCTGTGGAAACTAGGACTTTTCTTTTTATGGGTTACTTCATGTACATACAAAACAGCGCAAATATGGATTTTGGTGGGCTCTTATTCTGTAATTCCACATCAGACTGTCTTGAAACGATGTAGTTGACACTGTGAGAAGGTGTACTGTCCATCTGCAGTGAAATTGGTCTGTGGAAACTAGGACTTTTCTTTATATGGGTTACTTCATGG